>CM055902.1:60415925-60850925 GCA_029582155.1 Panopea generosa
GACGAATAACTAAAAACACCATTTGTATGCTGTTATTCAGATCACGTTCAATAACGAAACACAAGTTAAAGTTAGGTATGTGTAGTACAACCATTATTGGTGAATAACTAATAACACCATTTGTATGCTGTTATTCAGATCAAGTTCAATAACGAAACACAAGTTAAATTTAGGTATGTGTAGTACAACCATTATTGGTGAATAACTAAAAACACCATTTGTATGCTGTTATTCAGATAACGTTCAATAACGAAACACAAGTTAAAGTTATGTATGTGTAGTACAACCATTATTGACGAATAACTAAAAATATCATTTGTATGCTGTTATTCAGATCACGTTCAATAACGAAACACAAGTTAAAGTTAGGTATGTGTAGTACAACGATTATTGGTGAATAACTAAAAACACCATTTGTATGCTGTTATTCAGATCACGTTCAATTATGAAACACAAGTTAAAGTTAGGTATGTGTAGTACAACCATTATTGGTGAATAACTAATAACACCATTTGTATGCTGTTGTTCAGATCACGTTCAATAATGAAACACAAGTTAAAGTTATGTATGTGTAGTACAACCATTATTGACGAATAACTAAAAACACCATTTGTATGCTGTTATTCAGATCAAGTTCAATAACGAAACACAAGTTAAATTTAGGTATGTGTAGTACAACCATTATTGGTGAATAACTAAAAACACCATTTGTATGCTGTTATTCAGATAACGTTCAATAACGAAACACAAGTTAAAGTTATGTATGTGTAGTACAACCATTATTGACGAATAACTAAAAATATCATTTGTATGCTGTTATTCAGATCACGTTCAATAACGAAACACAAGTTAAAGTTAGGTATGTGTAGTACAACGATTATTGGTGAATAACTAAAAACACCATTTGTATGCTGTTATTCAGATCACGTTCAATTATGAAACACAAGTTAAAGTTAGGTATGTGTAGTACAACCATTATTGGTGAATAACTAATAACACCATTTGTATGCTGTTGTTCAGATCACGTTCAATAATGAAACACAAGTTAAAGTTATGTATGTGTAGTACAACCATTATTGACGAATAACTAAAAACACCATTTGTATGCTGTTATTCAGATCACGTTCAATAACGAAACACAAGTTAAAGTTAGGTATGTGTAGTACAACGATTATTGGTGAATAACTAAAAACACCATTTGTATGCTGTTATTCAGATCACGTTCAATTATGAAACACAAGTTAAAGTTAGGTATGTGTAGTACAACCATTATTGGTGAATAACTAATAACACCATTTGTATGCTGTTGTTCAGATCACGTTCAATAATGAAACACAAGTTAAAATTAGGTATGTGTAGTACAACCATCATTGGTGAATAACTAATAACACCATTTGTATGCTGTTATTCAGATCAAGTTCAATAACGAAAAACAAGTTAAATTTAGGTATGTGTAGTACAACGATTATTGGTGAATAACTAAAAACATCATTTGTATTCTGTTATTCAGATCACGTTCAATAACGAAACACAAGTTAAAGTTAGGTATGTGTAGTACAACCATTATTGGTGAATAACTAAAAACACCATTTGTATGCTGTTATTCAGATCATGTTCAAAAATGAAACACAAGTTATAGTTAGATATTTGTAGTCCAACAATTATTGGCGAATAACTAATAACACCATGTGTATGCTGTATTCAGATCTCGTTCAATAATGAAACACAAGTTATAGTTAGGTATGTGTAGTACAACGATTATTGGTGAATAACTAAAAACACCATTTGTATGCTGTTATTCAGATCACGTTCAATAACGAAAAACAAGTTAAATTTTGGTATGTGTAGTACAACTATTATTGGTGAATAACTAAAAACACCATTTGTATGCTGTTATTCAGATCAAGTTCAATAACGAAACACAAGTTAAAGTTAGGTATGTGTAGTACAACCATTATTGGTGAATAACTAAAAACACCATTTGTATGCTGTTATTCAGATCATGTTCAAAAATGAAACACAAGTTATAGTTAGATATTTGTAGTCCAACAATTATTGGCGAAAAACTAATAACACCATTTGTATGCTGTTATTCAGAACACGTTCAGTAATGAAACACAAGTTATAGTTAAATATTTGTAGTACAACCGTTATTGGCGAATAAACCACAACAGTATGTTGTTTTCTTTAAATGAAAACAATTTTAAGTAAATAACGAAACTGTGACATCATTTGCTTATTAATATCAAAAACATTTCTAACCTTATGTCTATTCAGCGTAATCTAACAGGTGCAACTCGAGTAAAATCGATATCAGAATTGCAGCCGTGCTTCCCTTTAATTATCATACCATGTTTACATCTGTTTTTCGTGGGACACTTATACTTATATTTTGTACTTTAATCATGTTAATTTTGTTAGCCAATAGCTAATGATTTTTGTAAACATTAGTTTCGCTTCACGTGTCTCTCTCTGTTTTACATGTCAGTTAATATATATTAGAATACATGCGCGTAAAATTAATGATGGATACTAGAACAGTATTATAGCGTTCGTTCGCTTACGTCTTCATTAATAATTATAATTAATATTTTAACAAGCTCCATCATCTTGTTCTAACAAAAAACACGGTCTTGATCAACGCTGACGTATGTTATATATAAGTATGTTTATTCAAATTGGATATTTATCAAGATATTTGTCGGAATGGATGTTGTGTATTTATTGATTGATACGGTGTTGACATGGTATTAAAGAAAGTATCACTCAGTTTAAGCGATGGACGTGTAACGTGAGTATTCCGATATAATAAACTTAAACTTCATTCGTTCGAGGATTTTTATATATCTAATGTCTCAAGTACCCGTATGTTGTTTTATATCAAAGGCTGTTGATTGATTGTTAACATAGGAACACGAATCTTCGCATCAGTAACATTACATGATAGAGTCTTAATTCAACATGTCTTGAGTCTCATATTCTAATATGACTACATTGTTGTTGTTTTACTGCGACTTTTTTTACACTTGAAGCTTAGTGATAAAAGTGGTCAAATAACAATATTGTGCTTATTCAACTTATTCGTTAGGCTCTTTAATCTCGCATATTCATTACAAAACTCGAACAAGTAACTGTAATCGGTATTATTTCAACAACTTTAAAATATCCATTATTGCATAATTAATACATACGTCAGCAAGATAAATTCTATGACATAAGACATGTGCTTGATCATTAATAATAAGGAACTAATTAACTTTTCCTTATTTCTTATATAAGGAACTGAAATTTTATAACTTTTAAGACTAAATAAATAAACAATTTGAGGCAGAGTTAATGACAGTCAACGATTAACTATATGCATTGTGAGAAAGACGCAAACATTGTCCATTTTAACTTTCCATTATTTATTATGGTCGATTTAGTTCAAAGATTTATCTTCTTCAATAATTTTGTAAAGCATCAAGTATAGAATTAATTCGTCAGCAAGATATATTCTACCGACCTGACACATGCTTATACAGGAAGATACAATCTAAAAAGATGAAAAAGGTTTTACTCCCTTATTCGCCGCGAGTGTAAGGAATATAGGAATAAGGAACAACATTAATAACTTTAAAACTAAATACAGTCAAACCTGTGTTAGTGGTCACCTCTATTAAGCAACCACTTGTCTTAAACAGCCACATTTTCTATTGACAATGTTTATGATTTAAGTTTAAATCAACCTGTATTAAGTAAGCCACCTGTCTAAAGGGGTCATTTTAGCTCTTTCACTTGAGTGGCTGCTTAAGACAGGTTTGACTGTACAATTAACAATTTGAGTAATTGATAATGACAATATTTCGTGTGGGAAAAACGGACACCTTATCCATCATATGAGCTATTATAAACAATGAACATTTCAAATTAACATTACATTATTTATCAGGTCGATTAAGCTCAAAGGTCAACATTATGTGCCTGACGTTTTTAGAGATATAAACAATATACCCCGTTTGTATATACTTGCCAATAAAACAAGGTGAAATCTGATCAGTTTTATGTAAACGCATTTTGCTTTGTTATTGTATATTAGCTTATTTAACATCGCCACCGTTTCCTGTATGGGCGATGCCCCAAGAAGAGTGTTAGTCTTTTAAGGTTTGTGGGGATAATGAAGGATACAGATAGAAACCCAATGTAAGTTTTCTGGTTCTTTTTCATGCTCGGTGTATAACACCATCACACTGGCCCTCGGTCCGATCCAAACGACTGTTAGTATTTTTAGTGGCCAGCCCCGGGAATCGAACCCGCAACCCCGAGACTAGAAGTACCGTGCTCTACCGACTGAGCTAATGGGGCTTTCCATTTTGCTTTTGGAAACAATCTAGAAGCTGATCCATTGAATAAGTACACTATCCCCTTTCTTATACAATAGTTCGCTGCATGTTCAGTTCATCGCTACCCTTATCAATGGGTACATGTATATGGTATCAATCTCCAAGACCAATTACTGCGCATGTCCGTTCTACAAACCAGCATTGACATTGTTTCGTTTGTAATAGTATAACAATAATAACAATAATGGTAATGTCAAGTCTCCCACCTCTGAATATATAGGGAAGTATATAGTTACCTGCAAAGATAAGGGGTGCCCAGTACACGTCTGGTTAACCGCCTGGCAGATACCAGGGACGACGACAAGGTGCACTGACACTCATTTTATAATTGAAATACTGTCGGGGAAGTGCTATACTCATACAAACAAATAAAATAAAATACTGTCAAACCTTTCTTAAGCAGCCAGTCAAGGGAAGGAGCAAACATGGTCTTTTAAGACAGGTCGTTGTTTAATACAGGTTAATTTTCTGTGAAAGAATATGATGAGAAATAACAAATGTGACTGCTTAAGACAAGTGGCTGCTTAATAGAGGCGACCGCTAATACAGGTTTGACTGTACATCGAGAAGGAACATGAACACGTGAACTTTCAATGTCATGTGTGGTGTCATTGAACAAGGCATTTTATGCTTAATAAGGGCCTGCTAGTCCTACCCAGAAAGACTTTGAGCGTAATTTGTATAAGTTGTAAGAACTTGTTTCGAAACTGATGTAAAATAAATAAGTTTGAACTAAATTAAATACTAGTACATATTCTGTGCGGTTCTGTTCTGTTCTGTTCTGTTCTGTTCTATAAGGTAAACAAAGAATTAAAAAGAAATCTAGTCACATAAGACATAACATTTTATTGACTTAAACTATATACAGTTTCTCGTCATCATAAACACATATAATTATATATATGTATATATAAATTAACAAATATTTCATTACATAACAGGTATGCTATTTACTTTAAATTGATCTCTGTAATAAAAATGTTATAATAATTTCATAAAAAATATAAATATTTGTGTCATCAACAAAAATCATGATAATGAACATAATAATGCACATTTTAAGAAATAATGTTTGGAATTGATCGCCTTATTACCATAGCTTGGGAAATACATTTACTTAAATTTAGAAGTTCTCTTTTATTTGTAGATTGCAATATTGTTATAAACTTAAACATATTTGGTCTTGTGAAAACTTCTTGATATACTTCTTTCTAATTTCATTATAGTTAGAACATATTAAAACAAAGTGAAACTCATCTTCAATATCATTATTATTACAAATCTGGCAAAGCCTTTATTTCCTTCTTTCTTTCTATCCCATATCGCCCTGTTTCAATTTTTAATATATGTGAATCTGAATTTAGTTAAAACACTGCGTAGTTGTTTAGTACATAACACATCTAGATATCTTTCATAACCATGTGTTAGTTTTATATTTACTATACAACAGGTTCAATACTCTATTCGACTCAACATCCACCGTCCAAGTTTGAATAAAACTATCAGTCATTCTTTCTCGTAAAAATCGAAAGGAAATATTTATTATTTATATTTTTTTGGATTATCCCATACATACATAAAACCATAATTATTTAGGATGGACTTAACCTTTGAGACCCAGTTGGATTAATTACTTTTTCACAATCATCTTACGAGTTCTTATAAACACTGCTTAAAATAATATTATCAGTTGTTGATAATCTTAACCAGTACTTAACAATTTTAAAATATCGAGAAATAAACATCGGATAACGCCCTAGTTCGCCATAAATACCAGAATTTCTAGTAGTTTCTTTTACGCCCAGTATAGCTTTGCAAAATTTTAAGTGAATGCGTTCTAATTCTTTTGATTTCGTAAATCGCCATACCTCGCACGCATAATTAAGAATCGAACTTATAAATGCATCAAATAACCGTAGCGATGTCTTAGGATTCCCTTCAAGCTTTCTTATATTAACAGTTAAAATATTCATCGCCTTTAGTGCTTTGCCACTTAGAGACTTCTGATTTAAAGCGAATGTCCCTGTGTAATAAGAAACAACGCCCTAGACAATTAAAATCATCAACAACATTTATATTTTCGTTACTACTATGTCCATTGTTCAGAAACTGTTACTCTACCCCTCTTCCGAAAAACAACAACCTTAGTTTTTTCTGTGTTAACTTCGGGCCCCCAAGTTTCACAATATTCATGTAATCTATTTAAGCTTTCTTGAAGGTTTTCAGGAGTGGTACCTATCAAAATCATGTCGTCAGCAAAAAGCAGTAATATAAGTGAAATATCATCTAAGTTTAGGCCACATTTAGTTCTATTTTGTAAATAAAGTCACATTTACCGATGCACACAAAGCAAGCTCATGTTACATTGTTTTAATTATATGTGATACATTATCATGTAATATGGTTATCTTTAACCACCAAGCAGGACTAACCGCAAAGTACATCTGAACAACGACGTACGCACTCCTGCACGTCCGGATTACCACTACTTCACCATTGCATCAGGCATGAAGCAAGCCAAAAAACCGTGTTAATGCAAAATTAAACAAATCAAATGAAAATATTATTTAAAGAGCTCATATAAATATCTCATAATATATCATTAAATACGCTAAATTAAAATGTCAATATTCAAACATGACAACTTCAGCCTGTTCATAAAGCAGCTTTTCATAAAATAAAAAAAAACAGTATAATAAAACAGAAATGATCGGAAGGTCGTCGGTTCGGTATATACTTTGATGTGTCCCAACTACTATTTAATTGTAGGTCACCTATAGCTCGATTGAGCCGAGTGCTATTTCTTTATCTTTTTCTATCAAACTTATTTGTCATGTATGCAATGCACATGTCATTACATGAACACTTACTTACTAATAATGTAAGAAATGGATGCCAGAGAAACAATGATGTCTATTCTTTCATAATGTTTTCCTTTTTTGGTGTGGGGGGAGGGGGGGTGGGGGGGGGGGGGGGTAGACATTATTTTTTTGTTGTTCGAACTGTGAGGAAGAAATAATTGAGAATGTTTTATTAAGTGCCCCGATCGCATCATTGTTGTATCCTATTAAGACACGCGTGCACGCCGTATCTTGCTACAATTGGCCACTTGATCAACCGGCATGTTCTCAAGGGGCCAACACAATGGATGTGTTTGTGTATTAACATCAAACTGCATCGATATCATCACTACTGTAACATGTATAAGATCTTTATAGATTGTTACTCAATATATCTATCAACGTAGACGTAATATCATCATCGTAGTCTGGTGGCTAGCATTCTACAAGATTCATAGTTGCAGTGGTCTAGTGGCTAGTATCCTACAAGATTCATAGTTGCAGTGGTCTGGTGGCTAGTATCCTACAAGATTCATAGTTGCAATGGTCTCGTGGCTAGTATCCTACAAGATTCATAGTTGCAGTGGTCTCGTGGCTAGTATCCTACAAGATTCATAGTTGCAGTGGTCTGGTGGCTAGTATCCTACAAGATTCATAGTTGCAGTGGTCTGGTGGCTAGTATCCTACAAGATTCATAGTTGCAGTGGTCTGGTGGCTAGTATCCTACAAGATTCATAGTTGCAGTGGTCTGGTGGCTAGTATCCTACAAGATTCATAGTTGCAGTGGTCTAGTGGCTAGTATGCATATTACAAGATCTATAGTTGCGGTGGTTAAGTGGCTAGCATGCATCATACAAGATTTGTAGTTGCGGTAGTCTCGTGAATAGCATGTACTACAATATCCAAAGTTGCAGTGGTCTAGTGGCTAGTATGTATCTTAAAAGATTAATAGTTGTGGTGATCTAGTGGCTAGCATGCATCCTACAAGATTTATAGTTGCGGTGGTCTAATGGCTAGCATGCATCCTACAATATTCATAGTTGCGGTGGTTTAGTGGCTAGAATGCATCCTACAAGATTCAAAGTTGCGGTGGTCTAATGGCTAGTATGCATCCTAAAAGATCAATAGATGCGTTGTTCTGGTGTCTAGTATCCTACAAGATTCATAGTTGCGGTGGTCTAATGGCTAGTATGCATCCTACAAGATCCATAGTTGCGGTGTTCTGGTGGTTAGCATGCATCCTTCAAAATTCATAGTTGCGATGGTCTGGTGGCTAGCATGCATCCTACAAGATCCATAGTTGCGGTTGACTTGTGGCTAGTATGCATCCTATAAAATTTATAGTTGCGGTGGTCTGTGGCTATCATGCATCCTTCCATATTCATAGTTGCGGTGGTCTGTTTGCTAGCATGCATCCTTCAAGATAAATAGTTACGGTGGTCAGGTGGCTAGCAAGCATACTTCAAGATTCATAGTTGCGATGGTCTGTAGACTAGCATGCAGCCTTCAAGATTCATAGTTACGGTGGTCAGGTGGCTAACAAGCATTCTTCAAGATTCATAGTTGCGGTGGCCTGGTGGCTAGCATGCATCCTTCAAGATTCATAGTTGCGGTGGTCTGGTGGCTAGCATGCATCCTTCAAGATTCATAGTTGCAGTGGTCTGGTGGCTAGCATGCATCCTACAAGATTCATAGTTGCGGTGGTCTAGTGGCTAGCATGCATCCTTTAAGATTCATAGTTGCGGTGGTCTGGTGGCTAGCGTGCATCCTTCAAGATTCATAGTTATGGTGGTCTGTTGGTTAGCATGCATCCTACAAGATTCATAGTTGCGTTAGTCTGGTGGCTAGCGTGCATCCTTCAAGATTCATAGTTGCGGTGGTCAGGTGGCTAGCAAGCATACTTCAAGATTCATAGTTATGGTGGTATGTTGGTTAGCATGCATCCTTCAAGATTCATAGTTGCGGTGGTATGGTGGCTAGCATGCATCCTTCAAGATTCATAGTTGCGGTGGTCTTGTTGCTAGCATGCATCCTTCAAGATTCATAGTTGCGGTGGTCTGATGGCTAGCATGCATCCTTCAAGATTCATAGTTGCGGTGGTATGGTGGCGAGCATGCATCCTTCAAGATTAATAGTTGTTGCGATCTAGTGGCTAGTATGCATCCTACAAGATTCATAGTTGGGGTGGGCTGTCGGCTAGTATGCATCCTACAAGATCCATAGTTGCGGTGGTCTAATGGCTAGCATGCATCCTACAATATTCATAGTTGCGGGTGTTAAGTGGCTAGTATGCATCCTACAAGATTCATAGTTGCGGTGGTCTAGTGGCTAGTATGCATCCTACAAGATCCATAGATGCGGTGGTCTAGTGGCTAGTATCCTACAAGGTTCATAGTTGCAGTGGTCTAGTGGCTAATATGCATCCTACAAGATCCATAGATGTGGTGGTCTGGTGACTAGTATCCTACACGATTTATAGTTGCAGTGGTCTAGTGGCTACTATGCATTCTACAAGATCCATAGTTGCGCAGGTCTAGTGGCTTGTATGCATCGTACAAGATCTATAGTTGCGGTGTTCTGGTGGCTAGCATGCATCCTACACGATTCATAGTTGCAGTGGTCTGGTGACTAGTATGCGTCCTTCAAGATTCATAGTTGCGTTGGTCTGTAGGCTAGCATGCATCCTTCAACGTATAAAGTTGCGATGGTCTGTTGGCTAGCAAGCACCCTACAAGATCCATAGTTGCGGTGGTCTTGTGGCTAGTATGCATCCTACAAAAATTATAGTTGCGGTGGTCTGTGGTTATCATGCATCTTTCAATATTTATAGTTGCGGTGGTATGTTTGCTAGCATGCATCCTTCAAGATACATAGTTACAGTGGTCTGGTGGCTAACATGCATCCTTCAAGATTCATAGTTGCGGTGGTCAGGTGGCTAGCAAGCATCCTTCAAGATTCATAGTTGCGGTGGTCAGGTGGCTAGCAAGCATCCTTCAAGATTCATAGTTGCGGTGGTCAGGTGGCTAGCAAGCATCCTTCAAGATTCATAGTTGCGGTGGTCAGGTGGCTAGCAAGCATCCTTCAAGATTCATAGTTGCGGTGGTCAGGTGGCTAGCAAGCATCCTTCAAGATTCATAGTTGCGGTGGTCAGGTGGCTAGCAAGCATCCTTCAAGATTCATAGTTGCAGTGGTCTGGTGGCTAGCATGCATCCTTCAAGATTCATAGTTGCGGTGGTCTGATGGCTAGCATGCATCCTTCAAGATTCATAGTTGCGGTGGTCTTGTTGCTAGCATGCATCCTTCAAGATTCATAGTTGCGGTGGTCTTGTTGTTAGCATGCATCCTTCAAGATTCATAGTTGCGGTGGTCTGATGGCTAACATGCATCCTTCAAGATTCATAGTTGCGGTGGTCTTGTTGCTAGCATGCATCCTTCAAGATTCATAGTTGCGGTGGTCTGATGGCTAGCATGCATCCTTCAAGATTCATAGTTGCGGTGGTCTTGTTGCTAGCATGCATCCTTCAAGATTCATAGTTGCGGTGGTCTGATGGCTAGCATGCATCCTTCAAGATTCATAGTTGCGGTGGTATGGTGGCGAGCATGCATCCTTCAAGATTAATAGTTGTTGCGATCTAGTGGCTAGTATGCATCCTACAAGATTCATAGTTGGGGTGGGCTGTCGGCTAGTATGCATCCTACAAGATCCATAGTTGCGGTGGTCTAATGGCTAGCATGCATCCTACAATATTCATAGTTGCGGGTGTTAAGTGGCTAGTATGCATCCTACAAGATTCATAGTTGCGGTGGTCTAGTGGCTAGTATGCATCCTACAAGATCCATAGATGCGGTGGTCTAGTGGCTAGTATCCTACAAGGTTCATAGTTGCAGTGGTCTAGTGGCTAATATGCATCCTACAAGATCCATAGATGTGGTGGTCTGGTAACTAGTATCCTAAACGATTTATAGTTGCAGTGGTCTAGTGGCTACTATGCATTCTACAAGATCCATAGTTGCGCAGGTCTAGTGGCTTGTATGCATCCTACAAGATCTATAGTTGCGGTGTTCTGGTGGCTAGCATGCATCCTACAAGATTCATAGTTGCAGTGGTCTGGTGACCAGCATGCGTCCTTCAAGATTCATAGTTGCGTTGGTCTGTAGGCTAGCATGCATCCTTCAACGTATATAGTTGCAATGGTCTGTTGGCTAGCAAGCACCCTACAAGATCCATAGTTGCGGTGGTCTTGTGGCTAGTATGCATCCTACAAAAATTATAGTTGCGGTGGTCTGTTGTTATCATGCATCCTTCAATATTCATAGTTGCGGTGGTATGTTTGCTAGCATGCATCCTTCAAGATACATAGTTACAGTGGTCTGGTGGCTAACATGCATCCTTCAAGATTCATAGTTGCGGTGGTCAGGTGGCTAGCAAGCATACTTCAAGATTCATAGTTATGGTGGTCTGTTGGTTAGCATGCATCCTTCAAGATTCATAGTTGTGGTGGTATGGTGGCTAGCATGCATCCTTCAAGATTCATAGTTGCGGTGGTCTTGTTGCTAGCATGCATCCTTCAAGATTCATAGTTGCGGTGGTCTGATGGCTAGCATGCATCCTTCAAGATTCATAGTTGCGGTGGTATGGTGGCGAGCATGCATCCTTCAAGATTAATAGTTGTTGCGATCTAGTGGCTAGTATGCATCCTACAAGATTCATAGTTGGGGTGGGCTGTCGGCTAGTATGCATCCTACAAGATCCATAGTTGCGGTGGTCTAATGGCTAGCATGCATCCTACAATATTCATAGTTGCGGGTGTTAAGTGGCTAGTATGCATCCTACAAGATTCATAGTTGCGGTGGTCTAGTGGCTAGTATGCATCCTACAAGATCCATAGATGCGGTGGTCTGGTGACTAGTATCCTACACGATTTATAGTTGCAGTGGTCTAGTGGCTACTATGCATTCTACAAGATCCATAGTTGCGCAGGTCTAGTGGCTTGTATGCATCCTACAAGATCTATAGTTGCGGTGTTCTGGTGGCTAGCATGCATCCTACAAGATTCATAGTTGCAGTGGTCTGGTGACTAGCATGCGTCCTTCAAGATTCATAGTTGCGTTGGTCTGTAGGCTAGCATGCATCCTTCAACGTATATAGTTGCGATGGTCTGTTGGCTAGCAAGCACCCTACAAGATCCATAGTTGCGGTGGTCTTGTGGCTAGTATGCATCCTACAAAAATTATAGTTGCGGTGGTCTGTGGTTATCATGCATCCTTCAATATTCATAGTTGCGGTGGTTATTTGCTAGCATGCATCCTTCAAGAAACATAGTTACAGTGGTCTGGTGGCTAACATGCATCCTTCAAGATTCATAGTTGCGGTGGTCTGGTGACTAGCAAGCAAACTTCAAGATTCATAGTTGCTCTGGTCTGGCGGCTAGAAAGCATACTTCAAGATTTATAGTTGCTGTGGTCTGGCGGCTAGCATGCATCCTTCAACGTATATAGTTGCGATGGTCTGTTGGCTAGCAAGCACCCTACAAGATCCATAGTTGCGGTGGTCTTGTGGCTAATATGCATCTTACAAGATTTATAGTTGCGGTGGTCTAATGGCTAGCATGAATCCTTCAAGATTCATAGTTGCGGTGGTCTAGTGGCTAGTATGTATCCTACAAGTTTAATAGTGGTGGTGATCTAGTGGCTTGTATGCATCCTACAAGATTTATAGTTGCAGTGGTCTGGTGGCTAGCATGCATCCTTCAATATTCATAGTTGCGGTGGTCTTGTGGCTAGCATGCATCTTTCAAGATTCATAGTTGCAGTGATCTTTTGGCTAGCATGCATCCTTCAAGATTCATAGTTGCAGTGTTCTGGTGGCTAGCATGCATCCTTCAATATTCATAGTTGCAGTGGTCTGGTGGCTAGCATGCATCCTACAAGATCCATAGTTGCGCTGTTCTGATGGTTAACATGCATCCTTCAAGATTCATAGTTGCGGTGGTCTTGTGGCTAGCATGCATGTTTCAAGATTCATAGTTGCAGTGGTCTGATGGCTAGCATGCATCCTTCAATATTTATACTTGCGGTGGTCTTGTGGCTAGCATGCATCTTTCAAGATTCATAGTTGCAGTGATCTGATGGCTAGCATGCATCCTTCAATATTCATAGTTGCAGTGGTCTGATGGCTAGCATGCATCCTTCAATATTTATAGTTGCGGTGGTCAGGTGGCTAGCATGCATCCTTCAAGATTCATAGTTGCGGTGGTCTGGTGGCTAGCATGCACCCTTCAATATTCATAGTTGCGGTGGTCTGGTGGCTAGCATGCATCCTTCAATATTTATAGTTGCAGTGGTCAAGTGGCTAGCATGCATCCTTCAATATTCATAATTCCGGTGGTCTGGTGGCTAGCATGCATCCTTCAATATTCATAGTTGCGGTGGTCTGATGGCTAGCATGCATCTTTAAAGATTCATAGTTGCAGTGTTCTGATGGCTAGCATGCATCCTCCAATATTCATAGTTGCAGTGATCTTGTGGCTAGCATGCATCCTTCAAGATTAATAGTTGCGGTGGTCTTGTGGCTAGCATGCATCTTTCAAGATTCATAGTTGCAGTGTCTTGTGGCTAACATGCATCCTTCAATATTCATAGTTGCGGTGGTCAGGTGGCTAGCATGCATCTTTAAAGATTCATATTTGCAGTGTTCTGATGGCTAGCATGCATCCTCCAATATTCATAGTTGCAGTGATCTTGTGGCTAGCATGCATCCTTCAAGATTCATAGTTGCGGTGGTCTTGTGGCTAGCATGCATCATTCAAGATTCATAGTTGCAGTGGTCTGATGGCTAGCATGCATCCTTCAAGATTGATAGTTGCAGTGGTCTGATGGCTAGCATGCATCATCCAATATTCATAGTTGCAGTGATCTTGTGGCTAGCATGCATCCTCCAATATTCATAGTTGCAGTGATCTTGTGGCTAGCATGCATCATTCAAGATTCATAGTTGCAGTGGTCTGGTGGCTAGCATGCATCCTTCAAGATTTATAGTTGCAGTGGTCTGATGGCTAGCATGCACCCTTCAATATTCATAGTTGCGGTGGTCTGGTGGCTAGCATGCATCCTTCAAGATTTATAGTTGCGGTGGTCTGATGGCTAGCATGCATCCTCCAATATTCATAGTTGCAGTGATCTTGTGGCTAGCATGCATCCTTCAATATTCATAGTTGCAGTGGTCTGGTGGCTAGCATGCATCCTTCAATATTCATAGTTGCAGTGGTCTGGTGGCTAGCATGCATCCTACAATATTCATAGTTGTGGTGGTCTGGTGGCTAGCATGCATCCTTCAATATTCATAGTTGCAGTGGTCTGGTGGCTAGCGTGCATCCTACAAGATTCATAGTTGCGGTAGTCTTGTGGCTAGTATATATCCTATAAGATTCATAGTTGCGGTGGTCTGTTGGCTAGCATGCATCCTACAAGATCCATAGTTTCGGTGGTCTAGTGGCTTTTATGTATCCTACAAGATCCATAGTTTCGGTGGTCTAGTGTCTTGTATGCATCCTACAAGATCCATAGTTTCGGTGGTCTAGTGGATTGTATGCATCCTACAAGATCCATAGTTGCGGTGGTCTAGTGGCTAGTATGCATCCTACAATATTCATAGTTGTGTTGGTCTAGTGACTTGTATGCATCCTACAAGATTCATAGTTGCTGTTTTCTAGTGGCTTTTAGGCATTCTACAAGATCCATAGTTGCGGTTGTCAAGTGGCTGGTATGCATCCTACAAGATCCATAGTTGTGGTGGTCTAGTGGCTAGTATGCATCCTACAATATCCATAGTTGCGATGGTTTAGTGGCTTGTATGCATCCTACAAGATCCATAGTTGCGGTGGTCTAGTTGCTTGTATGCATCCTTCAAGATTCATAGTAGCGGCGGTCTAGTGGCTTGTATGCATCCTACAAGCTCCATAGTTGCGGTGGTCTAGTGGCTTGTATGCATCCTACAAGATCCTTAGTTGTCGTGGTCTAGTGGCTAGTATGCATCCTACAAGATCCATAGTCGCGGTGGTCTAGTGGCTTGTATGCATCATACAAGATCCATAGTTGCCGTGGTCTAGTTGCTTGTTTGCATCCTACAAGATCCATAGTCGCGGTAGTCTAGTGGCTAGTATGCATCCTACTAGATCCATATTCGCTGTGGTCTAGTTGCTTGTATGCATCCTACAAGAGCCATAGTCGCGGTGGTCTAGTGGCTTGTTAGCATTCTACAATAACCATAGTTGCGGTTGTCAAGTGGCTTGTATGCATCCTACAAGATCCATAGCTGTGGTGGTCTAGTGGCTAGTATGCATCCTACAAGATCCATAGTTGCGATGGTCTAGTGGCTTGTATGCATCATACAAGATCCGTAGTTGCGGTGGTCTAGTTGCTTGTTTGCATCCTACACGATCCATAGTCGCGGTAGTCTAGTGGCCAGTATGCATCCTACAAGATCCACATTCGCGGTGGTCTAGTTGCTTGTTTGCATCCTACAAGATCCATAGTCGCGGTAGTCTAGTGGTTAGTATGCATCCTACTAGATCCATATTCGCTGTGGTCTAGTTTGGTGGTCTAGTGGCTTGTATGCATCCTACAAGCTCCATAGTTTCGATGGTCTAGTGGCTTGTATGCATCCTACAAGGTCCATAGTTGTGATGGTCTAGTGGCTAGTATGCATCCTACAAGATCCATAGTTGCGGTGGTCTAGTGGCTTGTATGCATCATACAAGATCCGTAGTTGCGGTGGTCTAGTTGCTTGTTTGCATCCTACACGATCCATAGTCGCGGTAGTCTAGTGGCCAGTATGCATCCTACACGATCAATAGTCGCGGTAGTCTAGTTGCTTGTATGCATCATACAAGATCCATAGTCGCGGTAGTCTAGGGGCCAGTATGCATCCTACAAGATCCATATTCGCGGTGGTCTAGATGCTTGTATGCATCCTACAAGATCCATAGTCGCGGTGGTCTCGTGGCTTGTATGCATCATACAAGATTTATAGTTGCGGTGGTCTAGTTGCTTGTTTGCATCCTACAAGATCCATAGTTGTGGTGGTCTAGTGGCTAGTATGCATCCTACAAGATCCATAGTCGCGGTGGTCTAGTGGCTAGTATGCATCATACAAGATCCATAGTCGCAGTGGTCTAGTGGCTAGTATGCATCATACAAGATCCATAGTCGCGGTAGTCTAGTGGCTAGTATGCATCATACAAGATCCATAGTCGCGGTGGTCTAGTGGCTAGTATGCATCATACAAGGTCCATAGTCGCGGTAGTCTAGTGGCTAGTATGCATCATACAAGATCCATAGTCGCGGTGGTCTAGTGGCTAGTATGCATCATACAAGATCCATAGTCGCAGTAGTCTAGTGGCTAGTATGCATCATACAAGATCCATAGTTGCGGTGGTCTAGTGGCGTGTTTGCATCATACAAGATCCATAGTTGCGGTTGTCTAGTTGGTAGCATGCAAAAAATATATCCCTGAACGTCTATGTTATTCAGAGGGTCAATTGCCTTTCACGCTGCTTTCACCTTTTCATCACTGAGCTGAAGATTGAGTCACGCGTGTTTTTTCTAACCTTAAAATGACATAAGAAATATACATGGTTCAATATAGCCGTCCATCTCTATGCTTCCAGAATAAATTAACATGTACTCGGCAACAATCTGTCTTATAATGCTCCTGTAGATCCTTTCTTTGCTGCTTAAGGATGATTGCTATAGGTTTCCACGCACACAAAAGGGAAACAATTTTGTGCAGACCTGCCAGTCACTACATACCGCTATACTACAACTGACCCTATTTCGGATGGCACAATCATTTACTGATATGCCTAAATTCAGTTCAATATATGAAATAAGCATACTGGTATAAAATAATTGTTTATAGCAATTCAACCTAAATATGAAATATACTAGAAATCTTAATTTTTATACAAATATGCTCAATTAGTATAAAAACGTTAATGTTGCAACTGCAGTTTATTGAACGATGGCATGCTTTAAGAGTTATTATTTCCCAAACGACGTGGTAACGTGTATTTTTTATTTTAATTGTATTAGCATAGGTATCAAAGGGTATTCTGTGAGGTCTTAAGCAAATTCAAAATGCTAAAAACAATCGCTATATTTTTATTACAAAATTAAAAAACAATTGACACTCTGCCGAAATGATTTTGTTTTATTAAAATCCTAAACAGTTAAATTCAAGCTTATAATTACCATTTCCATGAAATTTAATATTATATGCATGCATATATGTTATGAGGGTATGTTTATAAGGAGGTAATACGAAAACATCAGTAATCGTCTTTAAGACAGATTTTACTGTAATAATATGGAGATAGTCATTTCCATGTATTACTACCAGACAGTTCGCCACTTCGTATTTTATGCAATTACTGAAATGTGAAAATATAAACTGGTAGCTGCTGTGCTTATCGCATGAATTCAATAATTGAGCACTTGGTGTTCCCAAATGTACTACTAATTACTTCGATTATAATATTAACCATATTCCATTATTAAAGGGACGATTACGTGACCAATTCATCCAAGAGTGGAATACCATACAGGCATTCCATTCTTGGATGAATTGGTCACGTAATATGTCTAAACTTGATTAATATACAAAATTTAAGACCTCTTTTTTGTTACGAAGATTATATTAATAAAATAGATAATGGTGCATTGAAAATTCAATTTTCATGTTTTAGGTCACACTCATTAGAAATTAAATCTTGGTAGATTTAATGGAATCGATAGAGAAAACCGTTTATAGTAAATTGTGCAATCAAAATGTAATTGAATTTGAGTATCATTTCATCTTATGCTTGTACAAGGTATACTGATATTAGGAAAACATATTTAGGGCATCAGGTACACAAATTCAATACTTTTATGTGAACAAAAAATAAAATATGTTGTTTAAACTTTCAAAATTCATTCAAAGAAGCATTAGTCATTAGAAAAACTACTCTTGAAACTATTGACTGCTACATAATTAATATTCTACTTTCATCA
The DNA here is from genome assembly GCA_029582155.1 of Panopea generosa. NCBI lineage: Eukaryota > Metazoa > Mollusca > Bivalvia > Adapedonta > Hiatellidae > Panopea > Panopea generosa. Next base: position 60,434,200 of record CM055902.1, read on the forward strand.
TATATTTATTTGCATTGTATTTAACTCTGTATCATTGTCTTTGCCATAGTTCTGTAATCATTGTAAATGGCCAAAGGCAAATGTCTTACCGAGTTGTTAATAAACTTTGAAACTTGAAACTTTGAAACTGCTATTTTCTAATAACCTACAAGTGCAGCATGCATGTGAATAACTGTATGTGAGAGAATTACTACAATCAAGTGAGCATTTATCATAATTGTCGTGTTGCCGATAAAAGTGCATAAGTGATATATTAGACACAGTATATACGTATAATTAGTGTCGTTTGTTTAATCTCATGTCGTTAGTATAAACGAAGCTGCACTGAATAAACTTACTGCGAAAACATATGTTACAACTATACTTAAAATGTCAATGATGTAAATGTGCAATACAGCTTCTATAACCGGGCATTCTATGGAGCACGTGGTCCAGTGGTAGAGCATCGAACCGAGGATAGGAGGTTCCTGGATTCAATCCTCTCTCACGTTTATGTGTAGTATTTGTGAGCAAGAGACTTTTTTTCCGCATATACTTATACTTGGTTCAGCGCGGTTGAACATGCGGTGACCAAACGAACGAAACTTAAACGGAAATCGGATTACCTCGGCGCTGTCCCTCCATGTCTCTTAATGCTATATGATTAACTCTAGTAAAAAAACTCTCAATGGTGTTTGCTTTTTCAGAGCAAATGTTAAACGCGAACATGTCGTTTAGTTGACTTCTGTTATCAAACATTTGCAAACAAATTAAACATTTAAGCGAACGTGATTTGCATAAGTTGTTACTACAATAACGTGTTTTACAATCAAAGTGACATAAATAACGCACGCACGCACGCACGCACAAGTACATGTACAAGACATTAAATTGGTCCAGCCAATAATAATCGCAATAAACGTTGAATCAAATTGATACATAGTAAGTACAGATATACATGAAAATGCAAATGAAACATAAATTAGTACGTTTAGCATTTAAACACCTGTCACAGTATATATGTGTTTAAACACCTGTCACAATATATGTGGATACAATTAAAGAGATATAAACAAATGGCGAATAACAACTCATTCAATTGTTTCATGCTCATTCATAGCATAATACAAGTACATTACAAGATGTCTCATATCATTTGTGCCTTTTGAGTACATTTGTACGAAACATTAGATTTACTGCATGTTGAGAATAATACATTTTGTGTAAAATGTATCAAAAATGTATTTCTTCAATTGTATGAGTGTCACAGTAATATTTGCCAACACGGTCGTTAACAGCAGTTTTAAGTGTAGTGTATAGCTCAATCGCAATAGCTAATGGTAGATTGCAACTTTTAAACTTTAATAATATACGGAGTTGAATCTCTGCTCATAATTAACTTAACATATTTAATTTGCAAATCTCAAGCGTGATTTGTCTAATCTGTTTCTCAATAGAGGTTAAAAGCAAGTTTAAAACAAAACATTTTAAGCATATATTTAATTACTTAAAAACTTAAATCAAATTAAAGCATCCAGGTAAATAAATCATGATTTAAAAACTGGCTCCGGAAAACCTGCATTACGTTTCATTTGTATGAATATTACATAAGAATATTTACAAAACCAATCAAAGTTAGGTAAAGTTTTTAGGTATTTGAGTAAGACTGAAGGAAGCCTAGACAGCTAATTAGTTGTTGGATGATGTTGAATTTCATGCCACCGTAATCACGTGTCATTTATTTGCCGTTTACCGCCTTGTAGGTCTCGCCACATTGTTGAATTTTGTTCTTTGTTCTATATAAATTAAGGTCTAGGATTTCAATGATAAAAAAAAGAATTCCACATAGTATTCAAGGATGTTTATTTTAAAGAGTGTGCAGTGACATACTGAGATTTTTTTAAAAAAGAAGTCCTCAATATGCTCATAAATACATGCATATGTTGAACTCCTATAAAAGTCACTTTTTTAACACCAGTGATGTCCTTATTGCAGTATATGCTATGCCAACTTTTGCTATAATCATTCGCAGCAAGAAATCACAACCACCTATGAACCATTTTGAAAATATATCAAAACCAAATTAAATTTGCGTTTTATTTAAGTGTAAAAATCATTACCGTGAAAAAAGGGACGTAACTGTGTAGTGTAACTCTCGATGTAACGTTTCAATAAGCTTGTTAAAATCCGTCTTAATAAGTTAATCCGTGAATAAAATAAAATAAATCCGTAAAGTGGCGAAAATTGAATAACGATCATGGCGTAGGTGTGAATGATATTTTGCTTTGGTTAGGAACTAGTAATTAAAGAATGTGGAGGTGTGATACGATTATAAGTTCAAATAAGTGTATGACTGATCAGTTAAAACGAATATAATATTACGGATGTCACTGACTTACGTCGCCCTGGTAGAGTATGTGTTAAAGAAGTACATACGGGAAACCATGGGTGAAATTAAGAACCTCCTTGGACCAGAAATAGAATTGTCATAGTATAAGTCTATCCAAGAGCCTGATATCTCCCGAATAAAGTCTATTAACCGACAATGAAAAAACAGGAAATTCTATGCCTGTCCCAAAATTCGTAACAATTGAACGCTTATTAAACTGTGACGTTAACTAAACCTTCAGTTGACACAACTGACCAATCAACGTGCTCAAATATGGTTTTCCCAACATTGCTATTTAACGGACACAATCGGGAGAGCTGGGTCCGTTATACAGACTATCATAGTATCTGGAGTTATAGGACCGGTCTGTCTGATTCCAGTGTCATGTGACTGGCTGGGGTATCATGTGTAAAACGTCAGCATGGCACTACAACGTTTAGCAGAGATGGCTTCCCGAAAAATTATTGGAAACGACACTAATACAAACAACATCAATAATTTTCAGCACTGTGAAGACAAGGTCTGAGGCTTGGAGTCTGAATATCCCTTAAATTTTAAGAAAATAAAAAAAATGTACCACTTTCAGTGAAAAGTGTGGAGAAAAAAACTACCTTGAGCACCCTTTGAAATGTTTAGACTCCCTCTCTCTGAGACCAACAAAATCAGAATTCAGTTGGGTTTTTTAAAGAGGGTGCAGTGACACTCTGAGATTTTTTGAAAAAAGAAGCCCCAAATGCTCATAAATACATGCATATGTTGAACTCCTATACAAGTCACTTTTATAACACCAGTGATGTCTTATTACAGTATATGCTATGTCAACTTTTGCTATAATCATTTGCAGCAAAAATCACAACCACTTTGAATCAAATTAAATAGGCCTTTTCCTCTCTGAGACCCACAAAATCGGCACTGGTTCCCTTTATTGAAAGTTTTGGATCCGCCTATGATCATTTTCAAATAGTCGCTATAGCAAACATAATGTGTGTACGTACAGAGTGTAGTACTGAAGGAACCACTTTAATTTACGTTCTTATTTTACTTTTCAGCGACGCTTGAAGTATAGAAGGCCGAGTGGCGGAGATAATAACCCGAAAAATGCGGATATTGGATACATAATATCTGTGTTAATTAAATAAAAAAACTATCAAAAGTCACTAAAAAGGACAATTATACATCGCAAACGAGAGGAATTGACAAGTGATACATAGCTATAGCAAATATTGATGAGCATTTAGTAAGAACGACGGTATAGTGTCATTTGAGTTGACGATAATATATACACACGGCCGATATTGATAATAGGAAAGGCTTCATTAATGAAAAGGTCATTTTAAAAAGAGAACAGGTAGCGAGGAAGATTTGGAGATTTTATTTAGAGACAGGAAAACTAATAATACTAATACTTAAAATATCTACAAATAAAACATTTTAAAAAAGGAGCAGCCATGTTTGAGCCGAAAGCCTTAGATGGGCCCATAGGTTACCCATTGGTGGGGAATCTTTTCTGTATTTGCCCCATGACCTTACACAAGCAGGTCATGGAGTGGAGACAACAGTATGGAACTATTTTTAAGTGTAGTGTGCTCGGAAAGAATTTAGTTTTCATTTCGTCATCGGATATGATTAAAAAGGCTTTCAGTGACACGATCAACGTAAACAGTAGATGCGAAACGTTTCTCGGCGAATACATCCTTACTGAAGGTATAGGTGTGTCGCAAACCTTGCAACCCGCAAGTGCATCGAAACATTTTCTTGCGAAAGAGATGCTGACCATGGCAGATGGCGATATTCTTTGTGAAGTTATAAGACACTGGACGGAGGCGATGACAGCCGACACAACGTCTGATGTCGATATTTCACCGGAGCTGAGATCTATTTATCAAACGTTTATGTCAAAACAGGTAAGAAGAACTCTCAGAATGAGTTTTATTTCACTTAGAGAGACACACTGTGAATTAGCCTGAACTATTTGGTCTGAAAATTATGTGTACACAATGCTAATGTGAATTCAAAATATATAACAATGTTTTTACAAGCACTTGATTTCCTGTTTATATTTTGGTAAGGGTACATGTGACTTTGTTGCATGGTTTGATTGATTATTGATTGATTGATTAATTGGTTGATTGATTGATTTATTTATTGATTGATTGATTGATTTATTGATTGATTGATTGATTGATTGATCGATCGATTGATTGATTGATTGATTGATTGATTGATTGATTGATTGATTGAATATTTAGCGCCATTTTTATGCCATTGAGGGCTAACAGATGATCAGTTAACCTCACCACTGTTTCCTGGGATTAACCCGTATTCGAGCACACCCCATCTCCGCAAGTAACTGATAACTTTCCCACTTGAATCAGTGGTGAGAGACGGATGATAACGAGACACAATGTCGTATATCAATCATCACGGAGACTGCTGCCGGGCGGGGGATTCGAACTCATGACCCCTGGATTGATAGTCAGACGCGTAACCGACTGAGCTAATCGGACCCGGCCTGCATGGTTTGAAGACATGGAATGTTGCCCATTTATAGTCCGTTTGTTTGTTTGTTTGTTTGTTTGTTTGTTTGTTTGTTTGTTTGTTTGTTTGTTTGTTTGTTTGTTTGTTTGTTTGTTTGACTATTTGGCGTAATATTATGTCGTCGAGGGCAAACCACTCTGTCCTGGGACCATGAAATGTTAATCAGTACTCGGGCACACCCATCTCCCGATTGAATCAGCAGTGAGAGACAAATGATAAATGATACACAATGTCGTATATTATCACGGAGACAGCGGCTGGGTGGTGATCCGAACTCACGACGTCTGGATTAAAATTCGAATATCGTCCGTGACCTAATGATCCAAGGCGCCGTTTCAAGACCACTTACCTCTCACCGCTAAGGTTCGAGTCCCGCTCACTCCAAAAACTCTTTTTGGGAAAGTTTGCCAGTTACTTGCGGAAGGACGGTGATTTTACTCAGATTCATTCTGAGGTTTGCCTCTACCAACAAAACAAGATATGCCATAAATGTCTGTTAATCCTGAAATATGTTGAAAATGTCGTTAAAACCCTTTCAGAAATATTAATACGTGGACATGGGTGAAATCGATTTCAGCATTGCCGTGTGGGGCCTTAAGGTATTGTGATATATATAATATATGTCAAAAAGGTCAAGTTTATATTAGTATTCATATAATCTTTCTCCCCGTGTACGTCATACCAGGGAGCGTTTTTTACTTACATAAGACTTAGTCTGAGCCAATAGTGTGGTACTATACGTAATCCACACACTAACAAGTTACAGGTGCAAACATATAATCATGATAACCTATTGGCCTTATAGCCATATATACAAATATCAAAATATCGGAATACCAATAATGTTCAAGTGGAGATGCCAATAGCTGTTGTACGGGTAACTGTGGTTTTATTGCGTTGATGGTCCCCGAGACATTATTGCTTTTATGGAGAATATATCTGAATTGTTTAAATTTTTAAATTAACTAAAACACGTTTTTTTTCCCTATATAGCATGCATATGTATACTCTATATCCCCATATTAATATAAGGATAGCTATTCAAACATGCCAAAATAATATGTTGGAAAGGGATTTCCTACGAAGTATTAAAGTGATGTTTATTTTAAGTGTCTATAAAAAGAATTTTGCTGGATCTGTCATGCCAAACAATGCTGATTTTATCTATTAATGATAATGGGATGTTTTTTATCCATTTTTTTTTTCAGATGTATTCCCTTTACAGAGATTTTATCATGTTAATGCATTAATTTCTGTTGAAAAAATTTCTGTCTAATAAACATACGTTTATCCCGTCATTCCCGTCATTGCAAGTGTATCAGGCACATCATGACGTCATTATGTATACTTATCTTAATCTGAACGGAACTGCTTTTAACCCTGCTTAAAAACAAACTAGAAATATTGACATGATGAATAGAATACCATGTAAGTGTCTGATATTATCAACTTTATCATGTTCGGCGCGAAAAAAAACAAAGACTCGGCAGAGCCTCGTCCTAGTTTTATTATAAGCCTCACCTGATAAAGTCGATAATATCAGACACTAACATGATAATGCTCTATATATGAGGATTTTTCAAACTAAAGGGGATATCCTTTATAGCTTACTATCATGACTCAAATTTGTAATATATTTTGTGACGTATTAAATGAATCACGTGATTTCACTTGCAGTTCGGGGGTTCCTTTCAATACAAATATATATGCATGTTTTCACCAGTAATGACTTTGCATCTAATCAGTTTAAATGATGTTCTGATGTTGAACATTGTCAAACTCTTGTAAATCACGAAAGTCTAAATTGTTCAGTATCTTTTCGACAGAAGGAATCGTTGATATAATAGACCAAAAAGGCAACTGGAAGTTGTTCCGCTCAATCTAGTCCCAGACCATCCAGTTCTTACTCTCTGTAAATCGTCACTTAAATAGGCGTGATCAAGTTCTAACTCTATGCAAATCGTCACTGAAATAGGCGTGATCAAGTTCTTACTCTATGTAAATCGTCATTGAAATAGGCGTGATCCAGTTCTTACTCTATGTAAATCGTCATTGAAATAGGCGTGATCCAGTTCTTACTCTCTGTAAATCGTAGGCGTGATCCAGTTCTTACTCTCTGTAAATCGTCACTTAAATAGGCGTGATCCAGTTCTAACTCTCTGTAAATCGTCACTGAAATAGGCGTGATCCAGTTCTTACTCTATGTATATCGTCACTGAAATAGGCGTGATCCAGTTCTTACACTGTGTAAATCGTCACTGAAATAGGCGTGATCCAGTTCTTACTCTATGTAAATCGTCACTGAAATAGGCGTGATCCCGTTCTTACTCTATGTAAATCGTCACTGAAAAAGACGTGATAGGCATAGTTCTGTATTCATTCAATATTATAATCAAATACTTTTTAATGAGGCGTAATGGTATGTCCAATATATGTCAGGTTATATGCAGCCCAAGCGGAGGGATGTGATCTTATGAAGACGGTGCCCTGGACCCCTTGGTCACGGAAGACCCGCAAATATTCATAATTATATTTATAATATATCTTAAAATTCACTCTCCCATGTGACCGGGTCCTCTTTGGTCAAGTGATACAAGGCGCGATCTCAAGATGTCTGCCATGATTACCACCATGAATGAAATTGAATGTCATATATAACCGGCAACATGTTGAAAATGGCGTTATGTCCCAATTCTCCATGCAGCTGCAAATATAGCCGGCAACATGTTCAAAATAGCGTCATGTACCCATTCTTCCTGTAGCGGCATTTATAGCCGGCAACATGTTGAAAATGGCGTCATGTCCCCATTCTCCCTGTACCGGCATATATAGCCAGCAACATGTTGAAAATGGCATCATGTCCCAATTCTCTCTGCGGTGGCATATATAACCGGCAACATGTTGAAAATGGCGTCATATCCCCATTCTCCCTGTGGCTATGGCGGCATATATCGACAATTACACGTTAGGCAGTGTAAAGTAAACATGTGTAAGCGGCCACCTCGGTTAAGCAGCCACTTGCCTTAAGCAGTCACGTTTGTTTTGTCCCACGTGTGTGTTTTCAGACCAAATTAACCTGTATTAGGCAACAACCTGTCTTGAAAGGTCACTTTTGCTTCCCCCTTGATTGACTGCTTAAGATAGGTTTGACTGTAGTTACGAGATGAGATTTTATTTTAAAGATGATTCGTACAGACATGTTTGTAAAAACCAGCAGGTTTAATACGTAATCACCATGGTGCCAAACAAAACTAGATGATAATTCTAAGTAAACATCACAGCCACAGTTCTTACATATGGCGGAAGTCTGGCTAAACTTAGATCGATAAGAAATTCATGTTTTGAACCGTTGATTTTACGGTGTTGTTTTTTTCTAGTCATGTGCTGGGTATTGAGTATACTTTAACTGTAGAATGTCCGAATTTATTTATTTGAAATCTTCATCAACCTAGAAATGTTAAAGTGTATCAATATCAAATCGAGTTTTAATATGGATAGAAATGCATTTGTCATTTTACGTTAGGCAACGTCGTATCTACAAGCCATTCCCGAGAATATTCTTAGATTTAAGGCATTTGACCTAAAAATGGGTACATATGTGCCCTGTCCATTTCAAATCATGAACACAAACTCTACATTGTTGCCTAACATATTAAGGGGGTCAAAACTCTACATTTCATCTAATAAAACTGTGTCTACACAATGCATCATCATCGGACACCCAGGCGAAATCCATTCCGATACTCTCAATTTATTATTATCCGTTGTTTTTCTTGTGACGTCACACAATATGCGCACCTCTCGAATCGCCATTTTGTGACCCAGCGAATCAACTTTTTGTAGTGGATATTAATGGAGTGAAAAAAGAAAAATAATGTTATCAGCAAATAATTTTAATTCATACATAATTGTTATATTATCAGTCAACTGATATATTACATTTTTGAATGAATTTGTATTTTAACACAAAACCTTTATATTTTTTTTCAACGTCTTTTTCTTATTGACAACAAAGTTTATAAAATCAGACTGAAAGGTTTGATTTCATAAACACGGATCATGCTGGTCCGTGCATGCACGAGGAAATCGACGTAAACATTTTCTTTTTTTTTTTGTGAAATGCGTACAATCCAGTTACAGTTGGATTTATTTCACACATTATCGTTTGCCCGAACATATGTAGGCCATTTGACATAACTGTAAAAAGATATGTATTGAAATCGGAAGTGTTTTTTTTTTTGTTCTGTGTATATACCCCGCCTGTAAAACATTCACAGTACGCCAAAGGAACGCTAGCTATAACTCAATCGCCCAAGACACGCTGCAAATACGCCAACATATGTTATAAATACGTTAGAAATAAGTTAGTTGTACGGCACACCCTCAGCCGACGTATGACTAACATACCGGTAACGTACCTCTAGCGAGTTTCAACGTATGTCTAACGTACCCCAACGTATCTATAACGTTACCTAACCTATGAAATATACGTTGTCATACGACCAAAAGTTTTGAACATATCCAAAACATTTTATTCCAATAAATTGTAAATAAATACTTTAAGTTATAAATATAGACCTATTTATATTTTGAAATATGTGTATTTGTTTACACAGATATTCAAGATGACTATATATACCCATCCTTTCTTGAGATTTCAAACATGTCAAAAACACACACAAGAAAATGCAATATAATTGTCTAACAGCCTTGGGAAATATATGTTTTTTATAGTTGAGTTTTAAAATATGAACATTTGGTGAGCACAAACATAAGTTGCACGGGATGAGTGTTCACCGACTTCAATATCTAGTGTACCATGACGTATAGAACAAGTGTGTCATGGTTAACTAGATATCGAAGGTTGAAATTTAGATTTTCAAGCTCAAGTCTAAGAATATTATCTTTGTTTTTGAAATATAAGATAGATTTATTATCACGTTTCTTATTGCAGTTTTGAGGTGACACCTTTCCCTGCATGTTATTGTTGAAATATAAACAAAAAAAAGGCAAAAATGAGGAAAAACTAAAATGAACAAAACCTGTGATGTATTTGAAAAGTTATAAATAAATGTATTTGCCAAATAGGAATAACTCTTGTAATATAAATAATATAAGTAACGTTGCGTTATGTCCCTTGGTAAAGTTGCGTGTGCTGCCAATCCCAGACCACCGGGTACTTATATTGATTTAAAAATGGTCTGACATTCCCCTGATTTACTGTACTTAACCATTTTGTTAATAACATACGCTTACTCTCGCCAAGACATAGTATATATGTAGTCTTTGAAAGTGTTTATTTCTTATATAATTAATGTTTAAGATTGTTTTTGTTGAATTTTGCTGTTGAGGACCAGAGGGAAGTTTTGACTTTGTCGAACTGAGTTAGTTTTCTCCTAAAATAAAGTCATTATTATTGTTGTTATTATTATTATTATTATTATTATATTATTATTATTATTATTATTATTATTATTATTATTATTATTATTATTATTATTATTATTATTATTACATCTTTCTGTGGAACATAAAGGCGGTTATAAATAATCCTTGTTTCTTCCTATTTAAAAAATGCATTTTCCTTATTCTAATGTTCATTTTTTTTTTTTGAATGGCATTATTTATGTATTTTGAACATTTTGACATTTTGAAACCATTGTCGTGTTTTAATTTTGAATTTAGATAAAAAAAAAATATACTTGAATATTGGGGTTTGAATTATACATGATTTCGGAAGTTTACTTTTATTTTTCCAACAATTTACACACTTAGCAGAAAATAAAATTTCTTAGATGATACACGACCCTAACTTTTCTAATCATATTTTGGTACTGAAGAGGTTGATTATTTAAACTTAACCAATATTTCATTAACGACATTTTTTTCAAAGCAACTTAATTAAGTTTTTATCGGCTTCGGTGTTGAATATGAAGCTTTCTGAAACAGGGAATCCCGCACTTTCTTACACATTCGGCTCATTATGAGTGTAACAAACGATAACTGGGAATCCCGCTGTACCTGACCGAAGGTGATAGCTCTGTATCGCAATCGGAACATCTCTCGGCCATTTCCGTAAACGTTCGAAATAACTCGAACGTATACGGAAATGGCCGAGCTATGTTCGGTATCGCAATCTAAGCATAATCAAGCATTGCCTTAGATCGAATAGTATATGTGACTAACAGGAAAACACTCAAAACAAAGTTTTAACGTTATGCTATACCGGTGGTTTAATGCGGCTTGAGTGATCGTTATACTAATCCAGTAGTTTAGGTCGGTTTGAGTAACCTGCCTAGCATTTTCATCCCTCTCCACTAGGTACATGCCTACACTTTTTTTTTGAGATATCGAAAAAAAAATGCAATAAAATCGGACTCTATGCTACTTAATTTTCCCCTTTATTAAAATGAACAAACTTTAAAACGTTACATTTATATGGTTATAAAACAGTGAACTCAAAGTTAATATTAATGATAACCAGGCCCCTAAAATCATAAGAAATATACGCAAAAAGGCATCACAACAGTCTAGCTGAAATTACTTTCCGGAGAATTGATGTTAGGGGTGGGGGTGGGGGCGACAAATATACTTAAGTGAATGTATATACGTTTATAACTTAATTCTTTTAAATAAAGATAAAAATAATAACACGTATACCTTGATTTTTTTATAAACATTTTTTTATTTACAAAAAAAATGTCGCTAGGCAGGCTCGAACGTTAGACCTCTAAATTGACAGGCGCACGCCTTACCTATTACGCTACAGCACCACTTAGAATAAGTCTTAGACACATTCATAGCACATCACTGTCTTGTTAGGAGCAGGCCGATGGTATATTGTTTTTCTGGCTCAATCTTTTTTTTAATATAACATTGAATGGAAATTGATGAAACATAGATTTCAGTGTTGTATTGAATATTTGTTAGCCTCAGTTTGTCCACCAGTTTGGTTGTTTCTGTCTCGGTGCTTTTGAAAGTTTGGTCTACGCAGAGTAGATATTTTAATTGTATACATATCAAGTTTTAGCAGACTGGTTCATTTAAAATCATTTACACATGTCATGACATACAAATATACATACATTTTCTTCTGCGTTTGACTTTCTGCAGATGATGATCTACATGTAAAAAAAGCTATTCATTTTGTTTTATTTTTTGCTGGCGTTGATGGTGCCGCCATAACAAACTTTTTCGCGTAAAATTACCCGAAACGATAAAGATTTAACGACAAGGAAAAAAAACGACCAAACACTGGGCGACAGTAGAATATACTAAAGCATCGTGCTAGAAGTAGTAAGTTTGTACATATTTTAGGTACATCAAATACGTGCTTAATTTGTTTAAACACAAATCGTTTAGATGGTTATTAATTTCAGGGTAAATGCGTAGAAGAAAAACCTATGCTTGCCAAATTTTAGAGGGGTGGTGGGGGGGGGGGGGGGTGCTTGGAACCTCACTACAACTTTGCCTACATATCGTTTTCAACCAAGCTACGCCCCTGTCCACAGTGTCGTCATAAGTGAATTTTCAAGAATCAGAAAATATCATGATAAAGAACACTAAGCGCTAGGTCACCACGCTTGCAAGAAATGAAATCTCTTGAGAAATGTGAGACTCGCTCAGATAAGATTCTTACAGCTGAAAATTTCAAATGTTGTGTTGTGTTTTTTACCACAGTCTAGTTGGGTTTATCCTGTAATCTAAAACTAAACCGAGTAGTAGTAGTAGTAGTAGTAGTAGTAGTAGTAGTAGTACTAGTAAAAGTAGTAGTAATAGTAGTAGTAGTAGTAGAAGTAGTAGTAGTAGTAATAGAAGTAGTACTAGTAGTAGTAGTTATAGTAGTAGTAGTAGTAGTAGTAGTAATAGAAGTAGTAGTAGTAAAAGTAGTAGTAGTAGTAGTAGTAGTAGAAGAAATAGCAGTAGTAGTAGTAGTAGTAGTAGTAGTAGTAGTAGTAGTTGTAGTTGTAGTAGTAGTAGTAGAAGTAGTAGTAGTAGTAGTAGTAGTAGTAGTAGTAGTAGTAGTAATAGTAGTAGAAGTAGTAGTAGTAGTAGTAGAAGTAGTAGTAGTAGTAGTAGTAGTAGTAGTAGTAGTAGTAGTAGTAGTAGTAATAGAAGTAGTAGTAGTAGTAGTAGTAGTAGTAGTAGTAGTAGTAGAAGTAGTTGTAGTAATAGTAGTAGTAGTAGTAGTAGTAGTAGTAGTAGTAGAAGAAATAGTAGTAGTAGTAGTAGAAGTAGTAGTAGTAGTAGTACTAGTAGTAGTAGTAGTTGTATTAGTAGTAGAAGTAGTAGTAGTAATAGTAGTAGTACTAGTAGTAGTAGTAGTAGTAGTAGTAGTAGTAGTAGAAGTAGTTGTAGTAGTAGTAGTAGTAGTAGTAGTAGTAGTAGTAGTAGTAGAAGTAGTAGTAGTAGTAGTAGAAGTAGTAGTAGTAGTAGTAGTAGTAGTAGTAGTAGTAGTAGTAGTGATAGTAGTAGTAGTAGTAGCAGTAACAGTTACAGTAGCAGTAGCAGTAGCAGTAGCAGTAGCAGTAGCAGTAGCATAAGCAGAAGCAGTAGCAGAAGCAGTAGCAGTAGCAGTAGTAATATTGATAGTAATGATAATAATGCTAGCAGTTTTATCAGCAGCAATAGTAATACGTGTTTTAAAGAATTCAGAATTCCCCTTTAACATTATTTATTCTATATGCAATGTATTGGATAATATTTCCGAAATACGTAATACCACTTTACAATATCATAGTTTGATCTTAGTAAACACTTGACCCGTTTGTCCGTTACTATCAGCTAGTCCTGTGTGTACTTTTGGATATTAAATTTTTTCGATTGTTATTTATTACCCGTCAATATAGCTGTAGTATATCAATTAGTTTTAATGAAAATAGTTTTATAAGAAAGAACGTAAATTATGTGTGTATCATTTATTGATAATATATAAAAAGAACATAATCAAAACAAGATACGTCGTTATCGTTTTTAATTCGTGTCGATAACCGCCATATTTAAAAATTATTTGCAGATCTGGCTAGACGACTACTTTTCAAATTTCCTCCAGTAATTAATTTGGGGTTATTTTATGTATTAAAGTGGCCAATGAACAGTGTTTATTCAGGTATTAAAGTGGCCGATGAACAGTGTTTATTCAGGTATTAAAGTGGCCGATGAACAGTGTTTATTCAGGTATTAAAGTGGCCGATGAACAGTGTTTATTCAGGTATTAAAGTAGCCGATGAACAGTGTTTATTCAGGTATTAAAGTGTCCGATGAACATTGTTTATTCAGTTATTAAAGTGGCCGATGAACAGTGTTTATTCAGGTATTAAAGTGGCCGATGAACATTGTTTATTCAGGTATTAAAGTGGCCGATGAACATTGTTTATTCAGGTATTAAAGTGGCCGATGAACATTGTTTATTCAGGTATTAAAGTGGCCGATGAACAGTGTTTATTCAGGCATTATATTGGTCGGTGAACATGTGTAAATTTTAAAAAAAAGAAAACTAATATTATAACCACTTCATTAAGAAAAAACAGGAAACACATTGACTTGCACATGTGATGATGCAGGGACGCTTTGTATTTCAATTACTGTTATTGACAAAGTACGTTTAAATTAGATCAACCAATCAACTTCGTTTATTATATACGCATATAAGTTGCACAGGCGGATTAAGAGGGGGTAACCAGAGGTCAGACACACCTATATATTCTGAATATAATATTGATATATATATGATTATATACATGGACTCCCTTGGGAATTTGAGATAATTGTTCGTGGCCCGCTGACTGAAAGTCCTGGATCAGCCTATGATATACACAATGTTTATAGAACGGAAATGTTGTTATACAAGCATACACATAAATAAGTATGTTCACCTCGGGAGACTAAATACACGTGCAAAAATATATGTTTACGACATCCTTGGTGTATGGAAAGTTTAAGATTAAGTCATATTTTTTAACAGTGGGAAGATGCGCACGCCTGACTTTGTAAAACAGATACCGAGATTTGGGATGTTTATATAATTAACGTGTCTACGAAACATGCATCTTGGATAATGGATGCATCCATTCTGTTTATACAAAAACGTATTCTCGGTATTTTTCTCTAGCTTCCTCCGCAGAAACGCCGTCTCAACATTACAAACCCCTCATCTTTGAGGTTATGGGTTCGAGTCAAACTCGATCCAAACACGTTATGTGCGGAAGTTTGGCAGTCGGAGCCGAGGTTTTTTTTTAGATTCTTTCTGAAGTCTTCCTCATTGCTAGATTTTGCAATATGATTTTGTTTTAAACCACTCTCACCAATATTGAACTATATAATAATATAATACTATTACAGATATGTATAATATTGAAACCATCACATTGCTTGCATAGAAAATATTTGTATATGCCAACGAGCTACGATTCTCAAGTCTAAACATAAAATTTCTGTTTTCATTTGTTTATTTAACAATACAGTTTAATAGTAAATATCTTCAGTGACGCAGATCATGCAAGTATGTACGGGATATCAATAGCCTATAGACGAACCAAGCTCTCCCGATTCTGTCCGTTAAATAGCAATTGTTACGAACACGCTGATTGGTCAGTTGCTTCAGAGAAAGTTTAAATGACGTCATAGTTTGGTTAGCGTTCAATTATAATGAATTGTGGGGCAGAAATATTGCACTGCTTTTTTCATGGGTGGTTAATAAACCCGATTTTAAAGATATCTGGTTCTTGGATATACAGTAGGCTAAGATATCAGCCATAGTTTAATAATATTTTATTGCATCTAATATATACAATTACATGATTAATAACAATACAAATATATTATATATAGTGCAAATGGGTTGGGCTACAAGTTTTGACAACATTAGCAACAGCCCTCCCCAACGGCAATCAGCCATACGGCAACCAATCTTTAATATTCTAAACTGTCGTTCAACATCAGTATAATAAATTATGGCAAGTGTTCATGTTTGAAATTTTTTGTTGAGGATTTGAGGATTTTAGTCATACCTGAAACTAATCAGATAATAAGGAAATTGTCTTATTCATTTATTTAGCATACCAGGGTAATGTAAACATTTATCTTCCGAGGTCATCGGATCGGTTGATGTATACATGTATACATCTATGGATCGTCTCTGTCTACACTTGAACGGCGGGTTAATTTATATTAAAGCAAACTTCAATAATCTCAGAATATCAGATGAAAAGAGTTACCGCACGGCGACACCACGTCTCAAGTGCTGGTTTCATCCAGAACATAAACGCCAAATGATACGGAACAGTGTTTGGAGCGCCTGTGAACAAAGTGCACACACACAGGTTTCTCTGCTGGAAGAAACTGTTAACGTTTGTCTGTATACATGAACATACCAGGTATTGTTTCACACAAGCGATCCGTAAAATAAGCGCTGCTTAGAAAGTCCTTCCGACCTTTAAGTTGTCCGATATTTTTATCTGAATCTTAGACATCGGTGAATCGTTTTTTCTGTTTTTAAATCATGTAAGTTTAAATGAACTGAAAACGAAATACGCCTTTTATCATAAAAAAACGCAAAATGTTTTACAAATGTCTTCTGCCTACAAGTTCATTCTTATATCAAAGACATAATTTAATCAAATCATTGATTTTAAAACTTACATATCCCGTCGGAATAAAAAAAGTTCTTAATTTACTGCTGTAAAACGTGTGTCGTCTAAGCCAATTAAATTTTATTACCTGGTGCAAACTTGTTTCTGCACAAAATATCAAAACGGATGTTCTTTTAATAGAAAAGCAAGCGTCCAGTGGCGTGACTTCCTATAGGCACTGCAGGAACGTGCCTACACCTTTTTTTCTAAGAAATCGAAAATATAAAAATGCCAAAAATGCAAAAAGAAATCGGATCCATAGGGAGAGGTAGGGGGATATAAATTCGCAATATCATTAGATATGATCCAGATATTTAACATCAGTTTATAAATTTATTTGGTCATAGTGAATTCAATGTTAATATTAGAGATAAACAGGCTCTGTATAAAAAATATACGACAAAACATACCTACAACTGTCTATTTGAATTTTTTTCTGGGTAGCATACTACTGGCTCCCCTACAACTGTGCCTACACATCGTTTTCAGCCAAGCTATGCGCCTGGCGTCGAAGATGATTTAGACTTTCCAAATATAGGCGTATCAATAGTCTTCCTTGATTGGCAATGAAGATTGGTGGAAATATCATTAGATAGAAAGTAATATAAAATATGTTTTGTATAAAAGTCATCTATATCCAGTTAGTAATATAATTGTATATGCTACCATGACTTATACACAGGTTTCTTGGCGTTCTTTGATTTTGGTGACCTTTCATCTTTTATACACTTCTTTGGTATGCCTTGCTCTGTCTCAAATAGGCGGTCTTCAGTTCTAGCATTAATATAAAACAACTTTTAAATTACAGTTAAGTAATAAACAAAGGCCCCAGTAAACTTAAATAAAACGATTTGCTAAACTGTAATAAGAGACGAATCTGTCAGCCATGAAACATATGACAAATGGAGTTATCTAATGTAAGTTTCGTAAACAACATGGAAAATAGAAAAAAAACGAAATTTCGAGCTTGGGAAAAGATCATAATTTGATTTTATTTCAATTACAAAATAAAAACAGATATTATCTACTTAAAGTGATTAGTCACAACACTAAAAACTCGAGCGTTAAATGATATTTATAAAACTGGATACTTGAAATATAGATTTGTACTTTAAAAGTGATTGATAATGTCCGCAATTGTTTGGGGAGATGTCGCTGGAATGACGTAATAATGGGAGCAGTCATTTTTGGAATGAGTTAAGGATAATTGTTCGCATGGTTTAGCTTATATGTATACGGTTTCGTATATGCTTGTTATCATATTTTGCTCATGGTTTCAAGCTGGGAAAGAAATACTGGTCTATCCTGGTCTGTTTGGAAGACGATTTACTCGAAAGGAATTGGAACAACAACAATGGGGCATTTGTATATTACTCGAGCACAGATATTTTGCAGTGCCTGGGTTAGACTGCGTCTGTATTTTTTTTATATGTAAACAGGACAGCTTAATAGTGCTGTCATACTTCGGACAAATGTCCACAATACCGCCAAAAGTCACAATATACATGACTGACCAATCTTAGAAATTATCACGAACGCACTGAGCATCAAACGATCGAGTTCCATTGCAGACCTTTAATGATATGACGACTGGCAGGGTGATCAGTACATTACACAGCACCACCACCCACACCCCATTCGAGACTCTCCTCGCATACAAGGCGTTTCGCGTGTTAACAGCACGGTGACTTTGATAGATCATTACCCATTATGTAACTATTTTATCTATTTTCTAACATAGCATCTAACCAAGATTGACGTATGTTGGTGTTCTGGTAATAAAAGCAACACGTGTCATCTGTTATTGAACGCTTAATCAGCTTAATCCATTTTTGCTCTTTATAAAATATTGTGTTATTTTCGAGCGTTTAATCAAATATGCTTGCATGTAATTTACTTTTTGTGAAAACTGCTCGCCTGTTAGCCCTTAATGGTATTAAACTGACTATTCAATCAATCAACAATCAATCAAGCAAGCAAACAAGCAAGCAATCAATCAATCAATCAAGGAAGCAAGCAAGCAAGCAAACCCACGATCCACTGATTGGTAGTTAGACGTGTTTCCGACTGAGCTAACTGGGCCCAGATACATGAAAACAGAACAGTATGTTGAACGTCATATTAAGGAAAATGTGAGGAAACCAGTTCCCAGGAGATATAAAACAGCATTTTGCCAGATTACCTGTACAATACTAGCAGTTGTACTGTGTGTATTACAATAGAACATTGTTCTACTTAACAATACATTTACGCTAATATTGCATTCTTATTAGTTAATAGTTAGACATGCCGTACACAATATTTTGAGAAGTTAATCTGATTGAGTGTGATATCATCAATTATATTCTTTGGAATTTTAATATGAAGCACTTTGACAGGATTTTCATTAAGTGAATTAACATATCAGACTCAGTGAAATGTAAGGTACATGGGAAATGTTGAATACCGAGAATAGTATCCGTGTAACTGACAATCATCGTGAACCTTATTTTGTCGACTTAAAATCGTGCGTAAAACTGACAAGGAGTGTATCAAAATTGAAACTATAAAGATATGAAATGTCAAAGCGACACGTAGCTGTCGGTCTAGTACATGTAGTAAAGATGTATTTCTGGGGTATGTTCTCACTTTCCCAACCTCTATTATTTAAAATAGAAAAAAAGTAGTTGTGGTGGTGGAAATGTATGGTTCGGATATAACAATAGATTTAAGGTGGTGATAATTGCTCTGGTGGGCTATACTTTTTGAAAAAAATATAGTTACAATTTCTCCTTAATTTGATAATCAATAAACAATAAAAAGAACACATAGGGTAACTGAATAATGCAATGCTATTTTGATCAATATACATATTGATAATTTTAACAATTTTATTGAATAATACAATTTATTTACAACAATTTTATTGAATAATACAATGTATTTACAACAATTTTATTGAATAAATCAATGTATTTACAACAATTTTATTGAATAATACAATGTATTTACAATAATTTTATTGAATAACGCAATGTATTTACAACACAATTGATTGGATCGTAAATATTTGTTTTTGCTATTTTATTCAATATAGATACACATTTCAATGTCCCCACTTGATAAGTTAAGAAGCAGTATCTGACGAAATCGCTGGTCATTTGCTCTGTAAGTTCCACTGGCATGTTGCGAAAGTCTAATTTCATTGACAGGTTGCTCTTTCTTTAAAAGTTCGATCAATTTCCACCGTTGGCTAGAAGAAAGTTTTCTCCTGATGATGTTTCCATCCACTTTCTGCTTCTTCATAAAAAAATATCAGTCATAATGCTTAATATTTATCATAATAAATTATTGTTTGCCTTATACATAATGTGTGCATGCATTTATTTTCAATTTTTATGAGCAGTGTAGAAAAACACAGGTAACTTGATGGTGTGAATTGGAAACATGAGGTTGTTTGTATAGGTGCTAAATTAAAAGGTTAGGAAAATGAGATACAACATTTCTGGCACCACCATAGTACGGACTGACTGCACATTGACCAAGTCAACTGTAAGGGTGTAACAAAGGTATGTCTATTTATAGGTTGTGTGGGTCAGGTTGAAGTCTGTTTGATATTCCAATAATATTTCGTCTTTCAGAACTCTATTCCAGTCCCTGATATATCCTGAATGAGGTGTGTTCAATCCCTAATGCAAAAAGTAGGGAAGACTGTCCCACAATTCATAGCATTTTAAGGCTTTACCTAACTGTGACGTCATTAAAGTTTCCCTGAAGCAGCTGACCAATTCACGTTATC
The DNA here is from genome assembly GCA_029582155.1 of Panopea generosa. Lineage (NCBI taxonomy): Eukaryota > Metazoa > Mollusca > Bivalvia > Adapedonta > Hiatellidae > Panopea > Panopea generosa. The sequence continues at coordinate 60,454,514 of CM055902.1, forward strand.
AAATCTCATTGATATACATGTAACGAACTCCATCGTGAGAACTGGCTGGGTCCGTTCTGCAGTCTAAAACATAACCCTGACATTTCCAGCCTCAAATATTGAAGAGTTACATACAGGGTGACATATCGAACCAATATCAAACTAACTTTAAACAATCTGGCCTAATCTACCTGTCAATAGTCCTACCACGTTTAGACTAGTGTTCAAGAGAATCAAAACAACTTATAACCCATGATCAGAGGGTCGTGGGTTCGATCCTCCGTCACGGCTATGTGTAGTGGCTTTGAGCAAGAAACTTTTTTCCGCATATTCTTAGTCCTGGTCCTTCGAAGAGGACTTCGAGCGTGATTTGTCTAAGTTGTAAGAACTTGTTTCAAAGTCAAAGTGAAATTTAAACTTACTACTTATAGACTCGACACACTTTTAGACTGAGAGAAAAACGTGATATTAATTATTTTTCAAAAACATTTTTTTTTGTATCAATACAATTAAAATCAGTGTTCAAATATATGTTTTGTATTAACACTACGTATTTGCGTAGTAAGGCTGTATGTGGCTTAATCGGTACCACAAGTGACGGGATCAGATTAAGCGGCATACTTTAACATATCAGTTAGAAAATGAAATAGATTAAGTCAACAACTTTAGCGCAACGACTGGGTTGGAGGAATTTGATATGGAATGTAGTGTCTGAAGGCTCAATCGTTATCTTTAACAGTTTAATATCCACGCAAACAAATGTTTAATATAGCCAGTCACAAGCTAATTTTAAATAGTCGTGGATATCCGGAACACCTCGCCAATATTCCTAAATCGAAGAATGACATAATTGACCGAGTGTGTACGATTGTGCCGCTAAGAGGATCGTTAATTTACTGAGAATCTTATCCTTCAGACCGGACAAATAATGCGTCCTTATAAGGTCTTTTCACTCATACACCGCAACGTAACCGTACTTTAGCCGCAAACTTACGGCGACCGTGTCCGTAAAATATTCAAACTGTAGTCATACACGTTTACGGTTATGGCTTACTGTTACGATGCGTTTACGGTGCGGTTCATGTATGGGAGGACACTATGTAGATCATAGTATTCAATAATTACGGTAAGGCTACGGTTACGTTGCGGCGTGTGTGTGTGAAATGACCATAATTTGTTACACAATTTATTAAGAAATTAATATGGCCTCTGGGCATATACCGCATAACACAAAACAGCAGGGAACAGCACCGCATAGCACAAAACAGTAAGGAACAGCCCCACATTGCACAAAACAGCAGGGAACAGCATCGCATAGCACAAAACAGCATAGCATAAAACAGCAGGGAGCAGTCACGCATAGCACAAACAGCAAGGAACAGCCACGCATAGCACAAAACAGCAGGGAACAGCATCGCATAGCACAAAACAGCATAGCATAAAACAGCAATGAACAGCCACGCATAGCCCAAACAGCAAGGAACAGCCACGCATAGCACAAACAGCAGGGAACAGCACTGCATAGCAAAAAACAGCAGGGAACAGCACTGCATAAACAAAAACAGCAAGGAACATCACCGCATAGCACAAAACAGCAAGGAACAGCCCCACATAGCACAAAACAGCAGGGAACAGCATCGCATAGCACAAAACAGCATAGCATAAAACAGCAAGGAACAGCCACGCATAGCACAAACAGCAAGGAACAGCCACGCATAGCACAAAATAGTAAGGAACAGTCACGCATAGCACAAACAGCAAGGAACAGCCACGCATAGCACAAAACAGCAGGGAACAGCACTGCATAGCACAAAACAGTAAGGAACTATCACCGCATAGCACAAAACAGCAAGGAACAGCCACGCATAGCATAAAACAGTAAGGAACAGTCACGCATAACACAAATCAGCAAGGAACATCACCGCATAGCACAAAACAGCAAGGAACAGCCACGCATAGCACAAAACAGCAAGGAACAGCCACGCATAGCACAAAACAGCAGGGAACAGCACCGAATAGCACAAAACAGCAAGACAGAACATGGCACAAAAGTAGAACAATGCCAAACAGCAATGCATATTAAAGAACAAAACAAGAAAGTTTGTAACATACTGGCATAAAACATCCTATTAAACACATACTATAAGATATAACCATTTTCAATTAATCTAACGGCCCACAACGGGACGCCTGTGAGATTCCTACATTTTATCCGTATAAAAAAATAAGGTTTAAGGTCCAGTATGACTTATGGCTTGTCTAACTTCATTAGGGGGGATACCTTCACCCAACTCTCCCACCCTCCCCTATACGATCTTTTCATTGTCAATTTATGTCGGTGTTCGGTCTAAAGGCCCACTGCGGCACGCCTGTGATCCCCATATTTTATGAGTACTATCCGTTTCTGGTCCAATCTGACCTATGGCCTGTCTAGCTTGATTCGGACCCCCAATCACAACCCCCTGCCCCACTCTCTCCTCCAGTCATTATTATTCTCATATATGCGAAATGTGAATTTGCCATCGGTCATTATTATAGAGAAGCGTTCTGTTACTAAATTGATACATTTAGTCCACCATAGTATTAAGTACGTTTATCATCTCTTCAAACAATTTATATGTCGTACTTGATAGACCCGTCTGAAATAAAAATTACAAATGAATGACAGTTTGATTCAGGATAATTTAATGGTAGCCGACTTTTAGATGTCATTAGCGAACGGGAGGCTGATTGATGTACTGAACCTAAAGTCAAGTGTAGGTTTTTTTGTTTGACAAACTACGTGAATAAATATTAAATGTTTATATATTGCATTTAATTAATACTTTTTTTAGTATTTAGTTTTAAATAACTAGCGGATGTAAACCTTATTCTGATATTAATTTTATAATTAGTTTTATACGTCCTGTAATTAAAGGATAACTCACTTCAGATAGTAACTGAGTCATGTGATAGTGTATGTATGTATATATATATAGTTGTGAGACGAGATCACGACTGTATAAATAAATGGATTAGCAACTGGAAGCAGATGTTTGGACAGTAGTTCTGAAAGGGGGATACTTGCTGGTTAATGTATAGTTGAACGTTTAAACCTCGGCGAATAGTTATATAAACATAATCGTATAGTGAACACCGGTCCGCGTGTACCGTAGCGGCGTATTATCAAACAGTGTAAAATACACAAGTTGTTATAAAGTGCTTTTTTTTTTTATAAAAGTGTGACCTTCAAAAGAAAATAAAGTTATCTAAAATGTTAGAGGTAATCGCTGTAGGAACCATACTGGTTCTTTGTGTTGTTTTTATATGTGCACGGAACAGGAACAAACATAAACGACCGCCGGGACCTCCAGGGTACCCGCTGTGTGGAAATACATTTCAAATCGACGCAGATCTTATTCATCACAACCTAAAAACATTCAGTGACGAGTATGGACCGATTTTTAAACTCACTTTACTCGGATCGCACGTCATAACTCTGACGTCATCTCGACTTATATATAGGGCGTTCGAACACATCCCCACGGACCAATTTACAAACGATCGCTCTTCAAATTCTACTTCCGATGTTTTTTACAATCGGAAGCATATAGGTTGTGCTAACTTAAACAAAACAACACTTCGTCTAAGAGATTTCCATATATGTGCCATTCAGAATTATTTCGATGGAAAGGACTATTTTGAAGTTATAGCCAAAACGGAAGTAAAACGTTTACACCTTAGTTTGATAAGTAGACCTGGATGTGACATGAATCCCCATGAATTTCTCAGGACCTTTTATAAGAATATATGTTCAATATTGGTAAGTTTAAAGTATTAAGTCAATGTATATGCCACATGTTTTGTTGTATATTTAAGTGGATAGGTGGTTCCAGATTCGAACCCCGTTGGTACTTTGCTTCTTATGCTTCGATTTGCTGGCATTGAACACAGTAGGCTAACACTGCATTAACACCTGTTTAATATAAAAGAACGACTCCATTTCATTACGATTTTGTAAAAAATGTAAGAGTCTAAGAAATAATATCTTTTACCGACTTATTTATCTCTTTCTCTCTCTCTCTCTCTCTCTCTCTTACCGACTCTCTCTCTCTCTCTCTCTCTCTCTCTCTCTCTCTCTCTCTCTCCCTCTCTCTCTCTCTCTCTCTCTCTCTCTCTCTCTATTAATATTGATATTGATATTGATAATGATATTGATACCTCACACAAATACGTGTTCACTTACATACACTTCTCTCTTTCTCTCTCTATTTAGTTTTCATACTTTGATTATAACATATACTTAGCTTCAAGTCGTCATAACCCGGAACACGTACCGTAACATCACACCAATAATATCATCAGCATGTCCATTAGTTCCGGTAATAACTAAGTATAGAGTTCGCATCGGAGTCCTGTTCCTCACGTACTGGCACGTTGTTACCATTACACCAATGTACTTCATGAATGTACGATGTTTCCGGGTAAAAAATAATCATTGTCGACTGCTGAAAAGGTGTCGAAATACATCCTTGACAATAACTGACATGCCAAAACTATAATGTAACGAACTCTTCTCTGGTGCGCGGACGGTAAAATGAAGACCGCATACGGTTTCGTCTGTTTTGACTCGCAGTCACAACTAACATAATGCATACCCCAATGCTCTTTTCCATGAAATACATGCAACATGCAAGATAAACAAAATACATGTTAAATGCTTCGTTACATGAAATACTGTCAAGACAATGAAATAAACTCACAAGGTGCTCCAAACTCACAATGTGCTTCGTTAACTCCGTAAGGCGTTGGCTCCGTTACAATGCCAACAAATGGTATTACAAACAATTAAATAGAGATATATGGTCTTTGAGTGAAGCCAACATAGATAAGGCCATAATAAATTAATTGCTTGATAATCATCCCCGTCCGCCCCCTAGTTTTCATGCTGCCCCGACCCTTTTAATTATTCATAAAAAAAAATATAAAAAAATGAAAATATCCCCTCCCACGTTCACCTTATTTAAAATAAAATTGGATGAGAATTTAGGAATTAATTAATAGTGGCCTAAATGATAATCCATACACGATAACGTAGACGTGTCCTGCTCGGAACTAATAGTTCGTACAAAAACGTTACATATATACTTAAATATATTTGTCATGAGCATTATTGTGACTAAATTGTCAACACATTTGTGGTTTAAGGGTGCCGAATGCGAGATGGCACGAAAAGGGCTGTAGTTCATGCTTGTTGTTCAATTTGAATATTAATAGATAAATTTTGCTGAAACTATGTAGTTCTACAATTTGTTGAACTCATATATTTTTCATATATTGGTACGACGCTAAACCCTAAGTCATTCATTCGTTTTATATTTTATTTTTCGTTCATTCATTTCATTATCACATTTGTTAAACTTTGCGCGCACAAATGACATATTATTATGTCTACGTGCCGTAAAACATCATTCATTCATTCATTCATTCATTCGGTTATCCATTTATCCATTCATTTAACCATCAATTTGCCAGTGACCTCGTATGAAAGATTTACCTTAGATCTACGTACAATACGTCGCACATGTACAGTTAAATAGGTAAATTACCCAGCAAAGAATGTCTTCCGGTGCTCTGCAGGGCGCTTATAAGAACGTAATAAGTCGCCAATTCAGCTATGAAAGTTTAAAATTGAATGTGTTTTTAATGTAAAACTATCACAGGAATACTGAAATAAAAATATGAAAATAATGTAGCAAATTGATTTCTTTTTTATTCGTGACCTTTAGCAAAATAATGTCAAATAAAGGCGATTCCGTTTTATGATGGAAGACGTGAGAAGTCACACAGTATTATTTTATTGCTTTCTAGATTACGTTTACTTTTTTCAGTCATGTCGATACGGTGTCTACTTAAGACAGTATTCTAAGCGCTGCCACATTGGAGTATAATGCCGCAGACACATGGTATGATACCCAGTCAACTTATACTGACACTTAGACGACCAGACCTAGAACTATCTTCTAAATCCTGAGCGCCGAGCGAGGAAGTTTCTAGTACCATCTTCCAAGTCTTTGATATGACCCGGCCGGGGATCGAACCCATGTCCTTCTGCATGCTTAGCGGACGCTTTACCACTGACCACACTGCAGCGTTTATATGTAAGGGCATACGTGTAATATTTGCCTTCCCACTGCAATCGGCCTAAATGAACACCATAGATTTACTGCATTTTATTTCCCAATGAAAAACACTTGCAGCTGGGCGGAGCTAAAAAGGACCAGTTTGCATTTCATTGGTTGCACGATTTTGTTTTGTTGGTGAGACGTCACGTTGTCGTTAGTTTTGGCTGACGTTTGCCGTAAATTGTCCTACAAATACGTGCACTTATTCAGTATGTTGAAGGTCGCCGTTACATTCATGACATTGGCTTTGCAGTTGGATGCGTCATGATAATTTGCTTTTTAAATATCAAAATGGCAAAAAGAATGTAATAGTTTTATCTAATAGCTGGAGAATATAATGTAACTATAAGGATTTAAAGCCGAATTTTGAGTTTTCATCGGGTGATGAAAAACATAAGGACCTTTTAATGTACATAAAGCCCGAAGGGCTTCTCGGCAACATTAAACTAGCCTTATGTTTTTCATCACCCGATGAAAACTTGAAATTCGGCTTTTAATCCTTAAATAATTTATTTCTTTATCTCTTACAAACACGCCCGTGTGGTTCCGGCTAAGAATAGAATCACTGCCGATCTTTGCAGAGGAGTAGGAATCCTCCAAATGGGTGTCATGTTCATTATTTTAATCTGTTTGTTAATTTGTTGTTTTTGTACAAATATAGTGAACCTGGAATCTTCCTTCCTGTTGGCGTCGAATAACCTATATAATGTGTTGGTACGTCGTAAAACACTATTCATTCATTCTCTTGCAAACAACTGAACTGACGCCAGCACGACGATTGCCCCGACCACTGGCAATGAGACATTGTTTGTCCACATAAATACAATGTAGTGTTTATTTAGACGTAGTAAGCTTGTCTAAGGAAAATAGCGGCGTAGAAACCAATATCGATAGCTGATTGGATCATCGACTTTCTTGATTGACAGCCCTTGTCAGGTCTGTTGGAAGAGCTGAGAGAGATGTTGACATCAACGGTGAACTGTTAACAGTGATATTCACAATCCGTATCCAACAGTTTTTTAACATTATCAAACCACTTTGATACTACCATTCGCTTCTTCGAGGATGACTAGCAACGTTTTAACTCTTGTTTCTTTAACCAAAAAGGCCTTGCAACAAATTCATGATAAATTGAAATAAAATGTGTTTAAACTTAATAAAGTTTGACAACGGAAGCCATAACCAATACTTTTCAAAAAAGCCACCGAACAGTTGTTTTATCTTATTAGTAAGTCTAATGTACGGGCATACATCTAAAACAAAAAAAATGAACATGAATCATTCATGGCACGTTTTATTGTACGTACGCGTGTTATGCTGTTATCTAGTACATTCAGTTAACGTTGTTGCGATTGTATTATACAAAGAAAAGCAGGTAAAATACACATTAACCTGTGATACTATATTTTTTGTACTATTTAACGCAAAAACAATCCGTTTTCCCACGCGTTCATCAGTCGTCTTTTTTTTTTTGTATTTTGGTGATTGCTGTGGGGGAAAAGGAGTCGAAAAGACAAACCGAAAACATATTGTGTAAACGGGGCGGTGGTGCTGTGGATAGAGTGTTCGCCGCTAAAATACATAGATCTATGTGGAAATGCCGAAAATATTATTATGTATTACAAAAATTGTGATAGAGAGTTAATGTATGTATTTTGCGTCTGAGTAATTACACTTTTGCATTTTTGTTTCAGATAACGCCTATATAAACCATTACGTTATGTGCATGTGTTCTTGTTATCTTGCATTTCTATTTGCATAACATACAGCGGCTTTTTGCCTTTTAGTTGAAATGTTGAAGGTCATTGTTTCCATTGGCGGCTCTACTATTTAGAATACCCAGCGTACGCCCTCACCTTTAAACTATTTTAAAAACGTGTGTCCATTCAGATTTTGTGTTGCGTCCCCCTCTAAACTGAAATCCTGGATCCGCCCCTGATTTCAAAATTTATGAACAAAACAATATCATTTTGAAGCCGTTGTTTTTGTTAAAATGTCTTACAATTAAAAAAACACTTCGGTTTTGTGAAACATAACCTTAGCTTAACCAACGTTTTATATGATTCGATTTATATTTTTAGATCTACTTAAAGTTTCTAGTAGATCACGTTTTAAACTGGTTCCAGTGCAACTGTATATTTCATGATTACGATTTCTTCTATCACAGAACCTGATATCGCCCGAATCAGGTCTTTTAACCCCAATTGAAAAAGAAGGGAGGAAGCAATTGTACGCTTTCTAAAATGTGACGTCATTCAAACTTTCAGTTGAAGCAACTGACCAATAAGCGTGCTCAAATATAGCTTTCCCAACATTGCTCTTTAACGGGCCCAATCGGGAGAGCTGGGTACGTTCTACAGACTAGTTAGTAAAATCTTACTTCAGTTCGTTTACCGGTTTTGGATTGAAAGTGTTCTTTTTTTCTTCTATAAACTCACGTTTACATAATTGAAATAAGTTTAATTAATGAGTATTACTATTGTAGTTAAATAAGGAATACGCATGAAACTAAAATTGTATTTCGGTGTTCCTTATTCGAAAAAGGAGTGGGGAATAAGGAATGCGGAACTAACTATATAATACGCGCATCGACTTGTAGCAGAGTTGATAAACAACCAAAACACATTTAAGATTAGGTAATTTCAGTACAAATTGGAGAAACAGACCTCAGTTGCGATAATAATTGTGACAACGTTAATATAATTGACCTGTTCCCTTAATTAAACTTCAAAACAGCTATTCTTACTTACGAGTTATTTGTTTGTTTGAGTATTTAGCGTCATTTTATGCCAGCGAGGGCTAACATATGATAAGTTAACCTAACTACTCTTTTCTGGGATCCTGGGAGGCTAACAAGTACCCGAGCACACATATATCTGTATGTAACTGATAGAAATAAAATACAAATAAATTCACTGTATCGTCATGATCCAACGGGTTTCAAAATATGTCCTTTATATAGCGTGTTAGTAGTCATGAATTCTTAACTGGATCCTACTCATATAAAGCTATCAGTTCATGTATGGTAATGTGTCTACCCTGTCCAGATGTGTTGCATATAATTCCATTGTATATAAGTCATGGTCGACACCAAATTTATTGTTTTGGCAGAAGTCTTGATGTCGTATTTATGGTTTGCATTGTAGCTAGGCGCGCTCGCCGTAGTCTGGTCTGTACATTTATGTCTGGTTATTCACAAGTATTTATCTCTCTCTATATATATTATCAAATTCATATATTTTGTACCATTTTCCAGTTGATTGGTGATGTTATACCGGACACTGACCCGGATAAAGACATACTATGGGAGTTTATTGACAACCTTTACATCATGATAGACCCATCGGTAGATGGGCCACTCAAAAGATTTCCGTTTCTTCGCCACCTCCCTGGTTACTATGGCAACGTATACAGAGAAACAATTGCAGCTAGAGACAAAGTTGCAAAGCGTTACTTTGACGACCAAAAGGTATTAATTATATCATTAATTGTATTTAACAATGGTCGTAGTTGATAACAACACGTGTAGCTCACCTTATAAATTTTACATGATGTACTCAAACCTATATGTCTTTAGATTGTAGAACGGACCCGCAACTCCCGCTTGGGTTTGTTAACATAACAATGAGATTTAAGCACGTTGATTTGCCAATTGTTTCAGGGAATTTGAATGACGTCAAAATTTGGTATAAAGCAGCTCTCATTTTTTGCAATAATGCACCCATGCCTTACATGATGCTTTAAGTCATACCAAGACTGCTGCTGCTTCGTTGGAGTATCATGCCGCAGACACATTATATGATACCCCACCCAGTCACATTGTACTGACAAAGGGCTGGACAGACATACATTCATTACATACTATACTATCGTTGCGAGTATTCATGGAAAAAAAATTACGTCTCAAACCGCTGTTACAATTCCCATAGGTCTCCATTGTATAACATCTATGTCCAAAACACGGTGATACAACAAAATCTGCAGCATGTGTCAAGGCTCGAATTCTTCACTAGTACAAGATCAGCAATAACATGTGTATAAAGAAATAAATCAAACACTGACCCTGTTTTTTTTTTAGAATTCAATTGTTTTGTGATATCTATCAATTTCCAGATTAATACTATACGATGTGGTTCGAACCATAAATTCTAAAATGACACAAAACTGCTAAGTAATCTAGTATCAGCATCAATTTTTCAGTGGTTATTTCTGAGATACAGATCATTAACATGTGGTAGGGGAAAGTAAATCAATCTACAAGTGAAAGCCTTCAAAGATAAAAAAAGAAAACTTAAGTTAGATGTCTACAATCTTCATCAGATAATAGTGGTGTGAGTCCTTTAAGTTGAAAACATTTAAGCTGTATGAATGAAATCATCTCAATGCCATCAACAATAAATTGACTTGATATGTGCATATGTCTGATGTTTTTACCTCAATGCAAACATTTTCAAGACTGAAAACACGGCATTTAACATCGTCTATTTTTATATATCCTGCTTAATATCTAGGTTATGTAAGGAGCGTGTCTGCTCTCCGCTTATCTTAAGCAAATAATAAATAATTTGAAACCTGCCAAACTGAATCTCTTCTAGTATTTACTGGCTTGTGCAAGCAATATTCAAGAGCTATCTAAACAAATATATGTAACACCAAAGCGCACTGTAATAAAAAAAATTATAACCGTTTTATTAATGGTCTTAAAGTCTAAATTATATTTTATCAAATGCGGTCATTTTGAAATACTAGAAGTCATAATAATATAAACTAACCCAGATGCATACATGTACATCAAAATATAAGACCTCATTTGACAATTTTGTTAAACTCACATTTTTAGGGGACTTCCGTGGCCGAGTGATCTAATGCGCCGTCCTAAAATCACTCACATTTCACCGCTAAGGTCGTAGGTTCGATACCCGCTCACTGCGATATAATATGTGAAAAAGTTTGCTAGTTACTTACCGAAGGACCATGTCGTTCTACTCAGATTCATTCTGAGGTCATCCTCAACCAGTAAAACTGGATATGCCATATATAACCTGAAATGTGTTGAAATGGCGTTATAACCTATTCAAAAAAATAACTCACAATTTACAATGGTGTATCTGTCAGTCAGCCATTTCTTGTGAACAACCCTTTACGAAACGGATTTGTCCAAAAACAAGGATGGGAGATTCCATTCATGATTTACATTTAGCAGGTTAAGAGTTGGTTCCCAGTATATAGGATTGGCACTCGGTCAATACATATTATAATTATTATTATTATTATTATTTATTTTTTATTATTATTATTATTATCATTATTATCATTATCATTATTATCATTATTATCAATCGTCTGTAAGCCCTCGATGGCATAAAAATGACGCTAAAAATTCAATCAATCAATCATTATCATCATTTATATAATCATCATATCATTATTATTGTTATCATTATAATCATTATTAGTATTATCATTAGCATTATTAGTATTATTATTTATTTTTTATTATTATTATTATTATTATTATTATTATTATCATTATCATATTTTATCATTATTATCAATCGTCTGTAAGCCCTCGATGGCATAAAAATGACGCTAAAAATTCAATCAATCAATCATCATTATCATTTTTATCATCATCATATCATTATTATTGTTTTCATTATAATCATTATTATTATTATCATTATCATTATTATCATCATTATTATTATCATATCATTATTATCATTATCATTATTATCATAGTAAATTAGAGAATCTGAGAGGAATGCGTAGAGGAGGCGAATGGACTTGTAAGCCGGATTGTGCTATTGTGGGAGCTGATGTTATTTAGTGGTAACTGTACTTTTTTTCTGTTTTATTAACCTTTTAATTTATTAGCTTTAAACGGACCCGATTAATCTCAAAATCCCAAGGTTCCATTTCATGTTAGAAAACATAAACACAAATTTTCATTAATGTATCTTAAAAAAAGCTGAAATTGGACGGAAACTGTTTTACTATTTTAAGTAACAATGACCTTGATCGATTAACCTCAAAATTCCAAACTTCAATTTCATGCTAAGAAACTATACACAAAATTAAATCAACATTTCTTAAAAGAAATATAAATTAGTAAGCAGACACCAGTTTGTTTTCTATTTTTAACCGATTTTCCTTACAACCAATCACTACAGTTATCGAGCGGAAACGCTTGTTTCTATTTTAAGTATCAGTGAACTTGATCGATTAACTTTAAATTCCCAAACTTCAATTTCATGCTAAGAAACTTTCATCAACGTGTCTTAAATAAACTTAGATTCTTAAACAGAAAAATGTATATCTAGATCTTGCTTTTGTTTTCAAGTTTTATTAAATTTGATAAATTATATACATTCTAGAACAGGATATTAGCCCTCAAAATGACCACAAAATGCAAGTAATACTAATGACACCTACATTTCAAATTTTGGACCCCTCTAGCCGCCGTCAAAGGATCAGCCTGGTACCAGATTTCACGTGACTGCCTGTCCTATTACTGGTTCCCCATCTAGTTTTGCTTTTTACGATAATGGGTGTAACTCTTTACCCAAAGTCAAATTGACCTACTTGGGTTTTACTCTTTGGAATAAGTTGCCACAACACGTCAAACATATTGGTATTCCCAAGATGGTCCATGGTGTTGTTAAATCATACCTGCTGGGAGTGTTGGCATACTGATGTTTCAATGAGTATATTCAAACCTGTGTAAGCGGCCACCTCTATTAAGCAGCCACTTGTCTTTCGAAGCCACAGTTGTATATCCCGTTTCTATGCTTTAAGAGCAAATTAACCTGCATTAAGCAACAACCTGTCTTAAAAGGCCAGTTTTGCTCCTTCCCTTGGCTGGCCGCTTAAGACAGGTTTGACTGTATATCCTTGTTTATGGGGATAAATAATATGTATAAACTAATCATATAAATATTATATATATTTATATAACCGTGTCTCTCTGCGTCATGTCATCAATATCAAGGACCCCAATGGAAATAAGGGGAAACCACTTTCCACTTTTTTGTGTAATCCTTGGTATTGATGTGCATGGCTTGGTTCATAACTTCATATGTGTGTGTTTGTATACATTTTGCAACATGTTGATTTAATTATGTTTGTTCATAACAGTTATCAAATGAATCTGCTAGCGAGCTGTTTAATCCATCGTTTGTATTAAAGCTATTCGGATCGCTGTTTCATTTGAATGTAACATTTCCTGGTGTACATATATAGTCAAACCTGTCTTAAGCAGTTAATCAAGAAAAGGAGCAAATGTGGTCTTTTAAGGTAGGTTATTACTCAATACAGGTTAAGATGCTCTGAAAGCTCAAAAATGGACAACAGCAAATGTGGCTGCTTTAGATTGCAAGAGGCTGATTAATAGAGGTGACCGCTTACACAGGTTTTACTGTACTAGTGCATGTATACAAATATACTCTTTTATGTTGTTACAGACATAGATTCATACATATTTCAATAAAATATCGGAAACTTACACTTTGGTACAAAGCAACAGGTTACTTTTCCGAATATTTACCTAATCATAAATTGCTTCGAACATGTCGTAAGTTTTGCGTCGGTGCGAAGTGTGCATTTATATCTTTCGGAATAAATAAGCTTTCCATCCTTTGTAAAAAAAGCAACACCAACGGTAATGAAATGTATTATCATTGTTTGTGGTTTTCTCACGGTTGTTCAAGTACATCGCTGTTGTCAAGAGTTCGATTTAATATTCTGTTTTGTACGTGTTTTGTTGTAACGTTTGCGTTCTTTGAATGCTTTATTTTTAGATTAGTTTTGTGCGTGTGTTGTAGCGTCAGCGTTCTTGCAAAACTACATCTCCTGTTGGATTTATTCATTTTAAATTGTATTACAGTTTTACATATATTTACACGAATTACGAGTAATAAAACAAAAACAAGTTCTCACCCGTACTGGGTTATATCATCGTCGTACTTTATTTAACAAGTGGCTTGTGGAAGGCCTTATTACTACATGTACTATAGAACTAGTGAAAAACTCATAATGCCATAGGAATGTGCTTTACCCCATGTATACTTGAATACACAAGATACTTAATCAAACACCCGTGGTACGTGTGATCTAGTGGTAGACCATCGAACCCAAGATAGAAGGGCCGTCGGTTCGATCCTCCCTAACAGCTATGTGATGTGTTCTTGAGTAAGAATTTTTTTCGAATTTGCTAAGTGCTGGTTATACCCAATGACTTGTATAAGTTGCAATAACAATCAATGTAAAATAAATAAACACCCGTTACATGTATTACCACCGTATACTATTTAGCCAGATGAAACAACATCTGTGTCTTTCTTACTGATTGAAATGAAAGTATTTTTTCATAGTTGAGTAAATCAATTAGTTTATCAACTCCGCAGTTACCTGAAGTTATACATCGTGGTTTGGTTGATAAGTTAAAAAGAATATCTTGTAAAATATTACCCTGGCGCCAGTGAACAGCATTGGCGAGACCTTAAATTACTTTAGACACCTTTTGCACATATAACGAGTATCCGACCTGAACATCAGAGTGGGTGTTGTTGTTTTTTCTTTCCCTTACATCTTCAGTGATATATAGAGTGATATACACGCTATCTAACTTGTGGTTAATTGTCTGGCGTTAGGATTTCGATAGCTTTGTAACTGGATACATATTCCATTGATTTGATTTCCAAGGAACCAAGCGTCTATGGATACGAGTTTTAAAAAAATCCTATATAGCGTGCAGTTGTTTAGACAAAATAGCTAAACCATGAACATTTGTGTTTATAAACTACAATTATTAATCCTATTTTAATGTCTTGACTTTTTTTATCTAACAAAAATACACATTTAGTGCACGTAGTTGAGAGAATGGCTGAAGAAAGACTGCAGTGAAGAAAGACTCTTAAACTTTGTGAATAGTCATAGACGGGTCCAGGGTTCAGGGCTTTTATTCAGTCGAGGAAAGGGAAGGGTTCCACATGTAGCTTGGTTTCAAATCTGCCTCTTGGGAGCTTAAACATGGTAAACGAACCTCACTCTTCCTGCCCGAGCCTTCACGTCATAAAGCGAGACAGTGGAAACAAAATGTATCCCGTCAAACTATTCTCTAAGAAAACCAGCAGATGCACATGTGTATGGTGTAATATCTGATGAAAGGATATTTTTAAAGTATAAATACGCCCATGCAAATATAATATATAAATCGAAGTACTCAAGGTACTGATAGTCGATCTTTAAAATATATCCATACATATTTCTGATAGTATTGTGGCGTTTGCTTTATTTTATGCAAAGTTTATGACTTTTTTTTAAAAATTGACATAATACAATGTCCACAACATATATTCCTATTGTTTCATTTTTTTCTGCTTGCTTTTATTAAATGAATGCAAAAAATGAAATTCGAGGAATAAAAAGTAGTCCATGTCGCGTAAGATCATTTTGGCAGTGATCAACACTGCAACACTTGATCACGACAACGTAGGCAGAGCTGTGTCTTTGGCATAAAGCCCGCCTAAAAAGAAAGAAGTGATTCTACATGTATATGTAGATGTAATAAATGGGTTTGAAGAAGCCGGGGCAGCAGGTTAATATTTATGAGTAGGGGGACGGCATGGCATCACATAGTAATACATTGCGGTCCAGCAATATACTAGAAGTTAGGTGTATGCTTGCCATTGAATTTTGTTTTTTATACTATAGTAAATAAAAAGTGTGCATGTTTGTTTCTCATAGAGATATCCAAATGAAAAAAGTGAATCTTACATATTATTGTTTGTCAACCTCTGCACTACCAAACTACATGTATGATGAGAAAAGTAGGGACCATACGTCATCCAAGGTATATTTTTCTATTCAGTGTAAAACTGTTGACAAAGTGAAAGTAAACTTCCGAAATCATGTATTCATTATCCAATTTCCAAGCATCAATTTTTTTCTTCTAAATTCATAATTTAACAAGACAATGCTGTCAAAATGTTCAAAGTATATCAGCAATATCATTAAAAAAAACAAATGAGCATCAAAATAAGGAAAATGCATTTATAAAGAAGAAGAATTCAGGATTACTTATAACAGCCATGATATGACTACCCCACGGAAGCATTTCCTGTTTCCAATGGTGGTACTACGCCTTTAAGATACTTTTTCATCATCTTTTTCACAATCTTTATGTTTACTTAGCTATCCCGATTGGGTCCGTTAAATAGCAATGTTGAGAAAATCACATTTGAACACATTGATTGGTCAGTTGCTTCAGGGAACGTTTGAATGACGTTACAGTTCAGTAAACGTTCAGTTGTTATGAATTGTGGGACAGGCATAGACTTCCCTGCTTTTTCAATTGGGGTTAAAATACCTGATTCAGGAGAAATCGGGTTCTGGGATAGAGTGGGATATATATCAGGTTCTGGGATAGACTGGAAGATATCAGGTTCTGGGATAGACTGGAAGATATCAGGTTCTGGGATAGACTGGAAGATATCAGGTTCTGGGATAGACTGGGAGATATCAGGTTCTGGGATAGACTGGTGCACTCAGAGATCTTTCGGCATCCCCACCGTGTCATAAACCATTAGTTTTCTGTTTTGTCCTCCGGGGTTCTGTCACTGTATGTAAAAAATGCTAGTTACTTGCGGAAGAACATACATTGTTTCTGATTATATCGATGTTTGTGTATTTTGGATGTCATATAATGTAAGCTGTGTTCAGTTGATAATAAAATATTAATATTTTTCTTACAGACTAGCTTTTTGCCAGGACGTATAAGGGGTCTGGTGGACGTGTGTATTTCCACTCAAGCAGACGACATCAACAAGACGGGAACATCTTGGCTAACCGACGAATACATCAAAGGCCTAGTCTTCGACACCCTTGCTGCTGGTGAGCAAAACTCATTCTGCTTCCTTTGTATTTTTTTTATTAAAGAAATTATCGTTCCAGAAAATAAATATCTTATCTACATTCCAAATATTCGTTTCGGTATTGTCAACAAGACAAAGTTCCATCAGATGACGTATGAACGAAACAGTCGTAGATTTTGATGTGATGTCAATAAAATAAAATATGAGCATATGTAAACCAAGAATGACCGGTACCGGAACGTTGTTTCAAAAACTGGTTACAGTGATTTCTTGTGTCAATTTTGGGTAGATATGTAGGTTTTATAGTTCCCACCGACCGCCTGGGTATTAGAGGAATATATTACACTGATTAACAATATATTGCGACCTACAAAATTCCAGATTACCTCACAACAATTAAGCGTCGTGTCCAGTAACGATTCCATTTAGAACGAAGTGCAACTGTTTCGAAGTAATCTAAAACTGTGTATATCGCATGGTGAATTTCCTCTTATACCCATACGGTCGCTGGGAATTATAAAATCTACATATCTACGAAAAAGCACTTTACCGTATTTAGCGATGCGCTTGACGTAGGGTTTTCCCCTTGTAAACAGGTCTGGAAGAGCAATGAAAAAAGCAACACAAATCTGAATAACACTCTAATTGATTTGATGAATGCGAATAACGAATTTCAACAAATTTTTTTTAGGCGGTAGTGTAATGGATAGAGTGTTGGTCGCCCAATGCCAGAGGTTGCGGGTTCGATCTCCCGATCGACCCGAACCGAACGTCTGTTAGCCCTAGATGGTATAAAAATGAGATAAATATTCATTCAACTAATTAATCAATCAATCAATCAAATCGAAACATATTCTTTCTCGGAATGACAAGTACTGTACAGGCTTATATGTTATTGTTACAAAATGGTAATGCAAGTTTTAAAGTTTTGTTTTGCTTGTATGATTTTTTTTTCAAATACATGTCTGCACTTAAACGTAAAATCGTTTCACTTGTCTTGTCAAGTAAACAAGGATACTGCCGTCTGACAGCATCATAAACGTCCAACGCTGAGCTATTTTTCACATACAGGTTTGAAATCTTATTTTGTTAGGTATGACTGAACTTATGAAATCGATACGTTTGTTTATGCTGCTGATGTGCCATCACCAAGACGTGCAGTCGATGTTACAGTCGGAAATAGACAGCGTGATAGGTGAGTGATGCCATATAATCATCAACGTTAGCTGTATATACTGAACAGTTATTCCTCCGTTTTTGTATTTCCAATATCTATATCAAAATATTGCGTAGGTTTATTAAAATGTTTTTTTATGACATTGCACAGCCTAAATGTTCTTTCTTGTTCAAATTCAAATTTCAAGGTTATTGCTTTGATACATTTTGAGATAATACGTAAAATGTCAGGTACATAAATGTCAGATGGCGGGTTAGCTGTTCTGTACAGTATATCGCTTAGTGTTTGTTTTTATTTATTTTTTTTGCTTTCTAAATAACTCATTTACGAAAATTACCATTTTTTTATATGTGAACATTAATGCTTGTACACATATATAGTCAAACCTGTATAAGCGGTCACCTCTATTAAGCAGCCACTTGTCTTAAGCAGCCACATTTGCTATTTCCCATTTCTATTATTTCAGTGCAAATTAATCTGTGTTAAGCAACAACCTGCTTAAAAGGCCAATTTTGCTCCTTCCCTTTAGTGGCTGCTTAATACAGGTTTGACTGTAGAGCGTTCAGTGTACGAATTACAGGGGCAATGAAGACGCTTTATCTTGCAAAAGTCTCGGTTGAAGACGAACGATGTTTTAAAACGTTTTCAAATTATTCTGGTACATCGAAACAATTTACCAACAGAATCAATTTGTGTATATATACAGTAAAACAAGAATTGTTCAACATCATACCATATATGTACGTATAGATACTAGTTCATCGAAACAGGAATTCAGCCGCGACCAGCTAAGTGGTTCGAGCTATATGTGGTGTTCTAGCCATCCGTGTTTGAGCCAACGAAGTTTTATTGTAACTAAGAAGCACGAACTCCGGTGTTTTATCTAAAACTACACGTTCCCCAACTAACTAGGACTGCGTTCAATTCGATTAAACGTTTGACAACGTTATCAAACTTTTTTCTTTGTTCAACCTCTCAAATTAGCGCGCGTGTTTGATGGCAATAAAAGACAAACTATGTCACAGTGACATGAAACACAAACAAAACAAAACATGTCAGCCAATAAAATACATCTTTGTTTTAAACTAAATTCACGTAAAATATTTCCATTAGACAAAGCAATGCACGCACTGCCAGCAGATCTAGATCGAGTACAGTTGGAATGTAAAAAATGTATTGCGTGAATGTCAACAATATCTGAAATAATAACTCAATAACCTTCAATTAAAACAAAAATGAAAATTTCAACGTCTTTTAAGACATTTATAAATGTGTGTCGACTTAATAAAATATTTCCTTAAAGGGAGACTATCAGAAAAAAAGCGCTACAAATGTCTTAAAAAAAAAGCAGCTCATTATCATAAATATATAAAATCCGAATATTTTGGTAAATCAAAACCACTAAAACGTGACAAAATCGATGTTTCAATCGGAGTGGTAAACTTTAAACGAAATCTTCATTCTTAAAATAGACGATATTTGCATACTGTTGGACGACCTTCATACCTTTCTAACACATTTTACAGTGTATTAACCTATACGATGGATCACATTGAAATCAAAGTGAAATCATTCGACTCATTTAATATGTCACAAAATATGTTGCAATTTTTAGCTGGAAATCTATTTAGTCTAAACCTGTCGCGTAGCCCCTTTTCAATATATTATTTTGGCATGTTTAAACAGATACCCTTTTGGCAATACGGGGTCAGTGAGTATACATAGACATGATTTATTGGAAGGATGGGGTTGAGGGAATTTTTTTTTACCAATTTTAAAATTTTAAAAAATTCCAAATAATTATATTCCCATTAAGATATGTGCTATTATACCTTTGTCACTGGCGTTGTCAAGAAATGCAATATTTTATTATATTATCACTATTTAAATGCTGTGAACAACATTCATTATGTGTAAAGGGGACATTCAATTATTTACTTATACATTGCAGGCACTGAAAGATTCCCAATGGGTACCGATCGGCAGTGGATGCCGTATACCGAAGCTGTCATGTTAGAAATATGGCGATATGGGTCACAAACACCCCTCGCCATACCCCATCTGTGTAACAAAGACGTAGTTCTAGATGGCTACCTAATAGAAAAGGGATCCGTGGTAAGTTGTTCCTGAAAAAAACCCACACTTTGTGCGGTTATTACTGCTGGTCCCTTGGGATCAGGAAGCCCATTTATATAGCTCTTATGGAGGTTAACGCCATTTTCAACACATTTCAGGTTATATATGACATATCCAGTTTAACTGGACGAGGAAGACCTCAAAATGAATCGGAGTAGAACAACAGTCCATCCACAAGTAACTGGCAAACTTTCTCACAAAGTTTTTGTAGCAAGCAGGACTCGAACCTACGACCTTAGTGGTGAGAGGTAAGTGATCTTGAGACGGCGTCTAAGACCACTCGGCAACGGAGTATACAGCTCTAGCATCGAATACTGCTGATGCTGGTTCAAGAGTAGTCAGATACCACAACTCATACAACACGATAAGTTGATAATTGCTTGTCTTGGCTTCAAAGGATCCTTTATTTATAGTACAGTCATATGATAAAAAAAACGTGCATTTTGCGAGAAAACCATGATCCTTGACAGAAAGAAAGTATATTGTGACCCGAGCTACATATCAAAAGGAACTGAGCGAAAAAATCAAAATGACCGCCATTGATGCAAAAGATACAATAAATATAAGTCATATGGTAAAAATAAATTGACAATTTTTGAAAATAAAGCATGAAACTTGACAGAAAGTAAGTATATATAGCGACTCGAATCATATATAAAAAAAGAACCGGGTAAAAAAATCAAATGGTCGAAAATGTCAAAATAATACTATTAGGAAGTATATATGAGAGTTGCTACATTTGTCACGATGCATTAAATGGGTATTAGGAAAAAGATATTCACTGACTGAGAAAATATTACATACACGCTGTAGAGTTTGTCATTCATGCTGATCGGTTTCTGTTAGAGTATAACACACAAATACTTGCATTAACTTTATGTGGGCACCAACAATGTGTCATTAAAATGGTTAAAATTCAAAATGGGTTCGATTTAGTGAATGATAAAGCTGTGTTTATTCTTACTTGCAGATATTTCCCAATCTATACGGTGTGCATCATGATGAAGGGATATGGGGCGATCCTTGGGAATTCCGCCCCAACAGATTCCTAGATGATTCCGGGTCATTGTTGCCATCCTGACCACATATACATGCAAAAGTAAGAATACGTTCTTGCGTCTTTTTCACCAAAATTGTCTTAAAGGGAGTATATCAGGGGAAATGCTGTAAATGTCTTAAAAATAATGTTACTTTCAGATAGCATAAAAACCATCTCGATATCATAATTAAATTAATCCGAATGGTTTTGTATATCAAATCCTCCAAAAACATGATAAAATCGATGTCACAATAGGAGTTGCAAACTTGAAACAAATCCCAATTCTAAAAATAGACAACACTTAACTGCTGCTTGACGACCTCCACATCGCCATTCAGACACTTTCTATGATGAACTTGTAAACCTTTATAACGGATCCAATTGAAATCAAAATGAAAAAACACGACTCATTTAATAATCACAAAATACTTTGCAATTTAAGTGGGAAATTTAATTTAAACTTACAAGACCTGTAGTTAGGAAATCTCTTTTCAAAATATTATTTTAGCATGTTTATATAGACATGATTTATTTAGAAAAATAAATGTTTTTATCAATTTTAAAATTTTGAAAAATCCTGATATACTCCCTTTAAGTATTACTTAAATATTTCAAATTGACTTAATTATGACTGATTATGTTTTAATTATTC
The DNA here is from genome assembly GCA_029582155.1 of Panopea generosa. Lineage (NCBI taxonomy): Eukaryota > Metazoa > Mollusca > Bivalvia > Adapedonta > Hiatellidae > Panopea > Panopea generosa. The sequence continues at coordinate 60,476,535 of CM055902.1, forward strand.
AGTGAATGTCAATGGAACCACATGCAGTTGCGCTAGAACCAGTCTAAATTCATGATCACCGGAATGCTTTTCGTCGATTTAAATTTTTAAGTATTCAAGTATATATTCATTGAACGGAGCAGCTAACCCGCCATTTTTGTATTTCCAACATCCTTCGTTAAACTAATGAGTAACTGCTATTAGAGTTGGTATACGACATTAACAGATATGTATTACATTTTTTGCATCGCTAACAAGTTTGTATTGATTTTACATCGCCAAATGTTCTTTCTTATAAAGTCATAATTTCAAATAAATTTTAGAAAAAACATAAAATGTGAGGAACATAAACATCATGTGCTGGATTAGCTGTTCCGTTCAGTATACTTATCCTATATAGAATTCAAAGGTTTCAAGAGAAAGCTTGCTAGATTTATTCTCGATAAAAATTACGATACTACTTCTACAGAATTATTCACTAAGTTTAAATGGCTGACGTTTTCTGAAAGAGTTAAAATTCAAAAAGCAGTACTCATGTATAAATCATTTAATGACCATTGGCTCCTGTTTATCTATATAACAGCTAATGGTCATACACGCACATCCTGTAATCTACACAGGTAGTATTGATTATCACACATAGTAATAATTGTTTCAGTTTTGGTTTATGTATTTATACTTATTATATTGAAGAAAGTGTAGTTACGAATGGCATAATGAGGTAAAAGGTTTGTCATCGAATAGATTTAAGAGTCAAGATGCACGCCTGATTTATGTTAAATATAGATTCAGTGGTGAACATTAGCCATGAAATAATAGTCGTATACAGTAGGGGTTTGTTAGCTCGAACACGGATGGCTGGAACACCTCATATATATCGCACTTCTTACTTGATCCCGGTCGAATTCCAATTTTGATACATATATATATATATATACATGGATACGTATGGTATGATGTTGAACACAACTTGGCTCGAAAAAAACTAAACTCGAACTATTTTGTCCATTCCCATCGTGTTCGAGTCATCGAAGTTCTGCCTTGTCAGCAACAGGAGACAAAGCGTTAAAAGGATACATTCACTCAAGCAGTATGCGAACACTCAATATACAGACTAATTGTAATAAGAATACAATACATGTACATACACAAAGACAGTGACAAATGCAATCGCAGGTTTGTCACAGGTTTGTGACGGCAGACCGCAGCGGTGGCCTAGAGGAAGAGCGCCCGCCTTGCAAACACAAGGTCGTTAGTTCAATCCCCGAAAATATTTGAAAAATGGTACTAGAAGCTTCCTCGCTTGGCGCTCAGCATTAAGAGGGTAGTTCAAGTTTGGTCGACGTGGTAGTCAGTGACTGGACGGGGTATCATAGCATGTGATCAGAATAATGTTTCAATTAGGCACCGTCGCGGTATAGCTTAATAACTGTTGAAAGCGACGCCAAATACCATGCAGCAACATTCGTGGTTAATAACAAAATACACCAATGAAGAGCTTTCATTTTTTAAATGTATGAACCCTTCCTTGCTTTTTCTCGCAATCACGTCATAAGATGACGGAGAGTATATAAACGTATTCACTCAAATATTCCATTACAAACACAACAGTATGCAGATCGGTAAGGCGTTAAACGCAGAAAATTCATAACAAAACATTTCCAAAAGTTATTTGTCGACTAAAACAAAATATCTTAATGACTAAACTATAATTCTAAAATACGTATTTTAAATTATTACGATGGATGGCCAGCCTAAATTTCTGGTTTTTGATCGTAATAAGCTATCCTCCTTAAAATCTATTGATTGATTGATTGATTGATTAATTGAATATTTAGCGTCATTTTTATGCCATCGAGGGCTACCAGACTAATCAGTTAACCTAACCACTGTTTCCTGAGATCCTGAAAGTTAACCAGTACTCGAGCCCACCCATTTTCCAGTAAGTAACTGATAACTTTATCACTTGAATCAGCGGTGAGAGACGAATGATAATGAGACACAATGTCATATATCAGTCATCACGGAGACAGTTGCCTGGCGGGAATTCTATGATAAAATTAAAATCTATGACAATCCAACGTGAAAACAAACGCCATATTGCCAACCTTGTAGAATGTACCATAACATTGCCAACACTTTTATTATGAAATAAACTTTCATTTCAGCGTCATCCCATTCAGTGTAGGGAGAAGGGCGTGTCCTGGTCAGGACTTCGCAAGGTCAAGGACGTTCATAAGTATTACATCACTTCTACAAAGAGTGCGGCTATTGCCTTCAGAGAGCAGCGATTTGCCGTCAGCAGATCCTAGGCTATATACCAAACAATACCCGCTATCAGAGCCAAAGTTTTCATGTCGTGTTGTGTCAAGAGAAAACATAATTATTTAGGGAACAGTAAATGTGTAGTGTCGATGGGGCAAGTGGAAATGAGAGGTAGACTGCGGGAAATTCAAAATATACACAATCACGACAAGAATGGATCTAAGAGCAATTTCCAAACAGCGGGCTGCTTTGGTTTTGTGAACCTCCCGTGTCCGTCGCCCGTCCGTCGTAAACATTTGCTTCTTATCACTTCTTGGTGTCAAGCATCATGACGGAGCACTTTTGAAAGATTTTTCAAGTCATGGCTCTTGGGTCAAATTCGATACCGCTTCGCTGGCTTATCAGTTGTTGGTTTTTCCTCGAAATTTGAAAAAAATAATCTTCTACGCAACAACAAGGCAGCTTTTGTGTTACTCAATGCTATTCTCGCAAAGCTAAGTTTCATGAGAACCCAGTAAGGGAAATTTTACATGGTAGTACTACTGTGAATACAGATAATCCCCATATTACCATCTAATAAGTTATATATAGGCTTAGTCGATTCAAGATTTGAAATGAAATGACAATTGAAATAAAGGGATAAACTTAGGCCCAATGTTGGCCACCTGTATTTTAATCTGAACTTAAAAGTGGCAAAAAAGCAATACCTATCAAATAAGTGCTTGGTTTATTTCAAATCCGATGGTATTAAATCACAAATGAAACTTTTCAGCAATATGCTATATAAAACATCTAGAGAGATCCTTGAATTAAATAACTCTTTTTGAGACATACTGTTTAATATACTTCAAAGGTTATTGGAATGAATTGTATTTTGCTGTTCGAAAAACGTATATTGTGGTGCTGTAGACACAGATTTACCTGGTATAGAAAGTTTATTCCAGATCCTGATATCTCCCGAATTAGGTCTATTAACCACCAATGAAAAAGCAGGGAATTATATACCTGTCCCGTTCATAGTATTTGAACGCTTACTAAACTGTGACAACATTCAAACTTTCAGTTGAAGCAACTCACCAATCAATGTGTTCAACCTATATGTGTTCGAACTATACTTTTCTTACCTCGCCGGGACAAAGAACAAGGAGAACTTTTGCCATGACCCCGGCGTCGTCGTCGTCGGCGTCGTCGTCTGTAGACACTCAGGTTAAACTTTTGCGTTTAAGTTTAAGATACCTATGTAACCACTCATTGGATGTGAATGAAACTTCGCATGTGTGTTCACCAATGGAACACACAGAGATAAGTACCATAACTCTGAATTGCATTTTGGCACAGTTATGGCCCATTTTGGACTTAGACATCCAGAGCTTTGTTGTCTTCTGACAACTCTTGTTATATCTGGCGTTTATTATTTTTTTCTGGCGTTCAGCAATTCATTCTAGAGCAAGACTGTACAAAGACCGAACAGTTGCATAATTCTGCCTACTTTGAGACTGAAACAAATCATTGTATGGGTACTGCTTTGGTAGTGTATTGCTTAGGTGGTACTATTGTCGATCATAAAGGTAACAATTACCCTAGTAACATCAATTAATAACAACTATATAGAGTTTCATTGTAATAATTTTGAAATTATTTTTTTTACACATTACCATATTTTTATGTTTACACTCTATTTTTTCTATTAGCAAATATAACGGACCAAAATTCGGAAAGGATAAAAGAACGCAGAATGAATTTCAGAGCCACATTATCAAATTATGGATAAATTGAAATGTACAGTTTTAAAACATACTTTTAAGGTCATTATGAATTAATTGCTAGAATATCATCCAATTTTTCTTAAAAACATGGAGGGCAGGAGGATTTTATTCTTATTTATTTTTTAAAATTTTATATTTTTTTTTATTTATTTTCTTTTTTTATGAAAATAAAAAGGGTCTGGCGGTTAAATTAGGGGGCGGGCGGAGATGATAATTTAGCAATTAATTTATTATGGCCTAAGGTATTTTATTAAATTTTTCAATATGAATCTCATTTTTGCGAAGTTTTAATGAAAACCCTTTTAACATACACTAAAACTGTTAATATCGCTTACAGCAGTTTGATCATGTAGCTCTGAAATTAACACATCGTTTCTTTATTATTTCAGTATATTTGGATGACAGTCCATATAGATATGCTTAGTTGTCACGTGGCATGGCCGGTACACTAAGTCCTTGCAGTACAATTCAGTCTAGTCAATATATGTAACGCAATAAAACTTCTGCCAAATAAAAGATTATCTTTATGTTTTGTTTGTATTCCGATACATTTAACTGCAGTAACGCATACACAATAATGTCATACATGGTGAAGAGGTAGAGCCTCGGACCCTGGATCGGAGGGTCATGGGTTCAATCCTCCCCAATGGATATATGTGGTGTCCTTGAGCTAAACATTTTATCTGCATACACTTACATGCTTCGTAGGAAGATTTCAAGTGTAATTTGTCTGAAGTTGTAACAACTCGTTTCAAAATCGAAGGAAAGTAAAATAAGTTTAAAGCTGTTTTTTTTTTGTTGTTGTTTTTTTAATGGGGTTTAACGCCATTTTCAACACATTTCAGGTTACATATGGCATATCCAGTTTTACTGGTGGAGGAAGATCTCAGACTGATTCAGACTGAGTAAAACCTACGTCCTTCAGCAAGTAACAGGAAGCTTTCTCACATAAAGTTTTTGGAGCGAGCGGGACTCGAACCAACGACCTTAGCGGTGAGAGGTAAGTGATCTTAAGACGGCACCTGTTGATTGTTGTAAAACAAAGACTGAATACAGAGAACAATAAATAAATTCCTTACCCAAAATATGTCGTCAGTGTCAAAATCGTGACTGTATAAGAACACAAACGTTAGGAATATAAATATTCTATAATATCGTATATAATTGTTATACATGTGTGATATTTATTAGATACGATTTTGTCGCCATATTTGTAATCAAATTTATGATTATATTCATTATGGGTTTAATATAAATGTAAGCATAAAATTTCTTTATTCATTTAAACTTATTTAGTTTACTTCGAATGTGGAACAAATTGTTACACTTTAGATAAATCACGCTCAAATTATGGGTCTCGGACCTTCTGGAATGAATGGAATTGAACGTGTCAGATTTGTCAAATTTATATAATATAATGGTTCATTGCAACCACAGAACACGTTCAACAAAAGTAGACGGACTCGGTTTTATAAATCTGTCCATATGGAATAGTAAAATATGTGACACATCTCGCGCCCTCCAACAACGACTTAGGCTTGCTAATTCTACTTTCTAACAATGCTGGGTGAGTTCCATAAATGCAAGGAATTAGAAATATTTAACAATGCTGAGTTAATGCATGGAGCACCATACCAGCAAAAACAAAGATTATTTGGTTTGTTATTTTAAGCACATCTACATTGAAGAGGTAATATAAACAGAATGCCGTGGTATATTTATTTTCAACCAGATAATGATGCACGTGAAGTGAGTAAGGTGCCAACTTTTATCAGCAATTTTCTGTTTAGAGTGTGAGCTGTGTAGACGTTGATGGGGTTTACTTAAGAAATAAACAAACTTTATTCATTCATTTCTGTAATAAACATACACAAAGATGCAAACAAACATTATCTTAATTATTTATTACAGATGGTGGGGGAGTGGCAATTCGTTTTTTGCCATTTATTCTAAACCATGTTTTAGAAAAGAGGTATTTATATTGAGCGTTTTATTATATAATTCTTTCTTAGACTAGTAAATAAGCTAATAAAACATGTTCAGAAAATATGTACAGAAATAGGTACAGTACAATATTTGCTCGGAGGATGTCATCAAAACATATTGTTTCGAGATTGATCCAATGCACAGGTTGATGAATTTGAAAGTGTTAGCAAACATTTGCTGTTAATATATCTTAGATACAATATATGCATACATCCGAACCTTTACTTTACCAAAGCGATGCAATATCAGGGGCAGTTTTCTGTGTTTCAATTTAAACAAAAACGAAAACAAACAGCAACTCGGGTAACTTTCAAGTTGCACAACGCAAACCAATATATACTGAACGGAACAGCTAACCTGCCACCTGTATACAAAGGTAAAGAAATATATACTGAACGAAACAACTACCCACCACCTGTACACAAACACAAAGGCTAAAAAATATATACTGAACGGAACAGCTAACCCGCCACCTGTAACCAAAGGCTAAGAAATATATACTGAACGGAACAGCTATCCCACAAACTGTACACAAAGACTTAGAAATATATACTGAACGAAACAGCTAACATGTCACCTGTACACAAAGGCTAAGGAATATATACTGAACGGAACAGTTAACCCAAGACCTGTTGAATGGAACAGTTAATCCACCACCTGTACACAAAGGCTTAGAAATATATACTGAACGGAACAACTACCCACCACCTGTACACAAAGGCTAAGAAATATATACTGAATGGAACAGCTAATCCGCCACCTGTACACAAATGCTAAGAAATATATACTGAACGGAACAGCTAATATGTCACCTGTACACAAAGGCTAAGAAATATATAGTGAACGGAACAGTTAACATGCAACCTGTACACAAAGGCTAAGAAATATATACTGAAAGGAACAGCTATCCCATGACCTGTACACAAAGGCTTAGAAATATATACTGAACGGAACAGCTTACCCACCACCTGTACACAAAGGCTAAGAAATATATACTGAACGGAACAGAAAACCCACGACCTGTACACAAAGGCTTAGAAATATATACTGAACGGAACAACAAACCCACGACCTGTACACAAAGGTTTAGTAATATATACTGAACGGAACAGCAAACCCACAACCTGTACACAAAGGCTAAGAAATATATACTGAATGAAACCGCTAACCCACCACCTGTACACAAAGGCTTAGAAATATATACTGAACGGAACTGCTATCCCATGACCTGTACACAAAGGCTAAGAAATATATACCGAACGGAACAGCTTACCCACGACCTGTACACAAAGGTTTAGAAATATATACTGAACGGAACAGCAAACCCACGACCTGTACACAAAGGTTTAGAAATATATACTGAATGAAACAGCTAACCCAACACCTGTACACAAAGGCTTAGAAATATATACTGAACGGAACAACAAACCCACGACCTGTACACAAAGGTTTAGTAATATATACTGAACGGAACAGCAAACCCACGACCTGTACACAAAGGCTTAGAAATATATACTGAATGAATCAGCTAACCCACCACCTGTACACAAAGGCTTAGAAATATATACTGAACGGAACTGCTATCCCATGACCTGTACACAAAGGCTAAGAAATATATACTTAACGGAACAGCTTACCCACGACCTGTACACAAAGGTTTAGAAATATATCCTGAACGGAACAGCAAACCCACGACCTGTACACAAAGGTTTAGAAATATATACTGAATGAAACAGCTAACCCACCACCTGTACACAAAGGCTTAGAAATATATACTGAACGGAACAGCTATCCCATGACCTGTACACAAAGGCTAAGAAATATATATACTGAACGGAACAGCTTACCCACGACCTGTACACAAAGGCTTAGAAATATATACTGAATGAAACAGCTATCCCATGACCTGTACACAAAGGCTAAGAAATATATACTGAACGGAACAGCTTACCCACGACCTGTACACAAACGCTTAGAAATATATACTGAACGGAACAGCTATCCCATGACCTGTACACAAAGGCTAAGAAATATATACTGAACGGAACAGCTTACCCACGACCTGTACACAAAGGCTTAGAAATATATACTGAACGGAACAGCTTACCCACCACCTGTATACAAAGGCTTAGAAATATATACTGAACGGAACAGCTTTCCCATGACCTGTACACAAAGGCTTAGAAATATATACTGAACGGAACAGCTATCCCATGACCTGTACACAAAGGCTAAGAAATATATACTGAACGGAACAGCTTACCCACGACCTGTACACAAAGGCTAAGAAATATAGGCTGAACGGAACAGCTATCCCATGATCTGTACACAAAGGCTTAGAAATATATACTGAACGGAACAGCTATCCCATGACCTGTACACAAAGGCTAAGAAATATATACTGAACGGAACAGCTATCCCATGACCTGTACACAAAGGCTTAGAAATATATACTGAACGGAACCGCTATCCAATGACCTGTACACATAGGCTTAGAAATATATACTGAACGGAACAACTATCAATTGACCTGTACACAAAGGCTTAGAAATATATACTGAACGGAACAGCTTACCCACGACCTGTACACAAAGGCTTAGAAATATATACTGAACGGAACAGCTTACCCACGACCTGTACACAAAGGCTAAGAAATATATACTGAACGGAACAGCTATCCCATGACCTGTACACAACGGCTAAGAAATAAATACTGAACGGAACAGCTATCCCATGACATGTACACAAAGGCTTAGAAATATATACTGAACGGAACAGCTTACCCACCACCTGTACACAAAGGCTAAGAAATATATACTGAACGGAACAGCTTACCCACGACCTGTACACAAAGGCTAAGAAATATATACTGAACGGAATAGCTTACCCACGACCTGTACAAAAAGGCTTAGAAATTTATACTGAACTGAACATCTTACCCCATGACCTGTACACTAAGGCTAAGAAATATATTCTGAACGGAACAGCTATCCCATGACCTGTACACAAAGGCTAAGAAATATATACTGAACGTAACAGCTATCCCATGACCTGTACACAAAGGCTAAGAAATATATACTGAACGGAACAGCTATCCCATGACCTGTACACAAAGGCTTAAAAATATATACTGAACGGAACAGCTATCCCACGACCTGTACACAAAGGCTAAGAAATATATACTGAACGGAACAGCTATCCCACGGCCTGTACACATAGGCTTAGAAATATATACTGAACGGAACAGCTATCCCACGGCCTGTACACAAAGGCTAAGAAATATATACTGAACGGAACAGCTATCCCATGACCTGTACACAAAGGCTTAGAAATATGTACTGAACGGAACAGCTTACCCACCACCTGTACACAAAGGCTAAGAAATATATACTGAACGGAACAGCTATCCCACGGCCTGTACACAAAGGCTAAGAAATATATACTGAACGGAACAGCAAACCCACGACCTGTACACAAAGGTTTAGAAATATATACTGAACAGAACAGCAAACCCACGACCTGTACACAAAGGCTAAGATTTATATATACTGAATGAAACAGCTAACCCACCACCTGTACACAAAGGCTTAGAAATATATACTGAACGGAACAGCTATCCCATGACCTGTACGCAAAGGCTAAGAAATATATACTGAACGGAACAGCTTTCCCACGACCTGTACACAAAGGCTAAGAAATATATACTGAGCGGAACAGCTATTTCATGACCTGTACACAAAGGCTAAGAAATATATACTGAACGGAACAGCTTACCCACCACCTGTACACAAATGCTAAGAAATATATATACTGAACGGAACAGCTTACCCACCACCTGTAAACAAAGGCTAAGAAATATATACTGAACGGAACTGCTATCCCATGACCTGTACACAAAGGCTTAGAAATATATACTGAACGGAACTGCTATCCCATGACCTGTACACAAAGGCTAAGAAATATATACTGAACGAAACAGCTATCCCACGGCCTGTACACAAAGGCTTAGAAATATATACTGAACGGAACTGGTATCCCATGACCTGTACACAAAGGCTAAGAAATATATACTTAACGGAACAGCTTAACCACCACCTGTACACAAAGGCTTAGAAATATATACTGAACGGAACTGCTATCCCATGACCTGTACACAAAGGCTAAGAAATATATACTTAACGGAACAGCTTAACCACCACCTGTACACAAAGGTTTAGAAATATATACTGAACGGAACAGCAAACCCACGACCTGTACACAAAGGTTTAGAAATATATACTGAACGGAACAGCAAACCCACGACCTGTACACAAAGGTTTAGAAATATATACTGAATGAAACAGCTAACCCACCTACTGTACATAAAGGCTTAGAAATATATACTGAACGGAACAGCTATCCCATGACCTGTACACAAAGGCTAAGAAATATATATACTGAACGGAACAGCTTACCCACGACCTCTACACAAAGGCTAAGAAATATATACTGAACGGAACAGCTATCCCATGACCTGTACACAAAGGCTAACAAATTTATACTGAACGGAACAGCTTACCCACGACCTCTACACAAAGGCTTAGAAATATATACTGAACGGAACAGCTATCCCATGACCTGTACACAAAGGCTAAGAAATATATACTGAACGGAACAGCTTACCCACGACCTGTACACAAAGGCTTAGAAATATATACTGAACGGAACAGCTTACCCACCACACTGTATACAAAGGCTTAGAAATATATACTGAACGGAACAGCTTATCCCATGACCTGTACACAAAGGCTTAGAAATATATACTGAACGGAACAGCTATCCCATGACCTGTACACAAAGGCTAAGAAATATATACTGAACGGAACAGCTTACCCACGACCTGTACACAAAGGCTAAGAAATATAGGCTGAACGGAACAGCTATCCCATGATCTGTACACAAAGGCTTAGAAATATATACTGAACGGAACAGCTATCCCATGACCTGTACACAAAGGCTCAGAAATATATACTGAACGGAACAGCTATCCCATGACCTGTACACAAAGGCTTAGAAATATATACTGAACGGAACCGCTATCCAATGACCTGTACACATAGGCTTAGAAATATATACTGAACGGAACAGCTATCAATTGACCTGTACACAAAGGCTTAGAAATATATACTGAACGGAACAGCTTACCCACGACCTGTACACAAAGGCTTAGAAATATATACTGAACGGAACAGCTTACCCACGACCTGTACACAAAGGCTGAGAAATATATACTGAACTGAACAGCTATCCCATGACCTGTACACAAAGGCTAAGAAATATATACTGAACGGAACAGCTATCCCATGACATGTACACAAAGGTTTAGAAATATATACTGAACGGAACAGCTTACCCACCACCTATACACAAAGGCTAAGAAATATATACTGAACGGAACAGCTTACCCACGACCTGTACACAAAGGCTAAGAAATATATACTGAACGGAATAGCTTACCCACGACCTGTACACAAAGGCTTAGAAATATATACTGAACGGAACAGCTATCCCATGACCTGTACACTAAGGCTAAGAAAAATATTCTGAACGGAACAGCTATCCCATGACCTGTACACAAAGGCTTAGAAAAATATACTGAACGGAACAACTATCCCATGACCTGTACACAAAGGCTAAGAAATATATACTGAACGGAACAGCTATCCCATGACCTGTACACAAAGGCTTAGAAATATATACTGAACGGAACAGCTATCCCATGACCTGTACACAAAGGCTAAGAAATATATACTGAACGGAACAGCTATCCCACGGCCTTTACACATAGGCTTAGAAATATATACTGAAAGGAACAGCTATCCCACGGTCTGTACAAAAAGGCTAAGAAATATATACTGAACGGAACAGCTATCCCATGACCTGTACACAAAGGCTTAGAAATATATACTGAACGGAACAGCTTACCCACCACCTGTACACAAAGGCTAAGAAATATATACTGAACGGAACAGCTATCCCACGGCCTGTACACAAAGGCTAAGAAATATATACTGAACGGAACAGCAAACCCACGACCTGTACACAAAGGTTTAGAAATATATACTGAACAGAACAGCAAACCTACGACCTGTACACAAAGGCTAAGATTTATATATACTGAATGAAACAGCTAACCCACCACCTGTACACAAAGGCTTAGAAATATATACTGAACGGAACAGCTATCCCATGACCTGTACGCAAAGGCTAAGAAATATATACTGAACGGAACAGCTTTCCCACGACCTGTACACAAAGGCTAAGAAATATATACTGAACGGAACAGCTATTTCATGACCTGTACACAAAGGCTAAGAAATATATACTGAACGGAACAGCTTACCCACCACCTGTACACAAATGCTAAGAAATATATACTGAACGGAACAGCTTACCCACCACCTGTAAACAAAGGCTAAGAAATATATACTGAACGGAACTGCTATCCCATGACCTGTACACAAAGGCTAAGAAATATATACTGAACGGAACAGCTATCCCACGGCCTGTACACAAAGGCTAAGAAATATATACTGAACGGAACATCTTACCCACGACCTGTACACAAAGGCTTAGAAATATATACTGAACGGAACTGCTATCCCATGACCTGTACACAAAGGCTAAGAAATATATACTGAACGAATCAGCTATCCCACGGCCTGTACACAAAGGCTTAGAAATATATACTGAACGGAACTGCTATCCCATGACCTGTACACAAAGGCTAAGAAATATATACTTAACGGAACAGCTTAACCACCACCTGTACACAAAAGCTAAGAAATATATACTGAACGGAACTGCTATCCCATGACCTGTACACAAAGGCTTAGAAATATATACTGAACGGAACAGCTATCCCACGGCCTGTACACAAAGGCTTAGAAATATATACTGAACGGAACTGCTATCCCATGACCTGTACACAAAGGCTAAGAAATATATACTGAACGGAACAGCTTACCCATGACCTGTACACAAAGGCTTAGAAATATATACTGAACGGAACTGCTATCCCATGACCTGTACACAAAGGCTAAGAAATATATACTGAACGGAACTGCTATCCCACGACCTGTACACAAAGGCTTAGAAATATATACTGAACGGAATTGCTATCCCATGACCTGTACACAAAGGCTAAGAAATATATACTGAACGGAACAGCTTACCCACGACCTGTACACAAAGGCTTAGAAATATATACTGAACGGAACAGCTATCCCATGGCCTGTACACAAAGGCTAAGAAATATATACTGTACGGGACAGCTATCCCACGGCCTGTACAGAAAGGCCAAGAAATATATACTGAACGGAACTGCTATCCCATGACCTGTACACAAAGGCTTAAAAATATATACTGAACGGAACTGCTATCCCACGGCCTGTACACAAAGGCTAAGAAATATATACTGGACGGAACAGCTAACCCATGACCTGTACACAAAGGCTAAAACATATATGCTGAACGGAACAGCTAACCCGCCACCTGACATTGATGTACCTGCCATCTTACATTTTACATTGACTGTCTTGTATAACATAAAAATGTTCAGGGAATCAGGCTGATAAAAAGAAACATGGGATACCATACGCAGATGTTCTCGAAGTTGTTACACAAGTCAGAGTAGCTAGAGAATACTAATTACGGATATAAATATATATTTTTTTTTTATTAAAGTCTCTTCATAGTATATTCACTATTATAATCATATGTAATAATAAAACAGCAAGGTATAATTTCTCTCATAAAACCATATGAAGTGTACGACTGTCTATTTAATATAGAAGCATTCTCATTCAGCTGTAATCGTATCTCATCATATAATGGACACTGAAGTATAAATTGAATCTAATTTTTCTACATCGTTATTACATAATGGACATACTCTTTAACAAACTGGTAACCTTTCATAACGACCCGTTTCTAAACGAATTGGGGCAGTTCAACAGCGGAATTGTACACCATTTTTTTCCGTTTCAAATGATGTTTTACGACAAGACGGCGGCAAAGACAAGTATGTAGCGTCTCAGTTAAAGGCTTCAGGGTATGGTGTACAATCAGGGTCAAAAGCACCGGTACCAGTGTACCGTTATTATATCGGTGCACCGATATTTTTGGTTTAACGGTACACCGATAAAATATACCGTTGTACCATTAAAATATATCGGTGTACCGTTAAAAGTGGCGATTCATCGTTATAATAAATCGATGCACCATTATATATCGGTGCACTGCTATATGATATCGGTGCACCGCTGTATTTTATCGGTCCACCGCTATATTTTAACGCTGCACCGCTATATTTTTATTGATGCGCCGTCAGGGGGAATTGACCATCAATTTATCAGTCCTTCCGGCCATCAGGCAATAAGAGAGGAAAACGTGGTGACCAACTGTGGAGAGGCCAATTACCAAATATGCAGTGCGTTGCAGAATCAACTTCTTGATATGTTCAACAAATAAGGTGACCAACCCTACCCCCCAACTCCCACCCACCCCAACACACACCACCCCCAACTCCAATCCCCACTCTCCCCATGACCTCATGAAGTCTGTAAATCTCGCCAGACACCATAAACTTCAGGTAAAATCAAAGTATAACACAAACGTGATATTAAGTCGGCGTTATATTCGCAAAAGACAAGAAAATTGCGGTTGTATAATTAAAGATGTATAATTAAAGAAAAAAAAAACTTGCGTAATTTCTGATAATTGTAGCCTTATTTTAAAAGTTTTAAGTAAAAAATAAACCACATGTTATCAACACTTGAGCTGCATCCTCCAGCGAAAATAATTTCCAACTGAGGACAATAAAGTTCATCTTTTATAAATAATAGAAATTTTGGTTCTCACAAAGCTGTTATTAATAGAACAAATAAAGTACATATACAATACAAACACGTATATCCAGTGACTTAATTACAAAGACCGGCCGGCTAATAGCAATATAATGTACACGGCTGAGTGGCATCTTTACTATTCCTTTGATAACTCTTTGAATCTTTGTCTCAATGAAATCATTTTGGTACCAAAATTAAACTGATAAAACTGATAAAATTTCCAATTATCAATTATTTAAATTATTACGGACTGAAAATGAAAACTGTTGGAATTTTCACGAAATATATTTTTTTTTTATATGTAAAAAAAAAATAGCGTACTTTATTTAAAAAATGCGTTTTAACAACACACAATCGAAATAAAAAAAATATGAAGAAAGATGAAGGAGTTAGTACTCCATTGGTGGCGAAAATTTAATATTGATATGTTGTTTGGTTCAGGAGGAGTTGTGTTTCCAATATTTAGAAAACGCCAAATGTGCCACCTGAAATTTAGACAATTTCCTCCAGTTGCGTATCTCTGTTTATGTGTCTCTGGTATATGTAACTAGATGTGGTTTTGTATAATGTCATACAATTTCCCGATATATTATAGAATATAACTAAATAACTATCAACATTTGTATAGGTAGATTATTTGATGAGGCTTAATTGTATTACTATTCTTTTTAAAGATCCTGACCTCTGTACTTCTATACTACCGTGAGCGTGATAGCCGCCATGTACCTACAATACGATAGTCTAGATCTGTCTTCGTGACAACATTGATTTTAAAAGTTATACTTTGATTTGTTCATTAAGAACTTAAAAAAATAGTTTTAGTGACTTAGAACACCCAAACGCAGGTCCGCATTTACCATTAACCTACCGGTAATTGAAGATGACTTGATAGATGTATTAAGTCTAAAGAAATTTGAAGATTTAGTAGTTATTCAATTCGGAATTAAAAAAAAGAGCGAAAGATCATTTCCATTCATTTAATCTTGGTTTTGCCCCCAAAACAACCAGACTTCAGTGCAAATAGTCTGGCGTCATATTTTCTATGTTAGACACCCACGAGATGATATAAAAACGATTAGAAAACTTCCCCCGAAATTAACACATTTTCGCTATCTTTACGCGAACATCTCTGACAGTTGATGTTTCACCTATATCTATTCTGCTAGAAACCGGTGCGCTGATTTAGATCTATGGCTGCCGAAAATAATTTCTAATGCTTATTAATAAAAGAACTTCCTCAGCAGAATGCTTATCGCAATATTAGAAGCCTTCACATAATAAAACTGGCTTAATGTTTCTTATAACAGTAAAAAAACAGTACCCAGTAATTGGAGGATGTAGTGTAAATCTTCGTTAGCGGAAAACTAATTATGTCTCGTTTGGGGGGAGAACTATTTATCATTCAGTAAACTTTGTAAGATAACGGTTAATTATTCTAAGAATTGGCATTGACTTGAAGCTAGAGAACAGCATAAAACCATTTGATATTAAAGAGCAGTTTTCTCCGCTAGATTGAATTTAAGCACTGTGGTAAGAGCGCGCTTACTCGAAGTGATTCTTCCAAAACATTTTCAAGGCATAGCACCGTCATTGGAAACAGGTAATGCTTCCGTGGTTATTTCTTCTTCTTTAAAGATTACATTTTCCTAATTTTAATGATCATTTTTTATTTGAAAAGTATTATTCGTGTATGTTGAACATTTTGAAAGCATTGTCATGTTTGAATTGTGAATTTAGAAACAAAAAATTGACGCTTTAAAATTGGGGTATACGAGGGTTATCCAGAAGTTCGTGGACAAATTTGATAAAATCTGTATTTATGCAAGTGCAAAGCTATATTTTTCACAACTTAAATACTGGTGTTTTTGTCATCGATGTACGGTTGTTTTAGTATATTTCTTATGTCAGTAATTATGTTCTTGTATCCATAGCAACATACATACATGATTAGTGCCGCAGCTCAAAATGTTGAACAATGTTGGCAGAAAAATATATGTGAATAATAACAATCATTTTCCCGTAACACTCGCAGTAAATCATATATTATTGAGGACTCGGCATCAATGTCTGCATGACAATATCATTCCAGCCAGCATTGCACGCGTATTAGGAGTTTAAATAAACATCTATTGAAAATGCATATAAATGCATTCATATGCATCTACAGAATACACAAACTGTACAGTGAGGAACGAAAAACAATAATGGATGATAACATATGTGGTCGCCCTTTGTCAAAATCGCGTCAATGTCACGTTAACGTGGTAAAAACTGCCTCAATAAGGATTGCCGTAATACAATTCATGAACTATGCTGTGAACTAAGTATAGGTTACAATACAGTGCACATGATAATTAAAAAAAAAATGCATGCATTTAAGTGCTCGCTGGGTTCCCCAGTTGCTAAACGAGTATAAATGGAGCAACGAGTAAGAGTAGGAAAATTACTTGTAAAATAAATTGACAACGTAATGTAAATCTGGCCTGCGGCAAATAGGCGTACATGACATGTTTGAAATACATGTACTGTTTTATTTAAATATATATTTTCTTCATATTTTGCATACAGTTTGAAGTTAGATGAAATATAATAAATGTAAAACTCCAAATAAATCAGACATGTCATGTTCATATTATGAGATTTGTCCAAGAACTTCTGGATAACCCCTCGTAAATATATGATTTTTTTGCGTCTGTTTCCACTTTGCCAACAGTATTCAAATTGACGCTTGGAAATTGGGTTTTAAATACATGATTTTCACATTGATAACAGTATACATTTAAGAGAGAAAAAAAGTGTGTTTACTACACTGTCCCTCCTTTTCTCATCATGTTTTGGTAGGGCAGAGGTTGATAAACAATAAAATGTAAGTTTCTTTCATTTGTGTCCTTCAATGACATTGGGTAACCACTAGGTGGCACTTACGCACCGACCTTTATCCCAGCGCATGAATTCTGGAATTTGTTGTCATTAGATCTATTTAATATCAAACATTTTCCGTAATATTATCAGGGATACCTCAATGAATTATTTCTCCTCCGGATCAGTTTTCAAACAACCATCCCACGCTGCTTAAGGTTTAATGCATCCATAAGATACTGCCGCCTCTTGTATAACACCTGCTGTGGCGAGCATTATTTCCGGTACGAAGACAGTTCAGGGCGAAGTGTAATATGTGTGTTTGTTAAAATTCATAACCTATATTATATCTAGAAATATATATCTTTATTCAAAATATTTACCTTGAATTTATCAATGTTAATTTGAATGAAATGTGAAATAAGAGACACACACTGTATTAGCATATTTCTATTAAAATAGTCCATGTCCATGCCGTCTTAGTAACCCCCCCCCCCTCCCCCCCCCCCCCCCCCCCCCCCCCCCGCAATAGTAACTAACCAACAAAAATCTGTAGAGAGGTGTCAAAACACACAGATTAATCGGAGCTAGTACCGCCATCTGGGGAAACACAAGCAATTTCTCAAGCATTGAGGAGGCGCCCCCATTGAAACAGAACAAACTAGACGCATTATATAATTAGTTAAACTTGGTTCCAGTATTATTTACAGTACTGTAAATACCATTTCTGAGCCAGGCGCGTGGTTGTCGCTGTTCCTACTAAATTAGCGTGTGGCGAAGTCCAAAGAGGTAAAAACAACTATTTAAGAATCCAGTGCTAATACAGTGAGATACAAATAGGAAGGTGTATATTTCTTTTCATGAAAAAGAAAGTACAATAATAAAATTAAAAGAAAAGTTTAGACAGAACTTGATATCCCACCTGATCAAATCTTATTATAATTATATATCTGTCACCAAAGTTACGGTGACGGAGTGTAATAAATCATTGTCATAGTTTCTGGTCTAACAAGCTACGTCTATTAATAGGTTATTATTTATAATATTGGGTCTCTGTCAGACAGACAGAAAATAGGGAAAAAATATATCAGTACGTTAAGAAAAACATGATTATTTACTTTTATATTTTTCTAATTTGTTTCCAAAAACTAATAACAAAACCAATTCTTACAATATGAGAAACACTCAAAGGCGTTCATATTTTTTTTCTAAATATGTGGTCCCTTCTTCTGTTAGATTATGGAACGCTCTTGATATAACTACTCGTGAAGTACTGAAGTATATATTTGTTTTAAATGCGTATATAACAGTCATTTTTTCCATTCACACGGAAATGGATCCCAAAACAATATTTTCATTTGTGACTACCTCGACGACAGCCAGTGAACTTTAGACATCATGGTTGTCAATTATTGGAACCACAGGTCGGGCTTTTCTGAAATTCGAAGCACAAACTGTTACACATTCATAAATCCACTTTGATATAATACCCACTATGGTAACCAGGGAAAAACCAAGATCCAGGTATATCGTCATTTAACGTAAGGTTGAGCACCCCTCGACCCAGCCCCTTTGAATATTATAATTATTTTTAAAATGTTTCATTTGCAGAAACACATAAGTGGGCAGTTACGTGGTCAGCTGTTATAACTTCCGGTTAAATACACTCCCAAGCGGTTTTGGCCAAATCATCCTTTCGCAGATTAATTCTTTCAAAAACATTAAGTTGTATCAAAGTTTAAAAGAAATATGATGGAAATACAGATTCAGTGTTTTTAGAAACAGCAATTAAAACAGTACTTAAGTTTCAGAGATACATAAGTAGTTTTGTTGTAAGGCTATTTGACTCTTTTCATGATGAATGAACAGACGAGGACTGGTTATCTGTATGGCCATTAAGACGATCAAACCCGTGACCTTTTGAGTAAGCGGTCAACACTCTATCAACTGCGCTAACACTCTTCTTCTTAAAACGTATTGTGCTCTTTAAAAGACTCACGCCAATGTTAAATTCCATTTTACTTGCGTTTCCACATCAATCGAATCATTGCATCATGAATGTATTACTATATGAAGATATTAATACTAGTATTTTTATAAAACTAGTTTATTTAAACATTAACGCCAGTTTGTGCCACCGAGGGCTAATAGACGATCAGATAACCCAACCACTGTTTCATTGGATCCTGGAAGGTTAACCAGTACTTGAGCACAATTTTCTCCGCAAGAAACAGTTAACTTTTCACTTGTAATCAGCATTGAAAGACGAATGACAATAATTCGCATTGTAGTACATGCGTATAAATCATCACGGAGATTTTAACCGGCCGGGGATTTGAAGATTGTAATTTCAACAAGTGAAATTATGTTAGTTGTGAATGTATCTGTGAAAATGCTTAAAATAATAAAAAGATATTTCATTGGATTTGGTTTTTTTTATACTGAGGTACTTAATTTCATATTTGATCAGGCCAAAAAATAAACCCTATACGCTTCAGCTTTGTTGAACGTCCTTAATCTTTACTGCCTACCCTATTATTTTATAATTAAAAAAAAATCAACAACATTTTTTTCTTATTGTTATTTATTTTTCATCTGAATCATTTCTGTTACACAGACACAGCATTGTACCTAACAAAATGGTTTTGATTATTCTTATGTGTGTGCTTATATGCTTGTATGAGATATCAAACATGGTCGCCTAGAGAAACAGAGAATACTGCCCCGAACAAATGGTTATCATTGTTATTCAGAACAGCACAGTGAATCTTCATTGTACCTATCTCAATAATATAACCTTGTTAGCATACAACTACAACCACTGATCGGCTTGCCCTGAACATTACTAGTACTTCGAGAGCGAAGAAAAGACAAGACAATCATACGTGGTATACACTATTTTTACTAGTTAACCAGAAACGGATATATTATTTTGGCCTAAGTAATTTTAGAAATTGCTTTAAGTGAAAATGTTTTAAAATAGCGATGAATCCCTTTAAAATAATAAAATTTTGTAATTTAACTAATATTTTAGATTGACAGTGAAGTGTTCGAAGATAAGTGGTCAGTGATCGATTTTCTATCAACGTCTGAGGTACATGTATATCATTCCATCAATTTTTGTAGGGAAAAATTAACAAACACAAAACGGCCGTTTATGAAGGCGTTTTGTAAGCTTCACGCATTTTGTCCGCAGCAAAAAAATAGAAATACGTCATATTTTATCAACTTGACGCCTTATGTCTGTAGAGAATTTAGGACAATGAAGACTTTTGTCCACATCAAGACAAAAGTCAAAGTATATCTATTTTTTCTTGTAGATAAAACGCGTTACGAAAAAAAGTACCAAGAGAACAAAAAAGTCACAAGCGTGCAAATAGCCGACGTCTATTTACACATTATTGAAAAAATGCAGGTAACATAATACTGGTGATATTTCCTAGAGAATGGCAGTATGAGGAAATTAAAATGTTGTTGGTTGAAGGAAAGACGTAATATTTTGATATAGAGCAACTTTTATGTAGAATAAAAAAACAACAAAAGAACGTAAATGACGATAACCATGACCATAACCATCGGAATGTTTATCGGCTGGCTCAAAATAATATGCCACTAAACAGTAGTGCAACTAGTGTGCACAAAATACTAGTTTTTTTAGAATGAGGTTTGATGTCATTATCAAAACATTTATATTGTTATGTATTGCATATCAAGTTTTAATGAGTACAAACTCACCATTAAATGCGCTATACCAACGTTGACGTTTTACTTTCAAACGTTTTTGACGTAGGGTAAGGTTAAATAATTAAATATTTTAAAAATTCTAGTTTGTCAATTTTTCTTAAACTCACACATTAGTTGTACAATATATTGTATAAAATCTTATAAAACTTATGCAGAATTCGCTTGGTTTGTTTTTTAGTATTTTTTATTTGAAGCCGGTTTTTTTCGAAAAATTCGAGAGAAAAAATAGTTGTATGTGTAAATAATAAATGGGTCATTAATCTGGCTCAAAAAAAAGAATAAAGACGTCAATTATATATTAGGGAACAATCCGGCAAATTTATTTCCGAGAGTGACCATATGACGTCACTTCTCAAAATTACGTCATTTAACCGTGGCAAATCGACGTCATTTGTATATTCAGGCAAGTCGGAAAGTACTTCGGCAAGTTACGTACAAGAACCGAGTTATATGGAAAACACCCAGCGATAAATCGGAAGTGATAGTTCACTAGGTTTACATTTGCCCACATTTTACACTGTAAATAAAGTGATAAATCTAAATATGCATTTAAAAAAAACTCTTAGATGAAACCAAGATAACAATTTGCCGTTAATGTATCTGATAAAAACAAGCCATGAAAGTGCAAGCAGACATGAAGATGCAGTGTGTAGAAATCATCAACGTGTATGACTAAGTGCAATGTGAGACTGAATTATCAGACAGGAGTACATAAATTTTGTTTTAAAACCGCACTTAAATATAATCGATCTTAGATGGATATATGCAAAAACGAGAACATGCTACGGTAGGTAGAGGGTGCACATAGCTCTTTTTTATTTTTGGTGTTGTAAATACATATCTACAACATCTTAGTTTTCCCAGGTAGATTCCATTTGTTTTCTTCACACATCGGGAATAGTTTGTATCAGTTATCAAACTATCATTTCTGCTATTTTTTGTTCATATTTAATGCCTAAAGACTATCATTTTCAATTTTGTGGAAGATTTTGATAGAGACTGACAGGAAATACAAGTAGTCATTTAGCTTAAAAAAGAAGATATTTGATGAAGACCCAGTCACAACTCTTTCGCACCAAAATTCTGCAAATAATTTTTGTTCTCAGTTCCTGCAAATGTTGAATACATATTTAAACATGTGTTTTTCATGTGTTTATTATCAATCTTTTTCTTTTATTTACTCTATTTTAAAATTATTTAGTTTGAGTAAAAAAAAAAAAATTTGTATTTTATAACAAAGAAATGAGAAAGTAATACATTCTATAATTTAATAACCATTATATTCTTTTCAACGAACTGTCTGTGACAAATGGATATCCATTTTAAATACAGGTTATATACATTTTAAGCACTTTTAACGACAGTATTAGGTATGATAAAGACGTGACATTGTTTGAACGTTACCCAACACTAGGAAAAAGTACTGATTACTTTGACTAAAATAAAACTTCAATGAACTTGTTCATAACTATTTAATCATAAATACAGAGAAATGAGCTACAGCATAAGAAAAGAACCCTTAATGCTAGTTTCTCAGACAAAATAGGAAACAGATGTGTCTCTAAATCATATAGTGATGAAGTGCAGGCCCAAGTCTGCAACCATTCTGGTAAAAACTGCAAAAAATTTCCTCAATTAATTTTAAGCTATCATACACATTTAAAGAAGATGATAGTGCTTCAGCATACTGATACTTTCATTTTGAATTGATTATGTATTGTTTTAATATATCATAAGTTAACAATTACAACTTTCAGGAAGGTAAATCGTATCAACTTATTGCCATCCAATTTCGTTGTGATTTTTATGAAGCTCCACTAAAAGACATCGTTATAATAACAAGTTTTACTGTTAAACAGACCATAGCTTATCTTTTCAAGAATTAAATTCATAAAATAACACTTGTTTAAAACACTTGTTTAAAACCTTAAAATTAGCAATTCAAAACGTTGATAAGATAACAATATGAAGAATGGATTAAATGATGTAATCTTGGAATAACAATTTCTGGCAATGAGACAAAAGATCCAAATCAATAACTGTGCTAGTGAGATTGGGATAAAATGATCCCTCAACTGTTCTAGTTCAATAGTGGATGGACTAGGTGTGGTTTGACTAATTTTTGGAAAAGTGAATCTTTCACCATCATAATCAGAATGATAGTTGGACTAATGGAGACAGACAATAAACATTTCAATACTTTTGTTGATCCCCATAATACATTTACATTTTCAGTGTTAATTTCGACATTCTTGATTTAAAGGGCAAGATTTATCAAATCACAAAAACAAATCAACATGCTTATTTCCTGAATACAGTAAAAATGATGCTAAATATTCGATCATTCAATCTGAAAGTTGCTGCTCACTGTGAGGTTTATACTTATGCATAACTATTTTTACTGGCACACTCTGTAGAAGCATTGATAGTCTCCCTCATTCTGTGCATTCTCTAAATAGTTGTGAGTGATAGAAAGGAGATTGAACTTCAGCAGGCAAGACCACAACATGATAATGTAAAACCTATTACTGTTTCATGTGACACTGAAAAAATATAAATTTTCATATCTTCTGGTTATTGTTTTGATAAAATGAAAGAGACACGAAGCAATCATTATTCTAATTGCTGTTTTAATTGCTGTTTACTCAATCTAAATATAGCAGTGACAGCAATGGAGCCCGTTTCATAATGGTAAAATTTAGCACTAATCCTTTTTTCCTGCTGAAGCATTTTCAAATGCATTTCATATATCTTTCTTGGGTCGGTGGAACGAAAGATTAAAATTAATGTATAAAAAGACTCTGTAGCAAGTTCAAATGAAAACTTTTGTTTTCACAATTGGTATGTCTAGTTACACTAAGACCAACAAGCAAGAGTTGCATCAAACACATTTCTATCATCGCTATAATAATGTAACACTTAATCAGCAATGCATTCATGAATTTAAATGTCAACTTATTCTTGAATGCTCATAATCAGATACAAAGCTTAATTTATACACGTCTGAAACACCACTAATTGTCTCAGCATGCTTCATAGCCTCTTCTGATAAAAAAAGTTTGCAAATATAGGTATTGGCCCGATTAAATAAGGCGCGGATGGACAGCTTTTTCATGATTTGGATATCAGATGGTCTTGGGAGGCGCAAAATAAAATAAATCAAAAGGCTACTTGGAGAATTACAATATCTCGCACTACTTTATATATTTCCCATCTGAAATACGCTCAAATCCAGAAATCAGATTCTGCATCAGAGGCAATACCATTTTCAAGTGTAACTATGTATCCTTGAAGGGTAATTTACCTTTTAAATTAAGTTAGACTGCTGAATGTATTATAAAGGTACATACATTCTCAATGTTATGTGTACTGCTTCACAAGCTTTACCATCTGAAGCTAGCATACAAATGTCATTTCTGAATCAAGAAATACTAGTTAGGGCTCTAGTTTATCAATAAGTTTTACTTTTAAAAATAAACAACAAAGAAAGTAGCTGCAGTAGTAATGTGATTTAATTTAAAATGATAAGTAAAATGTGACAGAAATTTTGCATTATATAACCTATAAGATTCTATATAATATATCCCAAACTTTTCGCTCATTAAATTTCTTCCTTATTAAATTAAATTATTCTTTAAATTATCAAACGAATGAGATTTGCTCTGCCTCGCAGAGGTCATAAGTCTGAGTTTTGGCGATATCTAATATTCATAGCACTAAGCGCTGGTTCCACTAATGAAACATATTTCTGAAAAAGTCGTTCACGTTCAGAATGAAAACGATAGGACACTTATCACTGATAAACTGGTTGTATATATCTATTTTCAGTAAAAACATGATAGTAAATCTATATTCAGTTTTTTATTCCTTTATACCCATTTCACCAGCAATTTCATTCAAATATTTACATTTTATAATGTATTTTTATATTGATATCATCTTGGTAGTATGAGGCAAAAAGAAAATAATTCATAAATTTATTTATGACGTCATTTATGATAAACTAAGACAACCTGATAAACATCACTAAGATTATATTAAATTAAGGGTTGTAAATTTATGATTGAATGACAAAAATAGAAATGTTAGTTTAATATATACATATAAAAACAAATATTCTTAAAATATGCACTCTCCAGTTTAAGGATTTGGACATAAATCTTCAGATACAACCATTTCACACCAAGATATTTTTGGATTTTCAGTGTGAAAGGGTTGTAACTTGAGTTACAACCGTTTAGCACCAAAGGAATCTGACTGTTTGAGATACAACCTTCGGACAAATATACATTTTGAGTGGTAAAATTTTAATATTCAAAATTATAATTTTTACAGAATGTGTATATACACAAACCAAACTGAATAATACAATAAGTCATTTTTGATGAAAATATCAGTTACAACCGTTTTGCACCTCGATATATGTATCCTACTGCGCACATGTGAGTCAATAACGATGTTGATTTTAATAAGTACAGTCGAATCTGTGTACGAGGCCACCTCTATTAAGTAGCCATTTGTATTAAGAAGTTAACGTCGAGGAGAGGAAACGAAACATTCAAAGAACACTGCCATCAAAATACCACGAAATATTTATTGAACCAAACAGAATAAACATATAGAACAAGTGACAATGTGTTACCGCCCTTGAAATGGTCAACTGGTAACTGAATTGTTACTTGGTTTAGGCTTAACTTCACACTGTTGCCGTCTTCACATTGTCAAACGAGGAGGTAAAAAGTCAAGATAAACCGTAGAGTGTAGAAATGGTTGAGGATTTCTCCGGTAGGGACCGTAAGCATTCGTAGCAGCACGCTGATTGGCTACAGGAGCGTGTTCGTTGTTTCGATTTTTCTTAATTTAATAACTGAGACACCGTACACGTAGGCGTTTTTAGGCATGCTCCTATGCGCCAGGGCGTATAACTCAAAGTTGAATGTGGAAAATAAAAAAGGTTAAAAAGCAAAAAAAAATGCAATAGAATTTCGGCAAATTTGAATGACTTCACAGTCCGTGTAAAATCGCTAAAAACTACTTATTTGCAGTTTTATTAAAGAAAAAATCTAGGGAGAGGATCCCAAACCCAACTTCATATGCTCTAAAATCACCGGTACATAAAAGACTAGTATCGGGAGGTAGAGACTAGTAGAGACTAAGTGAAACCTCGACACTATCTATAAGAAGAAGATAGTATTAATTGTTGAATTTAGGGACCACACAATATTTATCAGGGGGTGGTCCCGGCACAGTAGGGCATGGGACGGTTACTTTTTATGCATTTCAGATATGGGACATTTAGCTTTTAAAGCAATTCCACCTATCGCACGATTTTCTTTAACCAATATCTACCATGAGACAAACAGTTTTTTTACCAAATACCAGCAATGAGATCTATGGGATCTAATTATAACCAATGGGACATGTATTTTATTCATATTTTTATTTTGAATTTTGAACTGTTTGTAAAAAAGATTGATTTCTGCTGATAATTAGGTTATAACACTTTACCATAGTAATATTCTTGACTGGCACAAGTCGGTTACACGTCTGACTATCAATCCAGTTTCGTGAGTTCAAATCTGCCCCCCCCCCCCCCCCCACCCTCCCCGGCAACAGTCTTCGTGATGTTTGATATACTACATTGTGTCTCATTATCATTCGTCTCTCACAACTGATTCACGTGGGAAAGTAATCAGTTACTTGCGGAGACGAGGTGTGCTCGAGTACTGGTTTATCCCAGGAAACAGTGGTAAGGTTAACTGATCGTGTGTTAGACCTCGATGGCATAAAAACGACGCTTAATAATTAATCAATCAATCAATCAATTGACTGGCACAAGCATATGAGTAACCGCAGCAGTTTATTAATATAACATTACACTGTGTATTCTACTGGACACCTGGTACAATCAAAACGGCCAATATAGCCATCCAATTGTGTGCTGCAGGTATTGTGTGTTCTGAGTGTCAGTTTTGGCCACACAACCTGTCCAGTCAACTATACTATTCACATAGATAGGAATCTTTTGTGATTGAGGACATGTGTTTTTAAAATGAAAATTTTTGTTTTAATCTCAATCTGTCTGAACATATCATCACAACAGTTCAACACTGGTGTCTTTTAACAACTCTTATTGCTTTTAATAGTTTTGTTTAGCATCACTTTTTTATTCCACTTTTCATTTACATTATAAATACATAGTATAGCATAGTTATAATCAAATAACAAATTATCATTATCTTTCTCGCTATAAAACATATCTCTTTCTCTCAGTCTGTCTCCAGTTTAAAAAAAGTGTAGGTATTTTTTTTATTTTTTTTTACATTTTTTATTTTGTTACAATTTTCTGGATATCATTGTTTTTCTAGTGGGAAATAAATGGTAAATTTAATATACTTTGACTAGGTTAAATATATTACACAATGGTCTCCATATACGGTCTTGTGGTAGTAATTCACTAATATAATTGAAAATTGTCATGTGCCAGGGTCCAGATTCTGCGAGTGTCCTAACATTGTTATTAAAGATTATTTTACATATTTTCATTACCAGGATAAAGTTATCCCTTTATGTGTCGTATTAATTTAAATATTCTGAAGTTTATGCCACTGTACTTTAAAGGTATCAATTTTTCCGCTTTTTATTGCTATTTCTTTGAGTGATAAAAGTGTATATTTGAGTCTGTTTCTAAAAGCAACAGTGGAAAGTGTTCCATTCAGTCTTGTAGAAAATATGTAAATATTTTATTTCAAGAATAATTTGGATTTCTGTTTGTGACATGTTGTTTTCTATATTTGTATTAAATATAAAACATTTTTCATATAATGAGCATTGTACATTAATAGCAGAGAACCAAGTTTTGAGTTAATTAAGGAATGTTTGTGTTGTTGGACATGCCTAAAACATTTGACGAGGGTCTCTTCCTGGTTACAGGATGTACATAGAGGACAGTTAATTATTTTAAATGTATGTAGATATTTCTTACATGGTAGAATCCTATAATTTATTATGGTTTGAAACCATTGTTGTTGTGCACTAAGATTGTTATTAAAAGGTGACACAAATATTTTGTCCCATGTTACTTCATCTATAACGTAGATATGTTGTCATTTTAACTTTGATGTAGGTTCAAGGTTCATCATTGTTATTATTAAGTATTGAGTATATATGTCTTGACAACTTCTTTTAGATTTTATAATATATGTTGGAGGTTGCATTGGTCTTAAACATTTTTTATTTAAAATCATAATGTTTTCTTGTAAATACGATTTTATGGCATTTACTACTCCATTGTATTGTATAAAATTTGTTTTTACATTAAATATAATTTTAAATTCCGATTCTAAATAAAGGTCCCCAGTATTGTTTACGAAATCGTTGACAAATGTAACTCCATTATCGTACCATTTTGAGTAAAAAAAAATGGTTTTCCTACAATGCGTATATTTTCATTAAAAAAGATGGGTGCTTGTAGTATATTATCCATATGTTGAGGTTTCGTTATTTTTATTAGTGTGTGTAGTGACTTGAGTACATCTAACCAAAACGGATTTGAGATAGTTCTCATTATTTTCAGAATATAAGAGTCCCCAAAATCTATCAATTTTTTAATTGTATTTGTGTTACATTTGCCCATTTTCCATCGTTTAATATTAATCGTCAAATCCATGTGACTTTTAAAGCTGCTATGAATGCATTAATGTTTATCATCTTAAGTCCTCGTTGGCTATACTCTTTAACAAGAACCGACTGTTTAATTTTAGATGGTCCATTCCAGATAAAACTGTAGAATATACTATTAATGTGTTTTATAGTTTTGAGGTTTGGGTTTTGAAGGGACATAAATAGGTGATTTAATATTGGAATTAGAAGGGATTTGACAACAGTTATTTTTTCCTATTGGAGTAAGATATTTCCTTTTCCAAGATTTGATTAAGATTTCTATTTTTGATATTTTTTCTTGGTAATTTTTTTATATTATTTTATCAAGATCTACGTCGAAGTGTATTCCTAACAGTTTAAAGTTTGTTATTCCCCATGTTAGTTACCATTTTGTTTTGATAGTTTCAGTACTGTATTTTTTTCAGCCCTATCCATATAACTTGTGTTTTGTCAAAGTTAACATCAATACCGGAATATTCTGCATAACTTGATAATTCAGATAGTGTTTCATTTAAAGACTGTTGTGAGCCGTCTAAAAAAGCTGATGTATCATCTGCATATTGTGATATTTTATATTCTGTATTGCCTATTTTGATACAATTTATATTTTTGTTGTTTCTTAATTGCAAGAACTTCAGCACATAAAATGAATAAATATGGTGACAACGAGTCTCCTTGACGGCAACCACGGTCTATATTAAAGAATGATAATAAGTTACCACCTTGGTTTACTGCAAGCTTTGCATTGTTAAAAATAAGTTTACCCAAGATATGATAGATTTACCAAAGCCAAACATTTTTAAAACTTTATTAATAAAAACCCAAGATATTGAGTAAAAAGCCTTTTTCAAAATCTATCAAAAACAGTAATCCTTTCAAAGTATTTTGTTCTGCACAATGCATAATATCGTATACTAATCTGGTATTTTCACTTAAATATCTGCCTGAAATAAAAACCGGTCTGATCTTTATGTATTAATTTATGTAAAGTTGATTTAATTGGGTTTGCTATTACACTTGAGACTTTTTTTATAAATGCAATTTAATAAAGAAATAGGTCTGTAATTTTTCATATTATACCTAGATTTATTTTCTTTAGGGATACATGTTATAATACCTTCTTTTTGTGTTATGGATAACTCCTCTTTTTTAAATCCGTAATTAATTGACCTTACAATAAACTGACTCAATTGTTTCCAAAACACATTAAAGACATATGCATTGAATCCTGATGTGCCAGGTGAACGGTTATTAGCCATGTTTTTAGAGATGCCGATACTAATAAGTGATAAGTCCTTCGAGCAAATTGCTTTCTTCTGTACTAAGTTTAGAAATGTCATAATTAATAAATTCACGTTCTAAATTAATATCAATTAAACTGTCATCTTTACTAGAATGAAGATTTTCATAAAAAACTTTTGCTTCATTTAAAATTTCCTTTTGGTCTGTTATGATGCTATCATCTGATCTTTCCAATTTAGGTATGATTTTATTTAAAGATTTAAAAGTTTCTAAGTTACAGAAATAGTTTGTTGTTTTTTTCCTCATTTTCTACTATTTGTGCTTTTGAGCGTATCATATGACCTTGCATTTTGTGTTTACGGATATTTTTTAAATTCATTTTAGATTTTCAATATAATCTATATTTTCATTTGTGACTTTATTTTCTTGTTTTTCTATTTCGATTATTATATTATATTTTTATATCATGAACATGAAATTGAATTCCCCCTTATCTTCATTAATAAAACTTCGAGGAATATCTGGTCATCTATAGTGAACTGTAAGTGGTTATCGGGGATCAAAATAATGTTTTCAAGGTTGTATACAGGCAATGCATATTGACATTTAAGTTCTGATATTTTATTGTTAATGATCTTTAAATAATCTATATCGGTTAAAAGAGAATTATTGTGTTTCCATAACGGACGCCCAGGAATAACATTTGTAAAAGACATATTAAAAATTACCATTGAGTGATCTGACCTATAACTAGGTTCAATAGAACATTTGTTTACTGAAGCATGTAAACTTTCTGATAAAAGAAAATAGTCAAGCCTGGCTTGTTGTAACGGTGTTTTTTTCCTCCATGTATATCTTCTTAACAATGAATTATTTTCTCTAAAAGGATCAATTAGATTAAAATCGTGCATAATTTCAAGAATTATATCATGAGCTTTTTTATTATTTTCTTTTTTTTATAATTACAGTTATCTAGGTTGTAGTCTTGTACAACATTGAAATCTCCGCAGAGAATATATGGGTTATTATTATTTATGGATGGTGCTTTTGACATAATATTATTAAAAAATGCTGGTGAGTCAATATTTGGCCCATATAAGTTAATGATGTTGAACCTGTGATTATCAGCTATATGTCAATTATAATGAGATTCCCTCAGGGTCAGATAAGTGTTTATGAATAGCAAAGTCAAGGTTTTTATTAAATAAAAATGCTACCCTCTTTTATTAGAATTAACAGAGCTAAATAGGCAATTATTGTTTCCCCACTGTGTCTGAATGAATTTTTCAGTGTGTTGTGCAGAATGTATGTCCTGCAGACAATAAATATGATAATTTTGGCTTTGAAATAATTAAAAGCTTCTAGTCTTTTTCCTACAGAACCTAGCCCCTGGCAATTGACAGACAGTATTTTAAACTCTATAATTATCTATAGAATGTGTATTATATAACAAAGACCCGCTTATGGAGAACATGTGTAATTATATGTATGAAACTAATAAGAACAAATTTGAAAAACAGTCCAATGAGTAAAGCAATTTAACTGTTAAGCTTTTCAAGCTAAAAATAGCTGTACATTTTGGTGTTTATTATTTGGAAATAATTGATCGTTTTCATAATAGTATTTTTCTAACTTGTGTAAATTTCAAATACTGTTTTTATACATTTGAATAAAACAGTTTTCATGCTCATCTTTTAGTTAATACTGTACTTTACTTAATTATTGGTATAAGGCTCTACTAGACACTTGTTTTTTTGTTAAGAGTCGCGTTATTTAAGCCTGTCCAAAGAGAAAGCTGATTTCGTTTCCGGTTTAGATCTGAATGTCAAATTGTTTACCATATTCATATAAATAGTGTTTCTCTGAAGCAGACTTAAGAGAATTCCACAATGAATAATCAGCCTTATTGAAAGTTATTATCAATCATTATTGAAAACATAAACTTTCTGTTTGAAGGTTAGTTTGGAAGGTTACCGTAAACCAGGTATCCAACAGGTAGATTTATATAAATTTGTATAAACATATATGCCTAAAACTATTTATTTTACTGTTTCTGATAAGGAACTGTGGAATGATACATTGAGGAGGAGAAATAAAAAATAATACAAGGGCACTCACAACAAACTCACAACAACTTACCTATGTATACATATAACCAGTGACATGACACTGCATATATATCAAATGCGGTGTAGTCAAGAAAGAAAATGTTAATAATCCATCTAGAATGTCACAATATGTATAGATGCTTGCAGTGGTACATTGAAAAGTTTCACTGAGTTCTACATGCACCATTTTATCATTATATGTAATCCAATAACATTCAATTAACGAGATGTAATCCGTAATTGAATAAAAATGATAATTCACATTATAATAGAAGGCGGGAATTCTAGCACACAGAGAAATCCGTTCAATAAATGAAAAAAGGAGGAACACATGCATGTTAAATGCAAACTGGAATCGAAACACTGACACACAAATAGTTTATAGTAAATCCGTTTGGAGACAGTTTTAAATCCTTAGTGTTTGGGTATCATTGTGCACAAGTATCACATAAATTGGAAATAGGTATAAGGCATTAAATAAAAAGCATTAAACCAAAAAAGTATTCAAATAGTATACTGTGTTTCTGAGTTCAGTTAATACACTTAGTTTTTCAGGATTTATCTGATATCGTCAAATAGATCAACTTTGTAGCGTTTATCTGTAGCTCTCGATTTTGCGAAGACGGAACCATTGAAGAACCATGCCTGTTCTACGTCATCTCTCTCAATCAGTGTCTGGATCAATCTGGCATTTGGTATTGTTACGTCATCCACTAAGCGGTTGCCATCTCTTTTGAATTCAGATCGTTTTTTCATGATCTTGTTTTTTTCATGGTTGTTTTAAGCTAAACCAGTACTGGTTTGACACAGTTCACTTTTCCTGGTATGCGATGTATTGCAACTATGTTGGAAGGATCCAAAGTAAGTCCCTTGTTATTGACTAAATCACATACCTTTGATGTCAGATCTTCTATTGTTTCTTTTTCTAATGGTTTTACATCCATTATCTTGATGTTATTCTTGCGGGATTATTGCTCGTTGTAATTACTTTTCAACAGAGCCTCCCTTGACTGTATTTCTGCATTGTAACACGAGTTTTTTACTCTAGCGAGTTCTGTTTTCATCTCCACAAGTTCTTTTTTCAAGTTCTCATTTTCGCATTGAACATTTTTCCTCCTTTCATTTACCTCTTTTGTGTTTTCCTTTACTTTCATATTGATTGTTAATTCCATGTTTTCATTGATTTCATTCATGATTTTGTTACTGTGTCCTTTATAAACAATTCCACTTCATTTCTGATATTTGACGTCATCCCTCATATTTCTTACATCCTCTGTTAAGCTTTTAAGTTGGTGAGAAATAACTGTAATTTAATCCATGCTCACATTGAGTGAAACCACAGATATTGTTCTCTTAGAAGCTGGTGGTTTACTCCCTGAGGCAGTGTTCATTTAAGCCGTTACAATAGCTTTGGCTGGCTTAATGATATCTCCTTTGTTCATGATTACAACACAGGTGAGAAAAACACAAAATCTTAATCCTTAAATCCGAGGGATGGTTTCACAGTGTTTCTTGACTAGAAAAATGTCCAGGAGCAAACAAAGAATTTGTTTTTGAAATTCTATTTTTCACTAGTATCTCCAAAGTTAAATAATATTTTTCAAATATTTTATCACAGTAAGGTAGCTTGAAACTTTATACACATTAAGATGCTATTTTCCAGATATTTATCACTATTTTGCTATTTATATTCACCAAAATGTCAGCAGATAATTAATCTATAACATATCAGCTTAAACCCCTGGGGCAAAAAAATAGCATCTTACATAGGGAGGGTTCTTCACCTATTTATTTCTACCATTCAGCTCCAACCTTATGCGGTTAGTGTCTATAAGTAATAGAAATAAAGATAAGATAAACTTTTTATTATTCCTTGTTGCTTGGAAAGGGATTCATGAGTCAGCACTTGATGGTCTTGTCAGCCATTTTACACTATTCTGTTGTACAGATGTTTCCAATTCCACTGGTCTGTGTATTTGTACATGTTGTAAGGTAGCTTTGAAAGATGCCACATGGTACTGTTGATTGTCATGATGAAGTAGCATGTAAATGGACATAGTAATAAACCTTTAAACCATTCATGTGTTTGCTTACATTTACATCTAATGCATGAAACACCATGGGACACCATGTTTTTTCTTCATTATATGCCATAGGACATCATGTGTTTTTTTATTGCTTGCCATTGGATACAATGTTTTTTCTTTGTTATTTGCAATGGGACATCATGTTTTTCCTTCTTTGCTTTCAGTGGGACATCATATTCTCTTCATTGTTTGCAGTGGGACATCACTTTTTTCTTAATTCACAAACATGGCACAAGTACTTTTTGGTTTATAATAATTTGAATTGTACAGGCCCCCACCTCCCCTGATAAATATTGTGTGGTCTCTTATTAAGCGAGTTGAAAAACATACATTTTCTCAACGAGTTCGATCAATTTGATATTACGTAAATGAGCACGAGTGTAAGATTTGTTTCATCACATAACTCGGAAAAGTTTACATTTACCATTTATTCAGCATTTCTTTTCTAGAAAAAATCGGGCATATTTGTTTCCGTGTCATTTAACCAAGACGAATCGATTTAATTTACATATTCGGGCAAGTCCAAAATTACTTCGGTAATTCACGTACGAGAGCCGAGTTATACGGAAAACACCGAACAATGAATCGGAAATGATATTACACTAGATTAATTAATATCAAAAATATGTCATGGGTTTACTATACTCCTGCACCGAAAATTATGTGATAGTCGAAAGCTTTTTAAAATTAATCAATTTATATTGTATAGAACGTTTAACAATCTGCCATGATTAATACGATTATTATTATCAAGTACTTGAAAGTACATGTACATTAGGTGGGTTTTATTTTAAAATATGCATACGCCTTAATAGTTTGATAGATATTATTGCAGTGTTTTGGTTTATAGTTTGATAGATATTATTGTAGTGTTTTAGTTTCTTGTTTGATAGATTTCATTGCAGTGTTTTGGTTTATAGTTTGATAGATGTTATTGCAGTGTTTTGGTTTATAGTTTGATAGATATCATTGCAGTGTTTTGGTTTCTAGTTTGATCGATATTATTGCAGTGTTTTGGTTTCTAGTTTGATCGATATTATTGCAGTGTTTTGGTTTCTAGTTTGATAGATGTTATTGCAGTGTTTTGGTTTTTAGTTTGATAGATGTTATTGCAGTGTTTTGGTTTTTAGTTTGATAGATGTTATTGCAGTGTTTTGGTTTCTTGTTTGATAGATGTTATTGCAGTGTTTTGGTTTTTAGTTGGATCGATATTATTGCAGTGTTTTGGTTTCTAGTTTGATCGATATTATTGCAGTGTTTTGGTTTCTAGTTTGATCGATATTATTGCAGTGTTTTGGTTTCTAGTTTGATAGATGTTATTGCAGTGTTTTGGTTTTTAGTTTGATAGATGTTATTGCAGTGTTTTGGTTTTTAGTTTGATAGATGTTATTGCAGTGTTTTGGTTTCTTGTTTGATAGATATTATTGCAGTGTTTTGGTTTCTAGTTTGATAGATATCACTGCAGTGTTTTGGTTTCTTGTTTGATAGATATTATTGCAGTGTTTTGGTTTCTAGTTTGATAGATAGTGTTGTAGTGTTTTGGTTTCTAGTTTGTTTTGGTTTCTAGTTTGATAGATAGTATTGTAGTGTTTTGGTTTCTAGTTTGATAGATATTATTGTAGTGTTTTGGTTTCTAGTTTGATAGATATTATTTTAGTGTTTTGGTTTACTGTTTGATAGATATTATTGCAGTGTTTTGGTTTCCAGCTTGATAGATATTATTGCAGTGTTTTGGTTTCTAGTTTAAAAGATATTATTGCATTGTTTTGGTTAATAATTTGATAGATATTATTGCAGTGTTTTGGTTTCTAGTTTGATAGATATTATTGTAGTGTTTTGGTTTCCATTTAGAAAGATATTATTGTAGTGTTTTGGTTAGATATTATTGTAGTGTTTTGGTTTCCAGTTTGATAGATATTAGTGGACTGTTTTGGTTTCTAGTTTGATAAATATTAGTGAAGTGTTTTGGTTTCTAGTTTGATAGATAGTATTGTAGTGTTTTTGTTTATTTATGCAACATTTTTTAAAAATGACAAAATACAATGCCCACAATACATTTTATTGTTTGTGTTGTATCTGCTTGCTTATCAATACTGAATATATGAAAAAATGAAATATGAGAAATAAAAAGTAGTCCTTGTCGCGTATGATCATTTTGGCGGTGATCAACACAGCAAATATTGAGCAGGGCTATGTCTTAGGCATAAAGTCCGGTTAAAAATGAGGAGAAGAGAAATAAAATTAAATGCAAACTTTTAATACAATTTAAAACAGATGTATTAATAAATAGTGTAAAAAATTAATTATAAAGGCTTCTGAGTCTTGGACAATTTGACCATAGTATGCTTGTAAAATCCGTACGCTTTCTTGCTTATGGGATGAGTTTTCATCCATCCGTAGCAATAACCATCTTCATTTCTCCCAATTTTCTGCTTAATAATTTGTCCTGAAAAAACAAAACGAAAACATTTTAACAGTTATCGTACTTTTATTGATTTAGGACAATATGACGTCTGCGGAGGGTCCTTTTAACATGTAGTAAATAGTTTCACAGTCTGGTGGCGGCGGTAAAAGGCGAGGTCGTCCCGTACATTTGCTCAGTGTTATATGTATAACTGGTCATTTTAAATCATGAAGCTCACAAGCTCCAACAAAGAAAACAGTTTGTGTGCCAAATCGCATGGCATCTGTTCCACTTGTAGGACATCAAAACGTGAAAATTGTTACAAATGGGATTATCTATTTCACGCGTTTCATTAGTATAGCGTGAAATTTTTGTCTTATCGCGTTACGTACTCGGTACAATACAGTGGTATTGGTCAGTCAGTAAGCCGTGCAAGAGATAATACATGTATAAAAGAAGTGTAGAAATTTATTTTGTCATTCTACCGGACGATTCTGTACACGTAACACCTAAAAAGTCTAAGTAATTTATATTTAAATTAATTATTTTTCGTTTTTCATTTTGTAGAACTTATTCGGCATTTTCTAATACTTTAGAATGTGTTTATGTAAAATGTTTATATAAATTTTATATATACATGTATATATTAAACCATATATCCACAATGAATGAGGCCTGACATTCAAGCGATCCGACGATTGACAAACGGGTACAGGTTTCCAGATTTTTTCCGTTCCCAAATTCACTTGGTTTTTTATCTCCGCTTTTTCCTAGGCGAGACGGTTCGTGTAAGGTTAATCAGAAAAAGAAATTCGTTTTGTCGTTAAAAAGACTTTTACATTAGTTAAGAGAGATGTGAATATGGTTTAAACGTTAGTGATATTACAAAATAGTGTTGTTGTTTTTTTCTAACAAAATATGTATGAATAATAAAGTGTTTTGCTCTAGCATTACGTGGATGCACAGTTCTATGAAAGAGAAAACATAATAGATGGATTATGTCCCAGATTTGTTATTAATACAGTACTTTTATTTAATTTTCAACATGAGAAAAGATAGAGAAAATTATATTGTTTAAAATTTTGTGAAATTACAATTTACAAAATGGACTTTCTTTGCTCTTTATATCCCAGACTGCACTATATCTCATTAAACCGCTCGTCTGGTTATAGCATATTCGTGATTGTTGTTATTTATATCATAGGAGTGTAGCAAAGACTTGATTTTACCACTGATTATGCTGTGTCACATTATCATATATTTCCGTTGGTGTCACATAAACATATATTGTGTGTTGGTGTTACAAAATCATATATTATTTGTTAGTTTCACATAAACATTAATTGTATGTTGTTTTGACATAAACATATATTGTATGTTAGTGTCACATAAACATATATTGTATGTTGTCACATAAACATTTATCATATATTGTTGTCACATAAACATTAATTATATGCTGTTGTCACATAAACATATATGTTATGTTGTTGTCACATAAACATATATTGTATGTTGGTGTCACATAAACATATATTGTATGTTGGTGTCACACAAACAAATATTGTGTGTTGTTGTCACATAAACATTTATTATATGTTGTTGTCACATAAACATTTATTATATGCTGTTGTCACACAAACAATTATTAGCTCGCCGGGACGAAGTCCAAGGAGAGCTATTGTTATGACCCCGGCGTAGTCGTCTGTAGACACCCAGGTTAAACGTTTGCGTTTAAGTTTCAAATATCTATGCAACCACTCATTGGATGTGACTGAAACTTCGCATGTGTGTTCACCATCATCAATGGAACACACAGAGACAAGAACCATAACTCTGGAATGCATTTAGCACAGAAATAGCCCTTTTCGGACTTAGACACCCAGGCTAAACTTTTGCGTTTAGTTGCGTTTAAGTTTAAAATATCTATGGAACCACTCATTGGATATGAATGAAACTTCGCATGTGTGTTCGCCATCATCAATGGAACACACACAGACAGAAACCATAACTCTGGGTTGCATTTTGGTACAGTTATGGCCCTTTTTCGACTTAATTTTTCAGGTTAAAGTTTTTTATCAGGTAAAATATCTATGCGACCACTCATTTTACTCGTCTGAAGACACCCAGGTTAAACTTTGGCGTTTAAGTTTCAAATATCTATGCAACCACTGATTGGATGTGAATGAAACTTCCTATGTGTGTTAACCATTATCGATGGAGCAAATAGAGACAAGAACCGTAACTCGGGATTGCATTTTTGTAGAGTTATGGCCCTTTTTGAACTTAATTTTTCGTCTGTAGTCATCCAGGTTAAACTTTTGTGTTAAGTTGCGTTTAAGTTTTGGTGTTTCCAATTTCAATCTTTGCATGGGTGGTGAGTTTTACCCTATCGGCGAGCTTTGCTGTCTTCTGACAACTCTTCTTATATATTGTTGTCACATAAACATTTATTATATGTTGTTGTCACATAAACATATATTTTTTGTTGGTGTTGTTGTCACATAAACATATATTGTATGTTGTTGTCACATAAACATATATTTTATGTTGTTGTCACACAAACATGAATTGTTTTTGGTGTCACAGAAACATTAATTAGATGTTGTTGTCCCATAAACATATATTGTATGTTGATGTCACATAAACATTTATTTTTTGTTGGTGTCAAATAAACATTTATTATATGTTGTTGTCAAATAAACATACATTATATGTTGTTGTCACATAAACATATATTGTTTGTTGGTGTCATATAAACATACATTGTATGTTGGTGTCATATAAACATTTATTTTTGTTGGTGTCACATAAACTTTTATTATATGTTGGTGTCACACAAACATACATTGTATGTTGGTGTCACATAAACATTTATTATATGTTAGTGTCACACAAACATACATTGTATGTTGGTGTCACATAAACATATATTGTTTGTTGGTGTTACATAAACATACATTATATGTTGGTGTCACATAAACATACATTGTATGTTAGTGTCCGATAAACATATATTGTTTGTTGGTGTCACATAAACATACATTGTATGATAGTGTCACATAAACATACATTGTATGTTAGTGTCAGATAAACATACATTGTATGTTGGTGTCATATAAACATATATTTTTGTTGGTGTCACATAAACTTTTATTATATGTTGGTGTCACACAAACATACATTGTATGTTGGTGTCACATAAACATTATTATATGTTAGTGTCGCACAAACATACATTGTATGTTGGTGTCACATAAACATATATTGTTTGTTGGTGTTACATAAACATACATTATATGTTGGGGTCACATAAACATACATTGTATGTTAGTGTCCGATAAACATATATTGTTTGTTGGTGTCACATAAACATACATTGTATGATAGTGTCACATAAACATACATTGTATGTTAGTGTCAGATAAACATACATTGTATGTTGGTGTCACATAAACATTAATTAGATGTTGTTTTCACATAAACATATATTGTATGTTGATGTCACATAACATTTATTTTTTGTATGTGTCAAATAAACATTTATTATATGTGGTTGTCACATAAACATATATTGTATGTTGGTGTCATATAAACATATATTTTTGTTGGTGTTAAATAAACATTTATTGTATGTTGGTGTCACATAAACATACATTGTATGTTGGTGTCACACAAACATACATTGTATATTGGTGTCACATAAACATTTATTGTTTGTTGGTGTTACAAAAACATACATTGTATATTGGTGTCACATAAACATTTATTGTTTGTTGGTGTTACAAAAACATACATTATATGTTGGTGTCACATAAACATACATTGTATGTTGGTGTCAGATAAACATTTATTATTTGTTGGTGTCACATAAACATACATTGTATGTTGGTGTCACATAAACATATATTTTATGTTGGTTTTACACAAACATACATTGTATGTTGGTGTCGAATAAACATATTTTTTGTTGGTGTCACATAAACATTTATTATATGTTGGTGTCACAAAAACACACATGGTATGTTGGTGACCAATAAACATTTATTGTATGTTGGTGTCAAGTAAACATATATTGTTTATTGGTGTCACATAAACATACATTGTATGTTGGTGTCAAATAAACATACATTGTTTGTTGGTGTCACATAAACATACATTATATGTTGTTGGCACATAAACATACATTGTATGTTGGTGTCAAATAAACATATAGTGTATGTTGGTGTCACATAAACATTTATTATATGTTGTTGTCACATAAACATACATTGTATGTTGGTGTCAAATAAACATATAGTGTATGTTGGTGTCACATAAACATTTATTATATGTTGTTGTCACATAAACATATATTGTATGTTGGTGACAAATAAACATATAATGTTTGTTGGTTTCACATAAACATATCGTATGTTGGTGTCACATAAACATATATTGTATGTTGGTGTCACATGAACATATACTGTATGTTGGTATCACATAAATATTTATTTATTTGTTGGTGTCATTTATTGTATGTTGGTGTCACATAAACATTTATTGTATGTTGGTGTCACATAAACATTTATTGTATGTTAGTGTCACATAAACATATATTGTTTGTTTGTTTGACATTTACATAAGCCCTATTACACTTATTCGCAGGGTCTATTTTGCTCTTTTAATTATTTTAGAAGAAAAGTATTAATGCATTAGTAATGTTGTCGTTATAATCACAATGCACCCTTCCTTTGTCTTGTTTTACATATTAGTTCAGAAACCGCAGCTAATCTTAAACAAATATTTAGTTCCCGGCGGAAAAAGAAATCGTCTTGCATCTTGTATCCTACTGTATAATTGTATTTGTAAAATGCATTTGCTTTTCTCTACCACGTTAACAATGATTTTCAGAACACTGGACACATAACCAATGGTTCTAAAAGTGCCTTGTTCCCATAAAAAGTCATCTGTTGGTCCAGTTATGCAGAAAAAAACCATCGGGTGGACCAGATTGCTTTTTCACAATATCGATGGTTTGATGACACCCCTTCATTTTTGACAATTCTGCCCATTTGTTGCAGTGTATCACTTCGCATATTTAATAAACATTTAATGAACTGTTACAGCTTCATTAAACAGTACACAATGTCATCATAACTTGGCAGAAATCATGCAAATTTTATATTTTTTTAATAAAAATAATGCCCAACCTAATTTCTTGGGCATAAGAATCTTGCTACCGCCATGTAAGGGAGGTATTTCTTAAGTCGAGCGTTGAATATATCTATAAAATATGTCATGTATTATAAGACCACAAAAAAGGAAATATATTGCCAACAGGTGGCGTTGTTGTATAAAAAATAAACAGCAAAAACACGTTATAGATACATGCTATCAAGGACTTGTATAGAAGGATAGGAAACTTGCATCTCCTGACTAAATGTTGATAAAACAGGAAACGAAGGATTAATTATTTGGCAAATTAATCATTCATAATTCACAGGCAACTGATTTCTTTATATAAACTGTAAGTTGTATGTAATCTTAGACGTTTAAACATATTTCGATCATGCAAAATGATCTTGAATTAACGGTATTGAGGTTTGAAGTAAAATATCTCGTAATATGCCGTTATTTTAGCTGCAGTATACAAATGCTGTAATCAGAATCACTTCAACAGTTTTAAACACAAATTGCTGGGAACAGTATTGTTTAGACGAGAGTTTCATTCTGCATTGTAAGAATTTGGATTTATGTTCCTGGGATGAATGGAAGTTAAGATAATTGAAAACGAGATATTGCGAGATTTTGCGTGAATACGCGAGCGTTCACAAAATCTAAATCAGTTGTATTTCCTGCTATATATAATTTCTTGATGCTATTGATATTCTCGTAGTTTTAAGTGAAATGTAAATAAACATATGAATGCTATGATCAATCTATAGTTTGAGGTTGTCATATTTTAAAATAAACAAAAAATTATAACATGATGAACCATGGAAACATTTTCGTGATAAGCTGATGTACTTTCAACTAATCAAAATGATTGCTATTTTTATAAAATATGTTCCATGCTTTAAGGATTAGAAAAAATATGGTTTCTTGAAAAATGGGAAAACACGGGTAAACCATATACACAAAAATACTTATATAAGTCTGAACAAAAGTTGTTATAGGAGAAAACAAGTATAAAATTGATGTTCTTTTGCATGTAAATGTAGCGAATATTTGTATTAAGAAAGGGTTTGTCTACAGTTTGGGCTACTTGATGCAGTTATACAGAAGGTATTAAATCAAAATTGGAGATTATCTTGTGCTTTTATCGATATAGTGTTTATAGTAATGGTCTTCATAATCAATATATTACTGGGGGGAAATGCGATTTATCCACGACATGTACTCCAAGGTTAAGGAATGTGTTAAGAATTGTAAATCTTGTTCCAATTTGTAACCAAGTTACTATTTGTTTGAAGCAAGGACAGGATATATCACCGATTTTATTTTCTCATTTTTTGAAGATTTTGAGTTATTCAAACTTGATTATGAACGTAGCGGTAGCTGGATAGCATTATGTTTATCTTAATGTTGATTGCTGGTAATATGATATTATTAGGTACAAATCCCAAAGCATTGCAAAATAGCCTTGATCTTCTAAAGAAATATAATCTAAGTCGGGTTTACAAGTTAACACTGATAAAATGAAAGTTTTGATGTTAAGAAATAAAATTGAATAAAATATTGCAATAACTTAAACTACAACACATAAACATACAACACATACTTACATTTCAGTTGTCGGAATATAAATACCATACACTTATTGATGATTATATAATTAAGGATGTTATTAAGTTTATTCTTTGGTGGTTTAATAGAGCATCACGTGTCTCCAAACATCACAAGACCTTTTACCCTTTTGTTGTTTTAACAGATCATCACGTATCTTTAAACATCACAAGACCGCATCGCCATGTAGAAATGACACGTTTGATCGCATGATTGACAATTATTTTCCAATGAAAGCCGGATATTTGTCAAAGCATCGTGTAAACAACTGTCTTAGGAAGGTTTTGATAAGTCAGGTTTTTTTTCAACAGGGGTTGGGAAAGTGAGAACATACGGGAATTAGATATTCTTGGTACTACTTCCTTTTTCATTTTATTTCTGGCGTTTTGCTCATTGTAATTGCTGAACATAAATGTATCTGTGAAAGCACTTCTTTCGTCCCATGGGGTAATTAATCTTATCGGTTATTTACATACTTAACACCTTGAAAAAATACAAATATGGGTATATCAAATTTTGATGTGACATGAATGATAATGCAAAACAAAACTTTTATCTCTTGTTTTTCAATTTAATTCCAACAATTTCAGCACTTTAAAACACATATTTAACAGAAAAAAGCGGTCGAACTACACGAACCGCCGGGATGAACTGATGAAAATGGTAGCAGATTGGGCTAAGAAGTTTATGCAGTATTCAAAAGCTTGCGTTTTTAAAGGTGTTTTAAACCGTTCAAGTACCTCATAATTGAAATCGTTTGCACTCAATTTGCACTCCGTTTACGCTCCGTTTGCGTGCACTCAATTAAGTGCAGTTAATTTAATGCACTAACAAACACAAGCATCGCCTACGAGCGCTGCAAACTTCATATCTGAGTGGTCTATTTAATATTCCGTTCCACATCACTCCGTTTGTTCATCGTTCGCTCAATGTG
Source organism: Panopea generosa (assembly GCA_029582155.1). Classification (NCBI taxonomy): domain Eukaryota; kingdom Metazoa; phylum Mollusca; class Bivalvia; order Adapedonta; family Hiatellidae; genus Panopea; species Panopea generosa. The sequence continues at coordinate 60,521,227 of CM055902.1, forward strand.
TGTGTGTGTGTGTGTGTGTGTGTGTGTGTGTGTGTGTGTGATTACGAGATTGATCTTGTGTCACACGCTGGGTATATGCCGGCGTTCGTGCGTTCGTGCTTGCATGCGCGAGCAAGTGTGTATCTGTTATAACGATGTTTTGTATACAATCAAACATATGGTTGCTTAACTGGCTAACTTGCATTTCGTTTCGGTAAGATAGCTTTATGTTAAGAGAATTAAAAAAAAACTTTTTAATATAGACATATGATTTTCATGTATTGCTGATTGACAAAAATATAACGATTTACTCGTTTCCTTTGTATACGTGTATAATCAATGTCGTCATGAGTTCATGTGTTTCGTTTATACTTTGTAATATTGAAATCATATGTATATGCTTATACTGTTAATTATTTGTGAAATTAAGCATTTAACAAATAAAGTTGTTTTTTTATAATGTCTCTGGATATACCGTTAGCCATTTGTTAAAAAAAAAGATGTCCACAAAATTTACAGATACATTATCAACATGAACTAAATATATTGTATTTGTAATTAATAAGTCCATACGTTTATACTTTCTTCATTAATTCTACTTGCAAATCACTGATTTGATATAGTGTCTTCCTAACTACGTAATCAACCAACATTAAAAAGGGATGTCAGCGTGCCACTTTCAAGTTCTTTGATGTACATACATTTCACCAAAGAACTAAATAATTTATTGATTTCTCCGATGCAATTTTATTCCTTTGATATTTGCCGACGCACGGTTACGTCACACTGCATCACAGAAACACTGATGCGAGAGCGATTTCGTATAAAAAGCAGATAATAAAACTAAAAATCAGCATTGTTAATTTCACAAGACAAAAACATTTGTATAATTTCAAAACTAATGAAAATGTATTATTGTATTATTATTTATATTACTTTTTTATATTTTATTATTTTTTTTAATATTATTATCATTGCATCTTTTTTATCATATTTATTGTCTCTTTTGACTTTTTGAGTTGTCACAGCTTTAATATTGGATATATTGTTACGTGCGTGCGTGCACGTGGTGAGTCTTTCACAACTGGTAAAACAATTTATTTAATATTATGTAGTGAGAAAATACAGGTTCTGATTTGTTTATTTCTATTAAGAATACGTTGTTCCGCTCACAAACTTGCCATTGAAGAGGATCGTTACAGAAATATAGATAGAACGGATAGAACATGTATATATTGTCAGATGAATGAAGTGGTAGACGAATATCATTTTGTTATTGTTTGTCCTTTCTATAGAGATATAGAGATATAAGAACGGATTGTCTCCCAAATATTTACTGTCATTAGCCGACAAAACAGAAAGACATATCATTGTTAACTACTTAGCAAGCTGGTGTAATATGTAAACTTAAAAATATATTTACATAGCAAATAAGAGACGTAATGATAATAGTGCTTAATATACAATTTATTTATTAGAAATTGATAAATGTTACAAATGTGAACGTCAAACAATTTGTTTTACTATTCTGGCCTATTATATTATAATGCTACAAACAATGGCATTGACTGTTAATCGTGTCTCGCTATTGTGTGATTACAATAAGTTGTCGCTGGCGATAATTGATCGCCAATACACTTTCTGTGAACAGGTATGCAGTGGCGTAGCTTCCTATAGGCACTATAGGTACGTGCCTACATTTTTTTCTGAGAAATCGAAAAAAGTAGAAATTACAAAAATGCAATTAAAATCGATCCTTTATGGGGTAGGGGTAAATTATAAACATTGTAACACCTGTTGTATGAAAATAGTAGCCACTTTAAACCATGAGACAGAAGGTTTCTTCATTTTACCCTTTAAATACAATTATTTTATATAAAACAGTGAATGCAAGGTTATATTAAGAATAATCAGTCCTTTGAAAACATAAGGCATATACGCCAAAACGTGTGCCCCTGGAAGTTGATTTAATTAATTAATATATTTATTTAGACGAATCGATTGTATACAATGTTAGGTTTATATTGTACATTACTTGATTATATCATGCTTTTCTCACATTTGTTGTAACCGCCGCCTATACATATGCCAAGGCGACGAACATGTATGTTCATATGCCGAAATATTGAATTAAAGTGTCTCTGTGATTACGTGAATAAATAATTAATCTGTCCATTGACCACGAAAGAATCCTACCGGTGTGCAAATTTTATTTAATTGTAATTTTTGCCAGGTGAATGAATCTTAATTTAACCCGTGGCATGTCATTAAATAAGAAATATATAAGTCTTAATCAATACTAAAAAATGAAGTATTCTATTTAAATAGTCAATTATTATTTTTTAACTATTATTATAATTACTATTATTATCATTATTATTTTTATCATTATTATTATTGTTATTATTATTGATATTATTATTTATCATTATTCTTATTATTACTATTATTATTACTAATATTAGTATTGCTAATTACGTGCACGTGGTCAGTCGTGTCGATTTTATTATAGGAAAACAATATATTTACTACTATATACTTAGGCAGTAAATACATGTTCTGTTGTGTTTATTTCCATATTCCGCATGGTCAGTAACTGTTCTTTTTCAAAGATTCTTTAGTCAACATGAAACCAGGACCTCAAATCACAAAATGACGAAAAGGCAGGTAGAAATTTACGTTAACTAGTTTTTATTTCTTGTGTCTATTGTGTTATTTCAGCCTAATATACGTATACATGTAGTTAGTTTATATAAATCTATTATAGCTTAATTGTGAAGAAAGCTCGGATCTTATGAAAATCATTCTCGAGTGCATTCCCTTACTTGATCTGGTACTGAATTGTGTTTAAAGTGGTCATCGGATAGAGTCCGAGGTCGAACTCGCGAACTCTAGCGTCAAAAGTCAACACTTTATTCTTTGTACTAATGACCCACTTTACATTCAGGAATACAATTAATTTGGCACTACTGTTTGAATAATTAAATGAGATGTGCACAAGGATAATGTATTCACTTTAATTGCAATATAATAGCTGTTTTGTTTATTTCCCGCATGCATTGATTTTTTGTGTTTTGTATTTTGTTTTTTGTTTTAAACTTATTTATTTTACTTCGATTGTGAAACAAGTTCTTACAACTTAGACAAATCACGCTCGAAGTCTTCCTGGGTAGTACCAGTACAAAGCATATGCGGAAAAAGTGCCTTGCTCAAGGACACCACATATAGCCGTAGCGGAGGATCGAACCCACGACCCTCCGATCATGGGTTCGGTGCTCTACCACTGGACCACGCGCTCCACATGTGTTTTGTATGACGATCTGCTGTATTCACTTAAATCGAAATAAAATATATGTTTTGTATGTTCTATAACTAATATATAGAGAAATAGCAAGGCAAATAGTGAAGTCTATTACATCTTTTCGAATTGTTATTTATGTAAAATAATATTCATATTTTGTCGCGCTAAACAAATCGTGTTTAAATATGCCAATGCAAGAAGAATTGACCTTGAAGCCGTTGTTTAACACTGAAGTGTTGTATATTGTAAAATAGGTATTTTAAACACACTATATTGATAAGTTAAATATTGATATTAATGATATAGTTGCCAAATTGATGACTAAATTCACAGTTTTATAATGCATTACACCTAAAAACATCAGTAAATACTACATGGTTTATAATTATGTGAAAATAAAATCCGTTTTTACATCAATTTCATTTATCGACTCAACTCTCCTATAACGAAACAAAAAGTGTATCAAAATGAAAGTGTGCACTCAGTAGCGAACGAATAGTTTTGTAATCAGTTATCTTACTGTGTGAAGCGTATAGTGCTTGTATTGCGCATCTGAGTGCACTCAGCGTGTCTGAGTGCACTCAGTCTATTTCTTGCGTTCAGGAGTGCGTTTATTATTCAAAACCCAGCGTTTGCTCACTAAATCCGCTCGGTCGGCGCTCCATTCGCGCTTCGTGCGCGCTCCGTTCGCGCTCCGTTTACGTTCTTAGTGCACTCCGTTTGCGTGCAATTGGGGTACTTGAGCGGTTTAGGGTCTGTACGTATAATTGATTGATTGATTGATTGATTGAATATTTAGCGTCATTTTTATGCCATCGCGGGCTAACAGACGATCAGTTAACCTATCCACTGTTTCCTGGGATTAACCAGTACTCGAGCACACCCCATCTCTGCAAGTAACTGATAATTTTCCCAATTAGATCAGTGGTGAGAGACGAACGATAATGAGACACAATATCGTATATCAATCATCACGGAGACTGTTGCCGGGCGGGGGATTCGAACTCACGACCCCTGGATCGATAGTCAGACGCGTAACCGACTGAGCTAATCGGGCCCGGCTGTACGTATAAAGATATATGTTATTTTACATTATGGCAATACAAGGTCAGACGTTCTTTGCTAATTGACAGATATTTTTCGAAAACAATTAATTAATGGTTGATTGTTAAAATAATCAGACGATATGACAAAACAAAAGAAAAAGCATTTGCCATGGATCAAACATAGGTGTCAAATTTAGATATTCTCTGATTTTAAGGTGTTAAACATCACAAAAATGATGTGATGTGCAGTTTTGATTTTGGCAAAATAATATATGAGGTGTTTACGTGTATGTTTCAATTTCATGTCACTGACAAAACCACGGTTTACATCGTACAACGGATATTGCACTAAAGTGATACGATTTTTGTTCTTAAATGTCAAATGATCTTTGTCAACTATGTAAGTTCAAACCAAATCATCTATTTTTGTGATAATAACATAAAATAGTTATCGTCTTATTGTTTGTTTGTTTCAAAAATTGAAAATAATGGCAAGTGATTCAGAAATCCCATAAATATTAAAGTACACTTATCTTGATTAAGTCTGACAAATAATGACATACTGTATACCTATCTATATCTATATACACATGGTCTAATACAATAATAATAATAATAATAATTAATAATTAAGACTTTTATTAACGACAGAACTCATTTGAATGAATTCAATCTTCCATGAGGTCCTCAACATATTAACAAAGTACAACATTAATTTAACAAAGGGAGTAAACAAGTATATATACATGTGTTTGTGAATGTATGTCAATTTTGATGAGAGCTACCCGATTTAATAGCGTTGCTAAAATATTTTACTTCATTCTAAATTGAAATCTTTGAACTGATTAACAGAATTTGTATATTTTATAAAAGACGGAATAGAGTTCCACACACAAGAGCCCGAATAAGCAAACGAATTTCGAAACATTTCAGAATTAGGCTTAGGAGAATATGACCGTAATGTGCGTGAATGAACACAAGCTGTTAGAGTAAGTAATTCTTTGAGATATGTATATGGTCATTTAATGATTTATACATGAGTACTGCTTTTTTAAAATTTTAAATCTTTCAAAAAACGTCACCCATTTAAGATCTGTGAATAATTCTGTAGAAGGAGAATCGTAATTTTTATCGGGAATAAGTCTAGCAGATCTCTTTTGAAACCTAACAATTTCATATACAAGTGAAACATTGCAATTGCCCCAAATAACAACAGTAATCTAAATGTGGTAAAATGTAAGCATTAAAAAAACAACTTACGCATTGGTACCGAAAGAAATACTTTGATGCGAGATAGAAGATAAAGTAATGAATTACATTTATCTATTACATTGTCGACACAGCGTATTATCAATCATAATTTTTCATGTATAGTTATATTTATTAATAACGGTGGTAACTATGTAAGTACATACCATCTGATAAGTCATTACACATCTTTTCTCTTGTCGTAAAACGTGATAAAAATCATACAACAAACACGGACCACGTTCACGTGTTAGAGCGTCATTTGTATAAGTTGTAAGATCTTGTTTCACAGCCGAAGTAAAAACAAAACTAGACATCGACGGGAGACTGGAGACCACAGCGATCGATTGTTAAACAGACGTCTTGAATGTCAAAAGCCTCAGATTTGTGTATTGTCTCATATCTTTTATCTTTTATTTTTTCTAAGGATATATTGTAAGCAAAGAACGCCAACAAAGGAAAAAATAAGTTAGCAGACTCGGCTATTTATGAGGGGTGACACAAAAGTTTTGGTTTGCTACGCATAATTCCTCCAAGTCATGCTGTAAAGTGAAATCTTCATTCACAAAATATTTTAAAATACTTTAATTTGATTAGATTGTTTCGTGCTTACCTTTTTTAAAAGATAGCTCATTACCAGACGTCGGAACGATATTGTCCACAACAGCGATAACGTATACGTTACGAAGTTTAGTAAAGTCAGTAGTGTCGTCTGTATCCGATTCCTCGCCGGTAAATCTGGAGACTTGGCTGAACTCTGAAAAGTGAGCAGAGGAGGAATTGTGGATATTTACGACGAAAGAGAGTACCAAACCCATGATCTGAGGGTTGTAGGTTCGAGCCTCCGCTACGGCTATGTGTGGTGTCCTTGAGCAAGACAATTTTTCCGCATTATTATGCTTTGTACTGTTTCTACCAAGCGTGATTTGTCTAAGTTGTAAAAACTTGTTCACAATTGAAGTAAAATAAATAACTCATGTGACCTAATGATATGGAATGGTGTAAAAATCGGAGTATGCTTGTGAAGTATTAAAAAAGTTATCTGCAAAAATGTTACTTGATGCATTTTTCTAATATTTTTTTACACTAGTCCACACCATTAAGTAACGTGGGGTTCGCACCTTTAATTATGAAAGAAGATTTATTGGATATTATTGATTAAAACTGCGAAATATCAGAGAAAGAATCCACACATGTTTACACTTGTCACAGCTGGATGTTCCATTTGTTTCGATGTAAAGTGATAGATCCGGCTCTACTCATTAATATTCAATGTTTTTAGATGTTTAAGCATCAAATAAATATATTTCAACGAATCTTGATCTGCTGACTTAAATATAGTGTTGATATTTGAATGAGTAATACAACGTTACGCTTAGAAGATTCATGAGACGATTTTATATATAAAGTTTGATATATAAAGATTGATGAAAATAATAACAAGAAGATAGATGAGGCACAATGCAAATGTAGTAAAACTGTATTTCCCAGAATAAGATCAGCCCATTTTATGTTTAATGATTTTATGTTGTTATTTGATATTTTCTGAACAAGTGTCTGGTATCTAGACTGTAGAACGGACCCAGTTTTCAGTGCTTGGGTCCGTCATACAGCAATGATATTTGATTGGTCAGTTGCTTCTGGGAATGATGAATGACGTCACAATTTGGTAGGCATCAAATAGATATTTGCAATTTTGCAAAACATATGAGTTTTGCACCGGCCGTATACATTTTCTCGCAAATGCATCCGCTCATAAGCTTAGAATTGAAGCTAGTCGTTATGAACAGAACAGACCGAAGATATTGCACTTTATTCAATACACGATATTTGGAAGACGAGTATCATTTCATTCTTATATGTCCGTTGTACAACGATACTCGCAAATTGTATATAAAACCTAATTATTACAATAGGCCAAGCGTTTATAAATTTATTGAATTGATGAAATCTAAGCAAAATACAAAACTTTTAAAATTGCGGAAATACATATACACAGGATTTAAACTACGTATGTCAAGTATACATGTTTTTAGAAATATTTTAACATGTCATTGTTTGGGAGGCCTTGTGTGTGTGAATATGAGTGTACACATATATTGTCTATCATGGACGATTTATGGAATTTTAGATATTTATTTAAAAACAAATTATTTACGAACTTAATTTATAAATAATAAAGTCCATTCCCTTTATGAAATATGTACTACATATGTACCGATGCTACTTTATGTGTAACAAATATTTAAAAAAATATTTATGAATTTTTCATAAAATGTATCACGAGATAATTATATAAATTATATTGAATGAATGGTTAATATATGTATGTAATGAGAAACATTATATGTTTAAGTTACAAATGAAGAAATCTTGAATCTTGAATCATCTTTATGTTTCCTGGAAAAGGCCCCAGTATGAAATGCATCGTAAATTTCGGTGCCTCCAGACGCCCCCAAGACGCCCCAGACGCACCCCACCCCCACCCCGAACCTGATGGACTTGCATTATAGGTTCAGATACGTAGATTAATGCTATGCCGCGTCAGTAAATATTGTGTCAGCATTTTCTAGTAATACATTTTCTTTGACACTCGCAGGTTTAAAGTCATTTTGGTGTAATACTTTGTAAACGCTTTGATTTATTTGATATTCGAAAATGTTTGCATATAATGGTTGTTAGATAACTAACAGTCAATGCATATCCAATTAAAACTAAGTATAAACAGTTCAAAACTGATATTAGATTTTAGAAAAAGTATTTCCAGAGAATAAGTTTGCATTTTTTTTATAATTTCTGAATGTTGACACATTTTATTCTGGTGTTTTCATTTTTAAAGGATTTTAATGTATTTTGTTGATTATCGTCTCGTAAAATAATTCTTGTCAAAACAATTTACTTTTTTTTTACCACATATATTTACCATTCTTTAGATAATTACAAGAGACGGCGTATTTGTATAACTGTTTGATTTTGACATGTGTCGCTTTGTTGCATAATGTATATTTTCTGAAGTAGCACATCAAGAGCTTGCGATTTTAGCACCTTTTATTATAACAATGATTGGTATTGAAATAATCTATATTTTTATCAGACACTTTTCAATAAGAATGACAAAATTATGCTAACAGAGACATGGTCGAACGAATTGCACGAGTTTGATGTCGAGAATTTTGAACATTTTGCACTACATAGAATAAAATCACATAAATACAAGGCGATATATAGGTGGTATAACTATATATGTACGAAATACACTAGTGAGTTATAATACTGTATTTTTTCAAAGTGATGATGACATCATTTTATGGTTGAAACTTGATGGCGGATTGTTTTCTTTGGAATGTGATTTGTTTGTCGGTCTGTGTAATGTGATGCCTGAAGGCAGTAGTAGATTTAATTATATTGATCGAGATGTTTTTGATAGATTAATTGAGTTTGACAGGCCAGATTTTGTAACGTTTGATTCCTATGATTGTTTTGATTTTCTACCCAATGAATATAACGAAGATATATCTATGCCTAAAATTTCTCAAGATAAAGGTCATATAAATAGCAATGGCATTGCCTTTTTGGATTTGGCAAGCAGACTGGTTTGCTAATTTGAATGGGCGTATTGGAGATGACGCTGGCGTTGATAAATATACGATTGTAGGTCACAGAGGATGCAGTGTTGTGGACGTTGTAGCTTCAAAATACCATTATTCATATTATAAAATGTTTACAGTGCATGATCCTAATTCTTTTTTAGACCATTGTTTAATTAAATGTATTTTAAGTTTAATGAAAATATTGAAAATATATAACCAAATACAAAGAATGCTGGCGAAAATGACTATATATATTTAGATAGCAAAAAGAGCTGGAATAGTGAACTTAACGATGAGTATGTTAACGCTTTAAATAATGTTAATTTTACAGAAAATTTGAATATTTTGACAGAAAATACAGACTCATGTATTATATTAAGGATATTGACAATGTTAAAAAAGTTTTCAAGGCTAATGAATGAAATCACCAATCCACTGTTCAGAATGAAACAATTAAGAAATAACAAAAATAAAAATATTAATAAAACTACTTGGTTTGATGATAAGTGTGAAGAAAAGAGAAATATTTTTCACACACATTTAAATTCTTTCCCATCATGTTAACCTAAGGAATATAGAATTTTACTTACAAAGTCCCGGTCAGAATACAAATCGGAGTTAAAAACTTGTAAAATGAATTATACAGATAACCAAGAATTTGGAATTATATAGATATAATTCCAATCTCATTATCATATATGTATTTAAAGCATTTTCATTGGACAACGTCAATTTTTTAAAGACTTTTATTTTTCGATAAAACCCGTGAGCCAGACTACTTTTACGTTTCTCGCGTAAACAAAGAAGCATCGACATGTTGATGGTCGGTTTAACAATAGCGAACTTAAATGACTTTCACAATTGTTCCGCGCTTATTTTAATAATAAAATACAACGAAAATAAATGTTTAGTTCTAGCTGTTTTCCTCGGTTTATTGTTTTGTAGATTTCTTTGGTTCAGCGATTTAACCGGGCGTCACAATCAGACCATTCGTTGTTTCGAGAAAAAATGATGTAGGTCATAAAATGTTCAGATTTTACATGTATATTGTACCATTGAACTCAACCCTAGTTTACCAAACGTGAATGCTAGTCCTTGACAAAAATTTCGACAGACCAATCAATTCGACAGGAAAAATGAAATATAAACATGTACATGAAGCTGAAGTTCAGAAGCAGACGATCGTAAGACAAATACACAAACCTCGCACGTAAAAGTCGTTTAAAACGTTCCAAATTCGGATTCTCCATCAATGAGCGTTGATTTGTATGACCTTCGTAAATATTGACACATTTTTTAAAAACTATCGTGTAGAAAAAAACTAAACAATGACATCAGCGGCTTAACGTCTCACTACACAGTTACGCCCCTTTTTTTCCCATGGTAATAATTCTTACGCTTAAAAACAAGGCCTATGTAATTTGGTTTTGAAATATTTTCAAAATGGTTCAGAGTAGTTGTGAATTCTTGCTGCAGATGAGTAAAGAAACAATTGGTATAGCATATACTGCAATAAGACATCACTGGTGTTAAAAAAGTGACTTTTATAGGATATCAACATATGCATGTATTTATGAGCATTTGAGGACTTCTTTCTTAAAAAAAATCTCAGGGTGTCACTGCACCCTCTTTTAAAAAAAAACAACCTGGTCAACCTACACTTATTGTGCATTTTTATGTGGGTTTACATTCCTGCTATGAAATGAAAAAAGTACAAAAACATTCTATGTTGAATTCTTTTTTTACAAGGGAAATCCTACACCTTATTTTACATAGAACAAAGAACAAAATTTATCTGTGTAGTGACCCTTAACTGTGTGGGTATTTCCTGGAATTATTTTTTGTTTTTCTAAATCGAGAGATAAAAGGCGGGTGTTTATTTTTTCACCTCAAAATATTTCGTCATTTTACAATAAACCAATTAATGTTACAGAGTTCATTTGATACTGGAAACAAAAGCCGTTACGATATTATTGGATATTAGTTCTAGAGAATTTGATGTCAACCAGGACAGAGGTGATGTATTCTTACGCGTTTACTTTGCAGCGTATATTTATTTTTGTTTTGTTTGTTCATTCGCTTGATGAGTCTCAAATTAAATATAATCATCAGAATTGGAATTATAAGGATTAAAATCATTTTTTTTTGTGTTTTTATGCATGTGTAAAGAATGACGAATCACGCACAAATCTGACATAAGTCCTTCGGCATTTTTTTGATTTGTGCGTGATTCGACATTCTTTACACATACATAAAACTCTTAAAAAATGATTTTAATCCTATAATAAAAATGCTTAACTGTATTGGAAAATGTTGTAACAAACTTCACATGTATAGTCTTCAAATTATTGTCTGACTTAGAACAATATTTTAAATGTATAAATAACACAGAAGATCACTTTTTTAATCCGGATGAGGATGTTTTGTATTTCAATGAATGTTTTGTGAAATGTGAGTTTCAGGTCATGTTCGATGAACTAGACGAATTTATTAGTAAAAATGAGATTATAAATACAATTAAACGACTTAAAAATGGAAAGAGTGCAGGTAATAACTATTTTAAATGATTTTTTTTATAAATGGCATGAATATATTATTACCATACTTATTCACACTATTCAATACTATTTTGAATACAGGTAACTTCCCAGTGCCATGGGCGGTAGGCTTCATTGTTCCTTTACATAAAAAGAAATGGTTAAAGGCACAATTAATTACAGGGGTATTACATTATTGAGCACAATGGGATTCTAGATTTACTAGAATTCTTTACAATAGGCTAAATAACTAGACTGAAAATTATCATGTATATATTGAAGCACAGGCAGACTTTCGTAAAGGGTATGGGTACAACTGTTAATAGTAATGTTCTCCATGGTCTAATTTCGCATATGATTATACAGGTAAGAAAATGTTTTGTAGTTTTATAGATTTTAGAAAGCCTTTTTTATGTAGAAAGGAACCGTTTATGGATTAAATTGATACAACTTGGTTATATGGGTAAAAGGTAAACTGTTGTTTGGAGTGTGTTTAATGGTATTAAATCACGTGTCAGATATAATAATACTTTAAGTAACGAGTTTTCATGTTTACTTTAGTTTTTTAGCTGGATTGCGTTGAAAGCTCGGAGCTTATATGAACGCTCAGAACCAGTATAGGGGCGTAGCTCGACCGAGACCGATGTGCAGGCACAGTTGTAGGGGATCCGGGGGCATGCTCCCCAGAAAAAAAGTTATCTGGACTGTCGAAGGTATGTTTTGGCGTATAGTTCTTAATATGTTTTAAGGGGCCTGGTTATCCTTAATATTAAAATTGAATTCACTAGAACCAAATGAATTGATAAGATGATAAAATATCTGGATCATATCTAATGATTTTCCGAATTTATATCCCCCTACCTCCCTATGGATCCAATTTTTATTGCACTTTTTGCATTTTTATTTTTTCGATTTCTCAGAAGAAAAAACTGTAGACACGTACCTACAGTGCCTATAGGAAGCAACACAAATGCTGGCAAAATAGGAAGGTGAATGGATATACGCTAAGGCCCGACTATCAGTACTCTGAATACTTTGAATTGTATTGATGTCATTGGTTGAGTTTATTTTCTTGCAAACGTTCAATAAACTGTTGCGTCCGTAAAATCCTTAAGTGAAATAAAACAAAATATCAACCCACCCGTAACAATAAGATGCGCATCACTTCTTTATATACATGTTTATAATCATTTTATTAATGTGAATTTATTTTACATCATTTGTGATACAAGTTTTTCATCTTAAAGACATCGATTACTTGATTACAATTTATTCGATGTCTTGCTGGACCAGTACAAATCATATTCAGATAAAATACCTCAAGGACACAACACATAGTAGCCTTGGTGAATGAGGGGTGAAAGATGGAGGTCAACCAACCGTCCCCCACCCCCATTCCCCCCACACCTCCACCACTACCCCGGCCCTAAGAGCCTAGGTTGTATTTAGCTCTACAATTAGACTATGCACTCCACGTTCTTTATATAATTATTACATGTACTACCCCCTTTTACATACCTGTAAAATGAGCCGGTCGGTTTGTACTGTCTTCAGGTCGCTTAGCAACGCGCATTTTTGTAGTATATTGCTTGTTAGGTTCTACTCTAGTTATATTGGCTGGGCACAGCACTTCCGGTGGCAAATCAACACTTTCGATGGATTCTATAACAATACATTGTAAATAAGAACAAAGCTTGACAAATCGATCATGTATACTTCTTACAGCTCTTGTGAGTTACTACAAGGGTGGGGCCCTATGTCATTGCGCACCGCTAAATACGGTGCCAGGACATAGTTTCAAAAGCTGGTTTGAGCCATTTTTTCGTTTCGATTTAAGGCACATGTGCAGAGTTTCCCACCGACCGTCTGGGTATTAAAGGAATCTATTTCAGTGCGACCTTCAAAATTCCAGATTACCTCAAAAAAGTTGAGCGTTATGCCCGGTAACATTTACATTTGGAATGAGGCGTAACTGGTTTGTAGGTAATCTAGAATTGTGTACGGATGGCACGGATGTATGTATCGGTGAAATATATTCCTCTAACACCCAGACGATCGGTGAGAACTATAAAATGTGCACATGTGCCAAATATCGAATAGAAAAATCACTTAATTAACCAGCTTTTGAAACAACGTTCCGTATTTAGCGTTGCGCATGACGTAGGTTATCTTCCTTGTATTATTCAGTTGCGAGTAGCCACATCGAACTAAGGAAATAACGGCGAAATTATAAATAGAAAAAAAGGAGCCAACTACGGGTACAGTGTAATAAAAACGAAACTACCATTCAAACGTAAGGAACAACAGCTAACTTTGGGTAAAACATCGATATGAAGGGAACAACATTGAATAGTTATTACATGTTTAACCATGTTCAATTCAAATCGATATATTTATTTGCCCCATTAGGTGTTACCCCACCATTGATTTTTGCTCTTTATCCTATAGTAAATAATAAAAGTTAGAAGGCTTGTCATTCATAGAGAGACCCAAATGAAAAAAAAATGAAACTTACATTTTACTGTTTTTCAACCTCTGCACTACCAAAATATGATGAGAAAAGTAGGGGTTGTGTGTCATATAAGAGATTTTTTTTCTGCTCAGTGTGTACACTGTTGACAAAGTGAACGTAGAATTCCGAAATCATGTATTCATACCCCAATTTTCAAGCATCATTTTTTTTTCTAAATTCACAATTCAAATATGACAATGCTGTCAAAATGTTTAAAATACATGTAAATCAATAATGCCATTCAAATAAAAATGAGCTTTAAAATAAGAAAAATGCAATTTTAAAGAAGAAGAAACGACGATTATTTATAACCGCCATTATGCGACTTCTCCACGGAAGCACTTCCTTTTTCCAATGGTGGTACTATGCCTGTATGCATTTTCAGTCTGATATAATGTACATGTATACTGTCTTCATTATGAACGGTATCTGACACATTGGTGAGGCAGTTGACCTGAAAATGGGTACATAATTACCCTGTGAACTTCGAACAGACACACACTCTACATTGCAGCTTCAAATTTTATGGCCTAAGCTCTATATTTAAGCCAATTAATAAGCTTTTGTAAATTCATCTCCACCAGCCGGCAACATTAGCTCAGTCGGTAACGCGTCTGACTATCAATCCACGGGTCGTTAGTTAGAATCCCCGCCCGGCAACAGTCTCCGTGATGATTGATATACGACATTGTGTCTCATTATTAATCGTTTTTCACCGCTGATTCAAGTGGGAAAGTTATCAGTTACTTGTGGAGATGATGTGTGCTCGAGTACTGATAAACCTTTCAGGATCCCAGGAAACAGTGGTTAGGTTAACTGATCGTCTGTTATCTCTCGATGGCATAAAAATAACGCTAAATACTCAATCAATCAAACAAATTATAGGGGAAGGAACTCTACATTCAAAAAATCATATAGGGGTTTAAACTCTACATTTAATCTATATAAAACTTTGTCTAAACAACGACATAAGCTCTTGGATTTCATGGAGAATAAAATACATGTGCCTTGAACAATATTTTTTTTATTTTTGAAGAACATGTATTGCAGTGAAACACATTGACACAACCATATACTTCAACATTTTTATAAAGGATTGAACAATGGGTCAAAATTCTACATTATGTTTCCAGAAAGGAAGGTCAAAAGTCCACATTATGTTTCCAGAAAGGAGGGTCAAAAGTCTACATTATGTGTCCAGAAAGGAGGGTCAAAAGAAACAGGACCCAAAACTCTACATCATATGACCAAAAAGAGGAGTCAAAACAGTGGCGCATATGAACTAACTATGATATAGGGAGTGCCCCCTCTCTGACGTATTGTGCCCTGGTATTCCTGCATACACGGTGCATCAAACTGAACCCAGAGTTGGGCTACCTTAGGTGCCATTATATGTTCAACCATGTGGGAACAACACCGATATTTGAAAAGAACAACATGACATTGTAATTACAATCAATTCATTGATTGATTGAATATTTAGCGTCATTTTTATGCCATCGAGGCTTAACAGACGACCAGTTCACATTTTAACCATTGTTTACTGGGATCCTGAAAGGTTAACCGGTACTCCAACACATTTCTTCTCCGCAAGTAACTGATAACTTTCCCACTTGAATCAACGGCGGGAGACGAATGATATTGAGACACAATGCCGTATATCAACCATAACGGAGACTGTTGCCGGGCAGGGATTCGAACTCACACCCTTGGATTGAATGAACTGTCAGATGCGCTATCGACTAAGCTAATCGGGCGCAGGTTTTTTTAACAGTAAAGTTGTAAAAACACTGTTTCTTCATGACGGGAACATTTTATAAGGTCGTTCTTCACACCACAAGTGTAGAAACAGTTTACCATGTACATCTATTCTATTATCGGTAAAATCAAGTATCGTCCTGTTTCAGATATAATATTATTTACCTTGTGAATCAACGGGAGTGGGTTT
The DNA here is from genome assembly GCA_029582155.1 of Panopea generosa. Taxonomy (NCBI): domain Eukaryota; kingdom Metazoa; phylum Mollusca; class Bivalvia; order Adapedonta; family Hiatellidae; genus Panopea; species Panopea generosa. The sequence goes on from CM055902.1 coordinate 60,537,388, forward strand.
GCTCCGCCTTGTCGGTGGTCTTTTATGATCCATGTCGATAACACTTGGGGCAACATTTTTCACGTTGTTGCTAGAATACTCAAGTGACGTAGTCGACTCCGAGGCCGAGCGAACACTGCTCGTCAAGGAAATTTGAGAATGTATAGGTTCTATAACGACGTTCGCCTGTCTCGGCGAGAGCGAAAACTCGGGATTTCTGTCTTTGCTGCTGCGCTCAAAACGATTTTTGGAGGAGGCTTTACTGTAATAAATGTTAAATGTTAAAGGCATTATATTGTGAAAACCTGCACAAGTAGCAATAATTTTTTTTTTTTGAATGGGGTTTAACGCCATTTTCAACACATTTCAAGTAGCAATAATAAATGTTGAATGTTTTATATTGTGAAAACATGCACAAGTAGCAATAATAAATGTTGAATGTTTTATATTGTGAAAACATGCACAAGTAGCAATTATAAATGTTGAATGTTTTATGTTGTGAAAACATGCACAAGTAGCAATAATAAATGTTGAATGTTTTATATTGTGAAAACATGCACAAGTAGCAATAATAAATGTTGAATGTTTTATATTGTGAAAACATGCACAAGTAACAATAATAAATGTTGAATGTATTTAAATTGTGAAAACATGCACAAGTAGCAATAATAAATGTTGAATGTTTTATATTGTGAAAACATGCACAAGTAGCAAAAATAAATGTTGAATGTTTTATGTTGTGAAAACATGCACAAGTAGCAATAATAAATGTTGAATGTATTTAAATTGTGAAAACATGCACAAGTAGCAATAATAAATGTTGAATGTTTTATATTGTGAAAACATGCACAAGTAGCAAAAATAAATGTTGAATGTTTTATGATGTGAAAACATGCACAAGTAGCAACAATAAATGTTGAATGTTTTATGTTGTGAAAACATGCACAAGTAGCAATAATAAATGTTGAATGTTTTATGTTGTGAAAACATGCACAAGTAGCAATAATAAATGTTGAATGTATTATATTGTGAAAACATGCACAAGTAGCAATAATAAATGTTGAATGTTTTATATTGTGAAAACATGCACAAGTAGCAATAATAAATGTTGAATGTATTTAAATTGTGAAAACATGCACAAGTAGCAATAATAAATGTTGAATGTTTTATATTGTGAAAACATGCACAAGTAGCAATAATAAATGTTGAATGTTTTATATTGTAAAAACATGCACAAGTAGCAACAATAAATGTTGAATGTATTTAAATTGTGAAAACATGCACAAGTAGCAATAATAAATGTTGAATGTTTTATATTGTGAAAACATGCACAAGTAGCAATAATAAATGTTGAATGTTTTATATTGTGAAAACATGCACAAGTAGCAATAATAAATGTTGAATGTTTTATGTTGTGAAAACATGCACAAGTAGCAATAATAAATGTTGAATGTTTTATATTGTGAAAACATGCACATGTAGCAATAATAAATGTTGAATGTATTTAAATTGTGAAAACATGCACAAGTAGCAATAATAAATGTTGAATGTTTTATATTATGAAAACATGCAGAAGTAGCAATAATAAATGTTGACTGTTTTATATTGTGAAAACATGCATAAGTAGCAATAATAAATGTTGAATGTTTTACACTGTGAAAACATGCACAAGAAGCAATAATAAATGTTGGATGTATTTATATTGTAAAAACATGCACAAGTAGCAATAATAAATGTTGAATGTTTTATATTGTTAAACCATGCACAAGTAGCAATAATAAATGTTGAATGTATTTATATTGTGAAAATATGCACACATAGCAATAATAAATATTGTGAAAACATGCACATATAGCAATAACAAATATTGAATGTATAATATTGTGAAAACATGCACAAGTAGCAATTATGAATGTTGAGTATTTTATATTGTGAAAACATGCACACGTAGCAATTATAAATGTTGAATGTATTATATTGTGAAAATATACACACGTAGCAATAATACACGTTGAACGTATTATATTGTGAAAACATGCACACGCAGCAATTATTAATGTTGAATGTATTATATTGTGAAAACATGCACACGCAGCAATTATTAATGTTGAATGTATTATATTGTGAAAACATGCACACGCAGCAATTATAAATGTTGAATGTATTATATTGTGAAAACATGCACACGCAGCACTTATTAATGTTGAACGTATTATATTGTGAAAACATGCACACGCAGCAATTATAAGTGTTGAATGTAGTGTATTGTGACAATATGCACACGTAGCAATAATAAATGTTGGATGTATTTATATTGTAAAAACATGCACAAGTAGCAATAATAAATATTGAATGTATACTTTTGTGAAAAGATGCACACGTAGCAATTATGAATGTTGAATATTTTATATTATGAAAACATGCACATGCAGCAATTATAAATGTTGAATGTATTATATTGTGAAAATATGCACACGCAGCAATTATTAATGTTGAATGTATTATATTGTGAAAACATGCACACGCAGCAATTATAAATGTTGAATGTATTATATTGTGAAAACATGCACACGCAGCACTTATTAATGTTGAACGTATTATATTGTGAAAACATGCACACGCAGCAATTATAAGTGTTGAATGTCGTGTATTGTGAAAATATGCACACGTAGCAATAATAAATGTTGGATGTATTTATATTGTAAAAACATGCACAAGTAGCAATAATAAATATTGAATGTATACTTTTGTGAAAAGATGCACACGTAGCAATTATGAATGTTGAATATTTTATATTAGGAAAACATGCACATGCAGCAATTATAAATGTTGAATGTATTATATTGTGAAAATATGCACACGTAGCAATAAAAAATGTTGAACGTATTATATTGTGAAAACGTGCACACGCAGCAATTATAAATGTTGAATGTATTATATTGTGAAAACATGCACAAATAGCAATAATAAATGTTGAATGTTTTATATTGTGAAAACATGCACAAGTAGCAATAATAAATGTTGACTGTTTTATATTGTGAAAACATGCACAAGTAGCAATAATAAATGTTGAATGTTTTATGTTGTGAAAACATGCACAAGTAGCAATAATAAATGTTGAATGTTTTATATTGTGAAAACATGCACAAGTAGCAATAATAAATGTTGAATGTATTATATTGTGAAAATATGCACACGTAGCAATAATAAATGTTGAACGTATTATATTGTGAAAACGTGCACACGCAGCAATTATAAATGTTGAATGTATTATATTGTGAAAACATGCACACGTAGCAATAATAAATGTTAAATGTATTATATTGTGAAAACATGCACACGTAGCACTAACAAATGTTGAGTGTATTATATTGTGAAAACATGCACACGCAGCAATAATAAATGTTAAATGTATTATATTGTGAAAACATACACACGCAGCAATTATAAATGTTAAATGTAGTGTATTGTGAAAACATGCACAAGAAGCAATAATAAATGTTGAGTGTATTACATTGTGAAAATATGCACACGCAGCATTTATAAATGTTGAACGTATTATATTGTGAAAACATGCACATGTAGCAATAATAAATGTTGAATGTATTATATTGTGAAAACATGCACACGTAGCAATAATTAATGTTGAATGTATTATATTGTGAAAACATGCACACGAAGCAATAATAAATGTTAAATGTATTATATTGTGAAAACATGCACACGCAGCAATTATAAATGTTAAATGTATTATATTGTGAAAACATGCACATGTAGCAATAATAAATGTTAAATGTATTATATTGTGAAAACATGCACATGTAGCAATAATAAATGTTGAATGTATTATATTGTGAAAACATGCACACGAAGCAATAATAAATGTTAAATGTATTATATTGTGAAAACATGCACACGAAGCAATAATAAATGTTAAATGTATTATATTGTGAAAACATGCACACGTAGCAATAATAAATGTTGATAAATGTATTATATTGTGAAAATATGCACACGTAGCAATAATAAATGTTAAATGTATTATATTGTGAAAACATGCACATGTAGCAATAATAAATGTTGAATGTATTACATTGTGAAAACATGCACACGTAGCAATAACAAATGTTAAAGTCCGATTAGCCTAATAGTTAAACGTGTATTAAATGTTCTATATAAATCAATATTGACGCCATTGAAATAATACATGATGAATAGAACTGCACTTCTTTTATTATCTACAGAATGAAGAACAAAAAATAAACGGTAAACTTAACTTTCAGAGGTGTAGCTAGCCGCAAAGTTATGTACAAGCCGAAACTAGGGGCATTCCCACCCTTAACCCGGAAATCGTTTTGTGTGTAGAATGGCTTTGGTGCGTTTCAACGTATATTTGAGACATGATTAAACACATTTTGACCACATTTATTTTTTAGTTTTTGAAGAAAAGAAATTGCCTCTGAAAATCATTTGCAGGCTCGGGCATTTGGGCCTATAAGGTAGCTAAGCTACTGACCTTGAGAAAGGTATGGATATTTATGATCAAAACCGGCTACCAGTACTTGTAGTACTTTTGTTGTTGTTGTTGTTGTTGTTGTTGTTGTTGTTGTTGTTGTTGTTGTTGTTGTTGTTGTTGTTCAGTAAGATAAGGTGTGGTTGTGACCGTCTAATTATTCTAAATTTCGTGTGGTTTTTTTTCAACACTTCTGCAGACGAAGCCTTGTTGAATCTGTGTAGAACACGTATTCTCCTATAAATCATTTAAGAGCTATTATAATAATATCTGTTTGCAAAGGAAAGTCAATACTTTCTGAGAATACCATCTCTGTAATGCCTAATTAGCGGTGTACGTTTAACTAAAATTTTACTTGCAAAAGATGTAATTTCAAATGTTTTTTTTTAGCAGAACTGAACAGAACAGTAATTTTGTCAAGAAATCAGCATTATTGCTCGTTGTCATATCCAAACATGTTCAATGCATGCAATGGTATGTTTAAAATACATGTATAGTTCTTAATCAATTTATTAACGAGAGTGATTTTTTGTTGTTTTAAACAAAACCATATTGCAAAATGTAATGTGTAGTCTATGTTAGTAAATAACGATGATTATTTTTTTTATTACCCAATCTTACTCTAACAACAACAACAACAACAACAACAACAACAACTTTTATTCAGTATAAAACAAAATTACAGTGCTTCTAACCTACACAAATAATTCATAATAGGTACATGAAATGAGAGTTATTAACTTCAATTAAGAGAAGCTTATTAATGTTTACAATGTGTTAACATGGGTAAATATCTTATTTATATTTGAAATTATTAAATATTCTAATCATTATTCTTAAATAATAAGTTCTTGTCTTAATTTATTTGAAAAGTAAATGAGTTTTGATATATTTAAAATGTCTTTCTTTTTATTGAATAGCATAAAAATATCAAATTTGTTTAGATTAGGCCAGCTACAGAAGAACGATTTTCTTCGAAGATCTCTGTTGTTGGACATACAAATCGAAAGTGATATTCATTTTCCACAACATTTAAATTGCAACATTTCGTAGTCTGTTATTTCTATGTATGTTGTTATAGCGACTGCATTCTATTTCCAAATTATGTGACGGTAATCTAAATCTACTTAAATCAATTTTTAGTTTCTTTTCTTCAATGTTATCTAGATATGATCAGTCAAGAGTAAATGAATGTTTAACACGACTGTAGGTATCAAGTCTTGACGAGTTATTTATGTAACTGTACAAAGTTTGGTGGTATTGGTCAATAATTCTTTGATTTGTTGAATCAAGTTGTATATCATAAGTTAGTTGGATAATCCAAATGTTTGATAGTCCTTGGTTGTTAAGAATACTTTTACTCTGGTAGGCTCAGTTCAGACCATTGTACGAAGCATTATTGTCTGCGTCATATTTTAAAATTGTTAACACTTTTTTGACAACATAATTATTATCAAATTTTAGATAACGAATCCAATAACGAAAAAAATTGTATTTATTTGCCACATAATTCTCCGTATAGACCGTCTAAATTTGTAGATCGATTAACAATAAAAAAAAATTCGACAAAATTTAGTATGGATATTCTATATCTTTACCGTCATTTTTGCCCCACATCTCAAAACAGTAATTAAGTATGGATACAACTAGAGTGTCAAATAGTGTTTTCATTTGTTTTAAAATCATATTTAGTGAATATAGAAAATGGACTGTACATGGCTTTTGACACATGATTGGCGATACATTTTTTTTAATTATGTGCCAGTTACCATTTTTGAAAAAAATAAACACCTAAGTATTTAAATGACGTAACAATTATATTAACGTGACATGTTTTACGTAATTCATCAGGTTGTTTCTGCAACTGAGAGTTTTTGTCCAAAGTGATGCTAATTTCTAGAGGTGTAACGATTCATCGATACATCGATGGATCGCGATTCACCTTTCCGCCGATTTGTGTATCGTGTGTTAAATGAAACTTTCAATAGATCGCGATGCAACGCATTGATTAGTCCTACGATGCATCGATACAATTGTCAGATACCGTGCATCGCAATTTCATTCTTGATGAAACATAAAAGAAATAGCTCATAGAAACTAACAAATAAACAAAAACGTTATTTTTAAAAAGCAAGACGAATATTTTAACATTAACCGGCTACGGATAGTATCATTCCACCAGGTACTATCCCACTATGTTTATTTCATCACTATCGTAGTTATGCAGAATCATAAGTTCTGTCTATCTCTGTTAATAAAGTTCCTTTTTTCATATTACACTATCATGGTTATTGTATAAGATACAGTTTAAAAATCAGTATCGTGATGCACATCGCATTGTGACTTAAATATTGCAATACGCATCGCCTTTTATTTTCACAAGCAATACGTATCGTGATACGTATCGTTCTGAAAATGAAGTATCGCAATATGCATCGCAGATGAGAAAAAAATGCCCACGCACAGCCCTACTTATTTCGTCAACAAGGATTTACGGTTCGTATTTAACAAGCATCTAAACAAACCTTACCATACTTGATCGCCGTGTAATGATTATGTTGACATACAGTCAAAATTGAATAAGCGGTCACGTCTATAAAGCAGCAACTTGTTTTAAGCAACCACGTTTGATATTTCCCATTCATCAAATGCTTTCAGAGCAAATTAACCTGCATTTAACAACAGCCTGTCCTAAAAGGTCACGTCTGCTCCTTCTCTTGACTGGTTGCTTAAGACAGGTTTGACTGAGAAAGAACAAACAATGACATAATGACATGTAAATCGGCCTGTTGTGGTACCAAGGTGCTATGAGGCTTCTTGTTTTGTTTCATATACTGACTGCACCTTGGTGCTGTATGGGGTCGAATTCCATTAGTCTTGATCATATGCGACGCTTGCTTTTCTAAGACAAACGTCTTTCAAACAAGTTAGGCCGAGAATAAAAATCATTTTTATTTAGCGAAAATCGAGTAACGTTTTTGATTGTTTGATTCAAACAATCGGACTATCTCGGAGATTTCAATAGTATTTCAAAAGAGTACCGTTTGACTGTTTATTTCTATATTTATCATTTTTATATTATTAGATCTTTTCTGTGACAAAGACCTTGTACAAGACAACTGCCATGATTTCCGTCCGAATAAATATTTTAAAATTTTATCATAAAATAACCATTGCAGAGTTGTGTTTGTTTCAGCAAATCAGATCAAAACGTTTCATTTGCACAACTTGTCAAGACGTTTGTCTTTTAGAAAAGTAAGTGTCGTATATGATCATACCTATTGTTGATATCAGTTAACACTGTTGAATGGTACACGTATAAACATGGTTCGCAAATCGTGACCTGTTCCCATTGAAAGTTCAATACAGAAACGGCAACCAGTGGATGAATAGACGTTCATTTCATGGGGGATCACGTTTCCGAACAGGAAGTGGAATACATCCTTTAGTTTAGTTTGAGCTCGGAGATGGTTTGTTAAGTTTACTCTTATTTATTTTCTTATTTAACCGTTCTCGAGTCCGCTTCCTGGTTAGAAATAAGTTCCGATAAACGCCTTTTGTATTGTACCATTCGCTCTATCATAACATGTAGCATCACGTGATAGATATCGTATTTGTTTAATGCGTATATACGTACAATTTTTGAAATAATAAAAGTTCTTAAAAAACTTCCATTGTTTGCCCTTTTCAGGCATTTAGGCATTTGAATACATACACGTTTTGTTAATAATTTCTTTACATGGTTGACATTGGCCCTAATACGTGATATATGCTGGTTTGTTTGTTTGTCTTGTTACCAATAATTTATGCACGTTATTACTTGATCGTCATTTGAATACAGGCCGCGTGCGGAAAACCGAATCTCTTGGGAAGCGGAAACATACATCCGTGGCATGCCACACTTATCCCTCCAAACAATCATTAACTATGATCATGTCCAAACGTGCTCTTAACTTACCAAATATACTTGTTTAATCATTTGAATAGCATGTTAAGACTAGTTGTTTGACTGGTTGTTTAGACTAGTTGTTTCTTGCACGAAGATTCGACTTAAACAAATTATTTATTCAAACATAAATGCCGTGTGCAAAAATACACCAGTGCACGTGATTTGTTTTCTCATAAGTTCTCCTGCACTTCATAACGAGGACAATTTCCATTCACATATTCAGATGAACACTCCGCTGTGTTTGATAAAATTGTTAATTTCCGCTTCAAAACGTCAACCCGTCTGTGTAAAAAACAAATATTATTTTCCTAAAGAAGGAAATAGACTGTTACGAGGGGCATTCAATAAATTCTGTCACTTATAGCCTTCTGTATAAACAATGTTGCGTCACAGCATGAAAATCTCGTGCGATTGTTTGAGGATGTTTATTCAATACACCTGTGAATTCCCAGTTTAATCCGAATATAATTGCTTAGATATTGATTGTTGAATTTTATGCACTCGTGCGCAATGGCAATATTTTAATGTCATAATGAAACCTGAACCAATAAAAATAAGGGCTTACATTAAAGCCCGAGTTTCTTTGCAGTTATCGCCAAAAGATATTTATTTTGAATTATGTCGTTAAAATGATAGTTCTACCGTAACATTAGTAACAGTTTTTCGTTGGGTTAAAAACATTAAGGGGGTTCAGCATAGCCTGCAAGGAGATAACCGGCCAGGTAGGCTTGTTGTTGCAACAACAAAGGAAACTATTGGTGTTGTTAGAACTATGGTAGAAGAAGATGTACGGTATACTGTTTCCAAGATAGCTTGTAGTCTAGCATTTCATCATATTCTGACCAACTGTTTGAAATTTAAGAAGCTTTGTGCTAGATGGACCCCCACTTGCTGATACCTGACAAATAGGCCAAGCATATAGATTGTGCTAAAAAAATATAAAAATTGTAATCCTAGGAAGTTTTCTGACTTGCTCACTGGGGATGAAACTTGGGTTTATTATTTTGAGCCCCAACGGCACATCAATAGCAAACAATGGTTTGGTAAAAAAATAGGCCAGACCGGTCATAGCAAAGAGGACAAGACGCGCCAAGAAGGTTTTATATGCCATTTTCTTCAATTCTCGTGGTCCTGTTGTACAAATTCCTTGCAAATAGGATAGAATAATTACAGGCAAGTTTTACAAAGATAAAGTACTTAAAGTTGTCAACGCCCAAGTAAAGGTTTGGAAGGCATACAGCTTTTTCATGGCAATGCTTCTGCCCACAAAATAAAAATGTACAATCTTTCTTATTTCTATTCCCCCCCCCCCCACCCCCCCCCCCCCCCCCCCCCCCCTTATTCCCTGTGATTTTTCCTATTTCCCATGCTTAAATGCTCAAAGATAAACGCTATGCTACTGGAAGTGCCATTGAGTCTGCAACTTTATCAGTGTTTGAACAATATGCCAAGGGGAGACTACTTTGCGGCATTTAGATCGTGGACAGCAATACCTCAAAAGTGTGTATCTGTGCAGGGGATATTTAAAAGGGTTGGCCTGAAAAAAACAACAATGTTACTGTGAACATCTTACATATCCGAAGACCAGTGTCAGAATATATTGAATACGTGTAAAGGAAGATGTTCATATAAAGGAAAATTTCAAAAGAGATCGTGCTTTTAATATAGCAATTTTATGGCTTTTATTGGTGGTTGTAAATGTAAAACTGAAAATACAAGCAGTTAGAAGTTCTATCCTTTGATATTTAAAGTAGAAACTTTTTAAATTGGAGGTTAACGTTAGGGTTAGAGTAAGGGTAAGGGTTATCGTTAGATTCATAATGAATATCGAATATCAAAGACGAATATCAAACTAACATAACTCTACCGAAAAAAACACACTATATTATCTTCAGATCGTCAGTTTCTAGATGACCATGGGATTATTTACAAAATAAATGGATTATAGTTATATGAAAAATGTATACGTTATGTTGTTATAACATGTTGTTGGATATGTCAATCAAGTAGGCCTGTTTCCATTATCGAAAAAATCCATAATTAGAATAAAGCATTAAACACGGGTCCGTTAAATTACAAGTGACGCTTCTTTATTTCTTGTATTTCCGGTTTATGCACTGGTGAGCTAAGGAATGTTACTCTTACAACTTAAATGGTTGATTCCCACGTCTTGTTAAAATGTTGCAGGACGGCAACCAAAAAAAGGAACAGGAGGAGTAAGCTCCCTTTACAAAAAAAGTGCGCGTTTTTGGCTAAACCGAATAACTTACTCTTTCCATACTTTAGAAAAGTAGTCCAGTAAGTACATGAAGAAATGTTTACGTTATAACACATAATTACGTTTCATACACTGTATGTTGTATGTTTTAACAATATATATTTACATTGCATTCATACTTATTGAATAAAATTGATAATTAACAGTTTCGAATCTGCCATTCGAACAACATGACTCCATCTGAGGTACGCTAGCCGACATATTGTTGGCCAGGATCTTGCAATTATACGTAGATAAAGACTGATACACTTGTTATTCTGCGTGCTACGATAGGTGTACTAGGTCAGCTACCACCATTGAGACGACCTCTCTAAGTTGCTGAAAAAAGTATCCCTATGTTCAGGGAATGTATTTTTATAGTAAGCTTAATTCTGGTTGGATGAAAATGTTAAACTGGCAAATGATCACTATAAAATATAAGTTTATTATGTTTGTGTCAATAAAAAATTAGAATTATGTTTCTGTGACTGACTAAATTCATTTTATTAAGGAAACTGCATGGAAAGTAAAATTGGTGAAATTTACTTTTTTTTTCGTGCTGAAAGTGGGGGTACCCAACTTCAAGGGGGCAAAAAGTGGTAAAAAGTGGTACTTTTGACCCCATTTTGGGGACATTTTAATTTGAGTCTAGGACAGTTCTTTAATATGATATAGGACTTTTTGGTCTGCGGATGATAGAAATAGTGAAAATTAGGTCAAACGTTATAATGTAAGTATATGAATAACGCAATGGTGGTAGCTGACCACTATTTAATCAGTTATTGTAGATGAACGATCTTGGAAATATTGCCACTTACACAATAATGCTCCATTGACAAGTAGTTTTCGTTACAGATCGTGACACCGTAACAGTTGTGTTGACATATCTGTATGTGACGTAATTAACACTGACAAAAATGATGACTTCAGTCAGTCAGTCAGTAATTAAAATTAATTTTTGGTGGTCCGGTGTTGGACTAGGTGTCATTGATAACATTAGCTGTGAAAAACATTCCTATGTTCATGTTGTATTTGTTACCATTTGCTCCAAACTGTGACAACAATAGTAATAGTAGTATTTCTAAGGTTTTTAGTCCGCCAAGTGATCCCGGGGGCTTGCCCCCCCCCCCCCCCCCACCCCGTGTTTGTACAACAGAGTGTGGACTGGGTGTGACAACAATTAATTTTCCAAACCAATTTATTCATTGCGGTAACTAGTGATGCATCGTTTGACAACATAGTGGCAGATTAATGCGACAGCTACTGATGCACCAGTTGACAACATAGTGGCCGACTATTGCGACAGCTAGTGACGCAGTGGTTGATATCAAAATGGCAGACAATTGCGGTAGCTAGTGATGCACCAGTTGACAACATAGTGGCAGATTAATGCGGTAACAAGTGGTGCACCGTTTGACAACATAGTGGCATATTAATGCGGTAACTAGTGATGCACCGTTTGACAACATAGTGGCAGATTAATGCGACAGCTAGTGATGCACCAGTTGACAACATAGTGGCCGACTATTGCGACAGCTAGTGACGCAGTGGTTGACATCAAAATGGCAGACAATTGCGGTATCTAGTGATGCACCAGTTGACAACATAGTGGCAGATTTACAACAGCTAGTGATGCACAGGTTGACAACATTGTACCAGACTATTGCAACAGCTAGTCATGTGCCAGTTGACAACATAGTTGCTGTCTATTCGACAGCTAGTGATGCACTGGTTAACAACATAAAATCAGACTATTGCGATAGCTTGTGATGCATCGTTTGACCATTGTGCCAGCTAGTAAGTGATGCCCCAGTTGACAATATAGTATCAGACTATTGCAACAGCTAGTGAGTGATGCACCAGTTGTCAATATAGCATCAGACTATTGTGACAGCTAGTGAGTGATGCACCAGTTGTTAATATAGCATCAGACTATTGTGACAGCTAGTGAGTGATGCACCGGTTGACAATATAGTATCAGACTATTGCAACAGCTAGTGAGTGATGCACCAGTTGTCAATATAGCATCAGACTATAGTGAGTGATGCATCAATTGACAATATGGCATCGGACTAGTGTGACAGCTAGTGAGTGATACACCGGTTGACAACATAGCGGCAGACTATTGTGACAGCTAGTGAGTGATGCACCGGTTGACAATAAAGTATCAGACTATTGTGATAGCTAGTGAGTGATGCACCCGTTCACAACATGTCGGCAGCATATTGCAACAGCTAGCAGAGTTTGGCATTAACTTTTTTCCACTAGACCGCAGGGATAGTAACTCAGAAAAACTACAAGACCTGACCAAACTTCCACTTGCCCAGACCAATATCGTAACAATGACTCCGATTATTAGTACTAAGCCAAAATTGAATAGAGACATGTCAGAAGGTGTTGTACGTCGTTAAAATCAATAAATCGTAAATTGGTCTAATGTCGTAAAATATAGAAGGGAAATAACTGAAGCCAATGGTAAAGCCGATCGTACTCGGAAGAGTTGCGATCCATAAGACTACGTTAGAGTTATGCCGCTTAGTTAGGACCGCTTAGTAATGCTACGTTATGTGTTTTCGCGTCCGCCATAATGCTACAAATTATCGATAATCAATGATATAACATGCTCGTCAGCAGGTGCATTTTAATTGATTTAATGATAAACATTCTCAGCTCAGGTGTTGGTGCTTTTAAACTTAATTTCAATTACGCTCCAGTAGAACACGACCGCACCAAGTATTTACTAGACTCGGTCGATCAGACGTTAGTTTAAATGTCGAACAATGCTAGTGATGCACCGGTTGACAACATAGTGGCAGATTATTGCGACAGCTTGTGATGCATCGGTTGACAACGTAGAGGCAGACTATTGCGACAGCTAGTCGTGCACCGGTTGACAACAAAGTGGCAGACTATTGCGACATCTAGTGATGCACCGGTTGACAACATAGTAGCAGACTATTGCGATAGCTTGTCGTGCACCAATTGACAGCATAGTAACAGACTTGCAGACAGGGAAACATATCTTTATATAGATATGTTTGTTTTTATATGTATGCAAATACCAAGACAACTAATAGCATCTTGCTTCTTACGAACATTTTACAGTGATCTTTTTTTCAGTCATTTTATTCAAAATGAAAGTGAACAGCATGTTATTTCTCATAGCTACAACAAGAGAACTTATGAAGTGACCACCTCTATTTAGCAACCACACATTTTCTTACTTCCTATTTATATACATACACTCCTATGTTTCTATAATTTCTTAAAAATGCAAAGTAGACAGATTGGTTGAAACTGTTTAAATACTTGAAAAGCAACATTATGATTAAACAGTTGCAATACCATGCCATTCATTTGGTACTTTTAGCTGTTTAGGCTTAATTAAAATATTATGTATTTGTTGCTTTTGTTAAAGCACGCACAGTACTTCTGTGTTTGAAAATGATTTTAGTTGGTAAATTGCTGTATTGCAATGCAGTTAATAAATACAGTTGATTAAGGCACTTAATTCATGTATTAATATATATTTAATATATTGCTACAGTCCTACATTTCCAGTTGATCCACAATAATCCTGCTGGTTGGAAACTTTTTTTACTCCTCCCTAAAAAGATTGTTAGTCATTCAATATATTCTAGGTCTTTGTCTGTCCTTTCTCTGTCCATATCCTTTAAAAGGACTTTCGGATTAATTGCAAATTAAAAAAATCCCCTACCTACCTAACCACCTCCTATCTGATACGGGTTGGAAGTGGCAAAAAACATTTTTTATTGAGTGGCCCAAGTTATCACATATTCGGATAAAATAATGTACACTTGGTTTGTGGTGTCGGGGTACATCTCTATAGTGTAAGCTAGCACACTTTCCTGTTTGAAAACAGCTCCAGGTTCAAGTCCTGGTGGGGATCTTGTCACTCTTACGAAGTTGTACAAACTAAAAACTCAATTATATTGGTCAAAATTTAAGTAAAAGTGTAATAGATGGTGTAGATACAATGCCCACCTTTCTTTACCAAGACTGTACACTTGAGTGCCCATAGCCAATTAACACAGGTAGTAATTAATATATGTAAGACAATACAATTGGTATGGGCTTAAAGCTATATGATGCTAATAGAATGTGGCAATGAGAACTATTACCTGAATACACACAGACAACCAGGTTGGACTCAAAACCAATCTCAAAATGTTACAGTCATGTAGTAATCAATGAAAGTAAGTAAAACAGAAGAGAGGAAGCTAACAGAGAAATACCACAAGTTGTGTTTGTTTACAATAACTAAGACATATACCATTAAGTCACTGACAATATAGTTTAACCTGTGTTAGTGGTCACCTTTATTAAACAACCATTTGTTGTAAAAAGCCACAACCTAGATTCTGGATTCTGTCAGCCAGAACTATAACATGAACGTTAGTGTTGTATAAAACATTCAGTACAAATGATTTTACTAAATAATTCTTTAAGGACTACATCCAAACATGTACATCTATGGGTTGTTGTTTTACTATTTAACCATAATAAGTGACATTACTTAATCGAATAGGTGATATCACATATTCAAATAGGTGATATCATTTATTCGTGCAAATTATTTCACTTATTTGAATATGAATACGTGATATCCTCTTTTCAATAAAGTGATATCACCTATTTGAATAAGTGATATCTCTTATTAAGGTTAAATAGTAAAACAGCACTTCATTTACATAATCTTTTTGTGATATTTCAAAAAGTGGATTATTCAACCAGTGACTGGTTTATGTTACTGATTCAACCGGATTTGAAAAATTAAGTATAACTGTGTACCACTAAAAAAGACTGTTACAGACTGTTACACTGATACAGTATTTGTAAAACACATTAAACATATTTGGTAGTAATTTTTTCCCTAAACAAAAATAGATTTGACACAAAAGTAGCACCTCTGCACAAGTAAGTCCATTTGTATCTCGCTATATACCTTGGTAACTGAGGTTACTTGTTACATGTCTTTGGTATCCTAGAAAAAAACGTTTATAATGCTAAATAAATGTTCACATTGTAGTTAAAATTAGTATAAGAAATGTCTCTATCCCTGGTTACTTCGTTATCCTTCTTTGTCTTTTGACACTCTAGATTACTAAAGCAAATATACAACATCATAATTTAAGAAATACTAAAAAAACATGTCTTTATTTCTGGTTAATTGGTTATTCTTCTTTGTGTGGAGCGCATGGTCCAGTGTTAGAGCAAGGAACCCGATCGGAAGGTCGTGGGTTCGATCCTCCACCACGGCTATGTGTGGTATCCTTTCCTGCATATGCTTAGTCATTGGTTCTAACCAGGAAGTCCTCGAGCGGGATTTGTCTAAAGTAAGAACTTGTTTCACAATCGAAGTAAAAATAAATAAGTTTAAACAAATCCTTTTTTATCTCATGGTTACGACAGCAAATATACAACATCCATTCCAATCAAGGACCTCAATAGAAATTATATAATTCCTTGATCCAAGGCATATAGGGACTTACACATGGACTTACAAAAGGACCTGCATATTTTGGGCCATATATGAAACAATAAAAGTGCTATATTTTCTTTTAAACTTTACTGTATTTTTTTTTTTGACAGTTATAAATCTTATCCTGACACACTGATATTAAAAAATCTACATGTACATTGATCGAAATAGATAAACCACCTTTTAGGCAGTGCCTTATTTCATATTACCTACATGTTTATGTAACTACATCAATCCCGCTGTTTAAACTTGGCTTTGTTTACAAAATTACAGCGGCGGCCATCATGAATGTTGCATTATGGGATTGTTTACCATAGTTACGAGTGATGCTGAATATAGAATGAACCACATATTAAATGCCTACTGGCCGCCCTGTGGTACTAATTTATTTGTTTAAAACTTGTTAAGATTGTCATTTTTTAAATACCTTATTAATATTCACTGTTTAATGGCTGTCATTTAAGATTATGAAAAGCGGTGCAACCAAACGGGTCACACAATCTTTGTCAACGGTGACCAATTTCAGTTGGTTGCACTTGGTAAATTTTACCCGTTCACCCTAAAGAAACCAGATTTACCCTGGGATATTGGTTGCAGCCTCCCATTAAGTATATAAAGGTCGTTTTCTTTCAGTTCTTGGTCAGTCTTATCTAAAACTTTGTGAAAGTAAATCAATCTACGCTATCTTCAAGACTTTTTTCAATGGTACATTTTAAAGTTATTTAAACATTACGGTATAAAACAGTAAATTCTATAAACACACAACTTGGTATAATATAAAATAGTATTTCTTTGGTAGACTCAATTTTACATTAGATTTTACCTGTTTTCAATAATAATAGTGTACACCAGTGTTTTTTTAAGTAACGTCTATTGTCGCGGCTACCGTGCATTATTTATTGTTACTTTTAAATCAAGTGTATCTCCTATATAATAACACTGTATTTATGGTGTATAGGTAACATAAGTATATTTTATACAGAAATGAATAAAAAGTTGGTAACCTTGAACAAGTCTTGCGATTTCAGTTATAAACCGAAAAGTAGTTTTTTTTAACCCAACACTTTTAAACAGTGATAACATTGGAAGCTGGGGCGCAACAATATTATATTGGTATGCAAAGCATTATCTGACATCATGTGCACCCTTACACTCGTATTTTTCAATTGGCCTTAACAAATCATACACAGTAGTTATATAATCATATTATCTTAGACAAAATCTAGAACTGACCAAATCGAATAATAAATGTCTGACTATAATTCTCATCTTATATACATAAGAGAGAACCTTGTTTCATCTTGTGTGGACTCTTACACTAAAAAATATAGCCTCATATGGTAACAAATGTCCGAGCTGTGACCTTTGAACTATCAAAAGTCAATGTATTTGATATGATCTTTTTACCCTGCAAGAGCAGTTGGCGTCTTTGATTTGACCCTTGATGTATAGACCTACTGTTATCATCGGCGTTCTTTATGTAGTCAGTGACGTAAATATTTATATCTTAAACATGAATTTACGTCACTGCTGTAGTGAACAATTGTTACTAGCTATATAAAACCCTTCCAGTCACGTGGGAGCAAAGGAGCGATCACGAATGAACCCTATTTATATGCTGTAAAATGTCTCCAATAGAATTGACTTCAGCTAAATACACTGATCGCAATCTTAAAATTTTTTGTGTAAAAACTGTTTGAATAGTCCCAGATCTTTTTTTATTTTAATTTGGGTTATACTTCACTATAAAACAAGTTCGTTCCGATGTTCCAACTAACCCCAATGCATGATCAAATTCGAACATTTCAGTTCGCCATTTGTGTCATTTTGTGAAACAACCAATTGTATTATTATAAAATCGTCCAACTTAAATTACAAGAGAAGACAGATACTTATAGTGTGCGTATGTTACGTGAATGTATTTAAAACAAATATTTATACATAGTGACCAATGCAATTTTCATTCAGGTCTCCTCCACAGTAAATCGAAAACGGGGACTAAAGATAAACAATCGAAAACGGGGACTAAAGATAAACAATTAATATTACGAAATAAGATTTCAGCGTATCATTGAACTTTGAATAATATAGGCAAATGTCTTAGGAGAGAATTTGCATATCGTTAATTTTGACTTGTAAGAAATAATCGTTTTATAAATATTTTTAAAGTGGATCGCCATCGGTGCATTTTAGTTTGTTTGTTCGAATATTTAGTACAATGTTATGCCAATCATGGCTAACAGACGATCATTACTCGAAAATACCCATCTCCGCAAGTGACTAATAACATTCCCACTTGAATCAGCGGCGAGAAACAAACGATACTGACACGTAATGCTGTAAAGCAATCTTTGCGGAAACTATTGCCGGGCGGGGATTCGAACTCACAACCCCTTGATTGATAGTCTGATGCGCTATCGACTGAGCTAACCGTACCAGGCGGTGTACTTTAGTTATGGCATAAGCGGTTTAATTATATTTTTAGATTCCCGTAGTCTTGGTCATATTCCAAACGTCGTTTCTCTTTAGCAAGCATCGAAGATCATGTGATACTACAGGGTAAATATCATCCAAAGAGTTTATTTCATATGTGATTTTCCGTTAAAAAATTACACGAAGAAGTTGATGAATTGGAACGAAATACATGACATTGTTTTAACATTTATTTATGCTGGTATAATTGACAAAAACATAATTTTGATTTCAACATTGTTGATATATGAAAATGTGCTTTAGAGCTACAACTTTCTTAATTTAATTATTCGTTTTTAGCGGACATGCATATTTCAAACATTGTAATCTCGTTTGATCTAAACGCAATTTAGCGGCGGATATTAAAATGGGCACCTCCGTGCGTGCGTGCGTCCGTGTGTCCGTGCGTCTGAAAGCGTTTCCGGAGTACAACTCCAAATTCTCTCAAGGTGACTTTACTAAATGTTGACCACATGTCAGCCAGTAGGTCTAGAAGTGCCTTTTATAATAATAACAACAAAAAGAGTAGTAATAATAATAATAATATAAAGATTTTTATTAACGAGAGAGAGAACTCATTTGAAATTCAATCTTTCTTGAGGCCCTCAACATATTTACAAAGTACAACATAAATTAAACATATACACACAAGAATAAACAACAATGATATATACGAGGTATGTCCCAGAAGTAATAGGACGACCCTGTCATTTTTGTATTTAGGGTGTTACATGCAAACAAATGGTGTCAATGGATAGATCGACACATCTTCTATTGTCATAAAACATCAAATCAACTTTCAGTCATCGTTAGGTTCATGCAAAAGCTCCATAGTAACGCGAGTTTGAAATTAGACGCCATTTAAAAAATCAATATTGCCTTGGAAAGCAGACAACTTCCTCAATATTGTGCCAAATGTTATGAAATAACAGTGAACGTAATTTCAGATTATGTGCGAATGACATTTAAAATCTGACGTTATCAACAAACATTTGAATATTGTTCGCACTTTTAAAGCAACAAGTGTGAATTTGAATAGTAAAGAAATTGGACAACGTCACGCCTAGAGTGGAAATTTGGAGCGTGGTAAAATTTTGTGTTGGGTGTAGTGTGACCCCACATAGTACTCTGAAGTTTATTTCACACAATTCTTTAACAGAAGGCATATCCTGGAGTCTTATCTATTGGTGGTACAAACGGGTTTCCAATGGTGAGACAAAAGTAACTGACCATCATCGATCTGGATGACCGAAATATTGTGTGGTTTTCCTTGGATTCAAGACTGATCTTCGTGAAAAGCGCTTTTCAGTACCTCCGGGCCATGTGCCGGAGTGTACATTCTGTGGTTAGGATCTACGAGTCATCATAGTATCGTGACATGTACCAGAGGTGTGTACAGTACGACCAAAAATTTGTTTTGCACAGCGGTTCATACTTCGAAAAAAAAAAGACTCATTTGAATGTAAATTTGACGTTGCACAAATAACGTCAATTTCCCCCGTACTTTGTAACATACACATTTTGACTTGACAAAATCAATATTAAATGATGGTGTACGATATTGAAATTTTGCACGCTTAAAGTTTAGATATTGAAAATTATCGATGCCAAGTTTTGTTAGGATAGAAACACTAAAAGGCATATTTCTAAATGGGTTCTATTACTTTTGGGACATACCTCGTATATGTGTGTGTATGTATATCACGAGATGACGAGAGCTACCCGATGTATTAAAGTTGCTTAGAACTTTTACTCAATTGTAAATGTAAGGTTTATTAATATAAATATAAACTAATAAACTTTTCTATACATTATGGAACAGAGTTCTACAAACAAGAGCCTTAATAAGTAAACGAATGACGATACATTTCAAAATTTGACAAAGTCATGCAACTGCTATGAGGGAGTTAATCTTCAATATTTTGTCTGTTACTATGAAAATAAATAGCCAAATTACAAAATTCTATGTGTCCGGAGTACAACTCCAAAGCCATTGAATGTAGCTTCACGAAACTTTGTACACGTGTCAATCTGGAGGTTTAATAGTGCGATTTGCTATGAGGGAGATTTCATTGTCAACCTTTTTTTTCTGTTACCATGAAACAAATAGCCAAAATTACAAAATTCACCGTTTCCGGAGCTCAACTCTAAAACCGTTCAAGATAACATCCCGTAACTTTATATGCATGTCAACCTTGTGTTGTAGTAGTGCCTTTTCCTATGAGAGAGTTTTCATTTTCATTTGTATATTTCTGTTACCAAGGAAACACAAAGTAAAAATTACAATTTGTTTTCCGTTTTCGGAGCGCAACTACAAAACCATTCAAAGTAACTTGAGGGAGTTTTCTTTTTTTCTGTTACCATGGAAACAAATAGACAAAATTATAAAATTTGCAGTTTCCGGAGCATAACTCCAAAACCGATCAAGATAACATCACGAAACTCTGTACACATGTCAACCCCGTCATCTAATATTGCCTTTCGGTATAAGTGAGCTATATTTTCAATATTTTTTTCTGTTACCATGGAAACGAATAGCAAAAATTACCAAATTATCCGATATACATAAATAAAACGAAACCGATGTAAATGTAAATAAAAGCTGTCGAAGGACAGCGCCTCGATTATTCTAAAATACTTAAAAACAAGTGAACATACATAGCTCATGCAAATTTAAAACAAGGACCACAAAGCAGTCAATATAAGTCCATAACAAGTCAATCAGAAATAGTATATGAATAAGTGCAAATGGAATAAAGAACTTAAGAGTCTGGAAATTCTTAAAGGAAACTAGGCACCATGGAGACACTAACGTTGTTTGGGTGAATCGTGTTTATATTTTTAGTTCTAGTGATGTTGACCATTTTCCCCCTATTTACCTGATAGCCAATCACAAGCTTTAATTTTCACGCTAAAAATTTATATAAATTATTTCATCACAATATCTTATATACAGAAAAATGAAGTTATTGAGCGAAATTGATTTTCTGTTTTGAGTATCAATAATCTGAACTTTATCTGTTAGTCTCAATCTTTCTTTTCATGCAAGAAGCCAACATACAAAATGTCGTCCAAATACATTAAAGGAAAACGAGGTTACTCAGCGGAAACTATTTTTTTATTTATCTATTTTATGTAAAAGTGACCTTTGCCCGATTGACCTCAAAACCCCAAGTTTCCATTCCGTGATAGGAAATTATACACAAAAATTTCAAAGAAAATACATTTATTGAGCAGAAACTGTCTATTTATGTTTGGTTACAATGAATTTGATATTGACCTTATTAACCTTGAAATCCCAAGATTCTGTTAAAGTTTCATAGATAAAATATTAACGAAAACAGAAGTTATTGAGAGGAAATGTTTTTTCTATTTTAGTAACAGTGACCATGACCCGATTAACCTTAAATCTAATCACTAGTAAGCTTCCTTTTCATGTTAAGTATCTATACACAAAATTTCATCAAAATATATTAAATGCAACTAAAGTTATCGAGAAGAAACTATTTGTGGCTTGCATCCGGGCATATCCAAAAAGGCATAAAAATGCAGTGCGGTGTTGAAATTCAATCCAATGCAAGGTCTAGTGATAAGCAACCGTGTGTATAAATTTAAAAAAGAAGATAATTATGCAATAATTGCAAAAATCGTTTTGGACAAAAAACATCTTTTATTGAAATATATGCGGACAAGAGGTAACACGCGGATAGTTTATTATACTAAATTCTGAAGAAAAATGCCTCATACAAAGTATTTATCATTCTACTAACTTTTTTTCTGCAGACAAACGGCGTCATGCGGACAAAAGTCGAAGTTTTTCTAATTTTTCTGCGAACAAAATGCTTCATGCTGACAAAAGTCGACGTTTTCTTATGTTTTCTGCGGACAAAATGCGTCAATTTGCTAATTTGTCTGCGGACAAAAGGCGTCAAACGAACATAAGGCGTCATTTCTCTAAATTTTCTGCGGAAATAATGCGTCTTGCGAACAAAAGTCGACGTATTTTTTCTGCGGACAAAAAGAGTCAGGCGGACAAAAAGCGCCTGCACGATCGTGTCCTTATTTCTTATAAAGGTCTATATAAAAAATGCTGGTCTGACAATAAACAATTTATCAAAATTTATATATTTTCCTTCTAAGGCAGATCAAATTATTATTTAGATTTCGGACATCATTATCAGTTTTCTGATTGTAGTAAATTAATGAAATAATAACATTACTCACGGAGGCAAACCCACGTGATCTAAGGCTATGGAATGGTGTAAAAGTCGGAGGAAAAGAGTCCACTTCTGGTGACATTGTTACAGATATCTTTCTTAATAGTCCATGAAAACTCACGAAACGAAGACGAACGTCGACTCTTTATTGTGCTCAGTTGAAATAATTACGACACGGAATGGGACATGGAGTGGGACAGAAATACGCAGTTTTGCATTGTCACTTGATATACTCGGTGGTTTGCCTCTATATAGATACGGCTTTTGTCTTTGTTTCGTGATTTTTCATGAAATATTAGGAAAATTATCTGCAAAAATGTTTCCTGAAGCAGGCCAGTAATACATTCCATAGAATTAGGTCACGTCGGTTCGCCACAGTGTTACAATAAGTGTTTAAGACTTCGTATAACATGTATTAAACCAATATTTATTAACATAACTTGCATCTCTGATAACCACATTTTCATTTGTTCACTATACTGTTGTAATATTTATGTTGTTGTTGTTGTTGTAGTTGTAGTTGTTGTTTTTGTGTTGTTGTTGTTGTTGTTGTTGTTGTTGTTGTTGTTGTTGTTGTTGTTGTTGTTGTTGTTGTTGTTGTTGTTGTTGTTGTTGTTGTTGTTGTTGTTGTTGGTGGTGGTGGTGGTGGTGGTGGTGGTGGTGGTGGTGGTGGTATTGTTGTTTTGACAATTTGTTTAATAATTAAGGGGTACAAAATATATTTAATTTTTTTGTGAAAAGCATTTTTAAGCAATGACAAGCTAGGGGTTTAACAATAAAATATTTTCATATTAATTACATCTCTTTTGTAAATGGGTTTTGAACCGCTAGTTATATACTAGTGTATTGCATTGGTCACGCCTATTCACAGCAACATAGAGATGAACGGTTATTAGAATCACACACGTTTTCACTGCTGATCTGGCATGTTTGTAAATAGATGAGTTGATAGCCGGACATCCAGCTGGTGTGTGGGATATTTCATTTATTTTTGTGTGCGTTTTATTAAATAATAGGATTTGGTTATTGTGTCTTGGATAAAACAGTTAAATATGAGTCTAAAAAAAATTTTAGGGTTATTACTTTTGTATTGCGGTCTTCAACAGAAAATATTTGAGATAACATTATATACATTAACAATTGCTATAATAGACTCTGTCCATCCATATTTTTTTACTCGCATCGCCTACTTTCTCGGCGACTGTCAATCATTATACAATAAGGTAGTGAAAAAAAAAGTCCCACCAAACGTATATGTGTGTAATTAACTTAAATAAATACAGATGCCACTGCTAACTTACATACCTTCTTAAAGCTTTTGTTATTAAACTGGATTTGCTCTGCTTCTGACCTTTGACTGCAAATAGTTCCTAAAAATAAGATTTGACAAATATTACACTATTCAAACGGAACAGACTTCCGAAATAACTTTACATGAACTCGTTTAGTATAAAACCGGCTTATGCCGGGAAACCAATGCTCGAGTTTAAATTGCTAACAGTGATTGAGTATTTAGCGTAATGTTAATGCTATCGAGACTAACAGACAATCAATTAATCTAACAACTGTTTCCTGGGATCCTAAAAGGTTAACCAGTACTCGAGCACACCCTATCTCCGCAAGTAACTGATAACTTTCCCACTTGAATCAGCGGAGAGAGACGAACGATAATGAGACACAATGTCGTATATCAATCATCATGGAGACTGTTGCCGGGCGGGCATTCGAACTCAGGACCCCTGGATTGATAGCTAGACGCGTTACCGACTGAGCTAATCGGGCCCAGCATTTGCTTACAGAAACATTTGAGCAAGATAACATGCATGTGTATATGTATAAGAGCTGTTTGGTTACTTTAAGACCTTGCTTTTTGTTTTTCAGTTTGTTATACTCACTACAGAGTTGAATTTGGTCCTTTGTTCTATATAAAATAAGGTCTAGGATTTCCATGGTAAACATTCAACATAAAAATTTTGTTTAAAGTATTTTTATTCATAAAAGGAATGTATACTCACACAAAAATGCACAATAACTTGTAGGTTGACCGGCTTGATTTTTTAAAGAGGATACAGTGACACCCCATTTTTTCTCAAATGCTCATAAAAACGTGCATATGTTGAAATCCTATAAAAATTACTTTTTAACACAAATGATGTCTTATTGCAGTACATGCTATGCCAGCATTTGCTCTACTCAGCTGCAGCAAGAAATCACAGCTAATATGAACCATTTTTAAAATATTTCAAAACCAAATTACAATTTTTTAAGCGTAAAAATAATGTAACCGCGAGGGAAAAGGGGTGTAACTGTGTAGTAAATAGAGCCAATTCCATTACTAAAAGTAACCTTTAATGCTTACCCTTAGGTGAAAATGCTCTCCTCTTTCAGACCGCAGCGCGTTTGATCTCACATCCCTCCAGTGGACATTCAGAAGACCGTCAATTTTTTCTAAAGACTGGTGTTTGTTCTGAAACTTACTCTGACCTGGGGATCTGCAAGATATGCATGTATTGTCGGGTTTGTTTGTTGTTGTTTTTTTGTGATGAATATCTTTTATTCCATGTAAGACAAAATCAATCTTATAAAAAAATTGTTCAGGAACATGTATCAATATAAACGATATGATTTTGAAACTTAACACATTATAAAGTAATTGTGCATGAATAACAAACATTTAAACAATGTCTTACGGGTAAATGTTTCATTAATACAAAGAAAATGAAGAGAACAAAAGGAGAAAAGATAAGAGATAGAAGCTTACAGAGGAGGAGCTGTACGCAGTATATTTTTCATGTTTACATGTTTTCATGTTTCCCCATTTAATTTCGTGTGACCTTAGTTTTTGTTTTTTGTTTATTGCAATACATATTTCATTTTGTTAAGATTTTTGTAAGTATGTTAACAAAGATCTCAATACTGGGAATTGTGTATTTATATTTTTAAAAATAAAGTACTTAGCAAGTAAAAGTATACCGCTTAGTAGGTAAACATTTGATGAGTTAACCCGAACGATATATTTTGATAACAGATGTTCATAGCTTTATTGTTTGCATTACAAAAATTATGGACTTGAGTCCAAAAGTCTCTTTCAAAATGACATTCCGAAAATAAATGTTTCAGTATATCTTTCACAAAGTGTACTTGAATTGATTACTCCACGTTTTCATAAAAACTGGTAAGTAGGTAAAATTTTCATAATGTATTTGTATTATAATGATCTTAGTTTCGTGTCTATGGTACTTTTGACAGGTAAATAATGAATAGATGTCCAGTTAAGGCTGTTAAACATTTCTTCCCATTTAAGATGAGGCTTTATTTCGTTATCAATATTAATTTACTGAATTTACATATAATATAACATTCTAGTTTGAGAGTTGCATTTCCTCAGTTGGTGTAATAAAGATATTGTGGGTTTTTTTTAAATTCTATTATATTCTGCGTTTTAATAATTTCTTTCCATTCTTTTGGTATGATTTGGGGAATAATGAAGTAATTGAAAAATACAGCGTTAATTATAGTGTATAACTGTTTTTAATTTTCAAAAGTATAAACCATTTTGTGCCTAGAATCATATATATCATTTATTGTTTTAATTCCTAGCAGCCGCCATGATTTATAAAATATTTTTTATGAAAGAATTATTCAATTTGCATTGTTTTACTTAATTAACATCTTCAACGTTATAGTTAAAGTTAATCTTTGACCATGGTTCTATTATGTTACACAGAAGTGGCATATAGCTGAACACGGAATAACCATCTTTTTAATTGAATTAACTTTCAAAGATGAAGTTTTCGCCATATTTTTCCATTGAAGACGTGTATATTTGCTTCCATTCGCCATTATTGTTAACATATGTTAGTCTTTTAACCCAACTTGCTTTTATTGAATTTATAAAAGGTTCTATATTTATTATCTTCATACCACCATTTTCAATATTTTGTATAATAGTTTAACGCTTAATTTTGTCTGGTTTCCCCTCCCACAGAAATTCGAACATTTCATTTTTAATTAAGTTTATAGTGTTTATGTGATGCAAGCACGATTAGTGGAAACATTAGTTTTGGTAGTGCAAATGATTTTAAAACTATGATTTTACCTAAAATCGACAATTTGTGGGGGTGGGGGTGGGGTTCAGTTATCTAGGCAGTTTGAAATTGTTATATTTTTGGACTGTAGCTTAAATCTTTAATTTTGCATTGGTCCAAACATTTTTTTATCTTTACAAAATATGTCAAGTCAATAGATTTCTTTAAAGAACCTACACGGAGAATAATCGCTTTCTTGGATTTTAACTTAAAATATTAAATATTGCTAAATCTACCAATTAATAATATTAAAGATTCAAAAGAGGACCGATTTCCATTGAACAAAATTGTGGCATCGTCTGCAAAAGTACTATATTTAAATTAATGATGTTTTTGCGTACTTGTACGCTTTCAATGTGATTATTGTTATTTACAGCTTTATTTAAAATTTCTATAGCTAATATTAACAAATATGGAGACAGTGGAAATCCTTGTCTAACTCTTTTTTTATGTTAAAAATCTATGAGGAATAACCATTTTTAGACATACAGCTTTGAGCGTCAATATAAACTATTTTTATCCAGTTGATTAATTCGCTACCAAATTTAAAATATTGTAATGTTTAAAAGAAAACTATGGTCAACACTGTCGAACGCTTTTTCCAAAATCAGCGAAGAATATATGTCCCGGGCTGTTGTAATTCATCTTGCCAATGCATTAAAAAAGTGTCCTTATATTTTCACCAAAGTAACGTCCTTTAAGAATCCAGTCTGACTGTTATAAATAATGTCTTGTGATACTTTTTTCATTCTGTTAGCTATAGTTTTTGTCGCAATTTTATAGGCTACATTTAATAAACTTATTGGTCTCCAGTTTGTTAAAAGTGAAAGGTCTTTGTCTTTTTAAGGTAGAAGAGCTATAAAACCTTGCTTCTGCAATGGTGTTAAAGTATCATGCACATATGAGTAGTTTATGGATTCGTTGTAAAAAATTGTTTTATGTCACTCCAAAATATTTTATAAAATTTTGTAAATAACCCATCGGATCCTAAGCTCTTATTATTGTTCATATCTTTTGAAGCTAATTTACATTCATATTCAGTTATACTACCGTTACACAATATAAGATTGTTGAAAAAAGTAAATTTTCGTCGCTTGTTTGAACCTTGCTGTGTAGGTCTTTATAAATATTTTAGTTTCTTGTAATGTATCTTTTGATTTTGTTATCTCACGATTATAACATGTAGGTTAGCTCGTTAAATGATACCGTTTGTTTTTATGTTTATTATATGTGTTAATTCATTGTGTTATTGTGTAAAACATCTAATAGATAATAGTTATTTGGATCGTTTGACAATTTGTCATCTATTTTATCTATTTCTTCTTTAAGACTATTTTGTAAACTTTGATCTATTTTTTTTTCAATGAAGTATGCTTAATTTATAAAGTAGTTTCGTACTGTTCCTTTTATTAATTTCAAGATGGTATTTTGATTCGAGCTTTAGGGTTCGAAGTTTATTTCTATTTTCTCTCTAATTAATTTTTTTTTTTATTTCTTGATATTCATTTTACTAAAATAGCACTGGTGTTAATTTTGAAATATCCTGGACCACGCGCTTCATAATCATTATTAATATTGAATAAACAATTGAGTGGCCTGACCGGATACCAACTGAAATCTTACATTTAGTAATCGAGTTTAAGATATTTGATGAAACTAAAAGGTAGTCAAGTCGGCTATAAATATGTGGTTTATGATAGGATTGTCATGTATACACGAATCAGGGTTTCATATTCTCCATATACCATGAATATCATTATTTTCAATTATTGAATTATTTGTTTCTCTTTATTTTAATTATTGTTAGTGTTTCCGTTCTTTTTGTCATTTTAAGCGTCTATAATAGTCTTAAAATCACCGCCTATAATAAATGTAACTCTGTCATTGTTCGTTCCGTAAACGTTTAAAAAGTATATTCTTTTGCATTTATTACAAGTTTTAATAATTGTAGTCTACTTTCAACTATATCTTTATATTCCAAAATCTTATATGAAAAATTTGAATTAAAAAAGATACCAACACCAACACTGTTTTTTACACCTGAGAAAAACGCTTCATTACCTTATTGTTTTCCCATATACACAGTGAAGTTCTTGTAGAAAACAAATTGCAAATTGGTTTGATTTTAGATATTCGTACAGCTGTATTCTTTTATTATATTCTCCAAGACCTTTAACATAAGGTACATATACTGACACTCTTTTATAAAAAAAAACGTGAAATAGTGCAATTAAAATTAAATGATTTTGTGACATTGTTCCATACATATCTAAAGAGGAATAAAAAGAAAGAAGCAGAAGAAGAAGAAAAAGAAAGAAGAGAAGAAGAAGAATATGATGATGTTGAAGATGATGAAAATGAGATGTTTTTTAGTTGAACATTAAGCAATTTCATGTAACCACTCATTTAGCTAAGTTGGAATAGAGCGTCGCAAATATACACGACACAGTCGTGACATTTTCTTAAAAATCGTGAATGATAAATAAATCTCTATATAAAGAACTATTAAAGTGTTACATTAACACTTTTTATAGGTATTTACATGTTATTCTAAAAAAGGTTGTGATTTTTTAAACAAATTTATAGCAGTATTAAATCATATATACATAAAAATTGAAAAAGTAAATGTTTGACTTGTTTCATATTAGTGCTTTCCATATCCTATGCACTCATACCAGTTTATCAACTATTACAAGAGTTTAATGTAATTATTTTTTAATTATTCTGCCCCATTATTTGCAAACTTTTAACATCATATAAAATATAATGCGAAATAAAGTTATCGACAGTATAATTATGCTGTTCTTATTTGTTTACTAAAAGGATAAGTCTATTACAAATTTCACAGTATTATTTGTGCACATGTAAATTTCATTTAATGTTTGAGACATAATGCCATCTATAATAAGTCCCAATAAGGTTTTTTGCTAATAAACACATACAATTCACCTTATATAGACATACCATTTAACGTCGCTAACATATCGCTGACTTTCTGTACATATGCCACCTTGAAACGGGAAACGTTTATCGCAAAGCGTATGACGTCAGTGCACTGCATGTATTGTTTTTTACTTGAAGTGTTTCTTCAACTAAATTTTTTTGAAATGTTATATCTTCATTTGTGTATTACGTTATTTTGCATGGTATCATTTTCTAATGAGTTAAGGTGTGTTTCAGATTTATTGAGATGTGATCATTCAATGTGTAATTAGGTCGATTAATGATTTACAGAAATTGAAAATTTTGAGTTGAGGAAATCTCAGCTTGAGATTTTTAGTGAAACCAGTCCTATGTAGATACACGTAATAGGTTATAATTAAAGAATAGTTGCTCTGCTTTCTGAGCAAAGATTTCTAAGTGACCGCTGGTAGAAGTTTTGTTGCGTCGCTCTTGCAGAATGAGAAGTTTTACGAGGGGGATAATATTCGAAAAGTAGCAAATAGAGTAAATGAAAATCGCTCTAATGTATTTTAAGTATGACCTGTTTTAGGTGGAAAAACGGTAAATACCTGCATGACAAGGTTTTTAATATAAAGTTTTGCTTAAAACATATGCTTAAAATTGCAGATTAAAAAAACAGTGTGGTCCTGCTTGATTGAAGAGGCCTCACCTATATCGCCGATATTTTTTTCCTTAGCAGTAAAACTGCACATTTATTATCAAGCATCGTATATGATAGATATCCGGTTCAATAACTTATATTGTATTTTGTCTCTGTGGTGTAGAATTCTATAACTTTGTTGAACAAATACTAAATCGCGGCCCGCGATAAAGTCACTCTTCGGCTAGTATTGGAATAGGCTAAAACATTGACAAATACATCGAAAAATGTCGACCTGTGTATTAACCAATTTCTCATAAATAAGATAAACTACAAGGACGGAATCAACCATTATCTTCGAATGGTACATTCCTACTTGTGATTCAATCAATTTTTCATCATTTACTGAGCAGAAAGTTACATGTGGTGCATCTTTAAAATTTAAAAATTGTTTCAAACATTTTCAAAAATATAAATAAAACTCCATTACTGTTGTAGAAAACAGTCATTTGAGTGTTTGAAATGGTATGTAAATAAAGCGACGTCTATGATAAATTACATCTATTTAGTATTCAAATTCAGCGTTAATTGTTTGAATTCAAATGGAAGTGCAAGCTTTTAAAAGTAAAATAATATATCATCTCTAGAAAAATGTAAAGGACTTACAAAGTGTGATGTTTCAAATTAAAAGATGTGCGAAGCTTTTGAAATCATAACTCTAGTTTAACGACGCATAGCCCTTTACCGTGTTCAACTATTGATAGGTCAAAATAAGCTTGATTATTTGTCTGAGTCTTTATTTCCTCCATAGTACAAATATATAGGAGAGTATAAACATTTAAACAGCAACATTGGAGTACAATACATATACTAAAACATAATACACATATAGACAATTAAATGGCAATCAAATATATACAATACAAACAAACATATAACTTCGATAGTTCAAACAATTTACATATATACAAACGAAATAAATAAATGATATGTCCATTCAAATTACAAATCATATTGACACTTTTAGAAGAATGTTGCCACATGTAGCCCAATGACTGATATGACATGCCGAAACGAAAACACAGGGCACATACACTATATGGGTACTGAAAGTGGTCCAAAAACAAAATGTACCTTAACAATTAAATGAAAGGAACGCATTATTTGAAGATACTGTTTTTAACACGTTGAATACAAACAATAAATATATGATATATAAATATATGATATAAATTTCTATTTGTTCTAAAGTCAAATTCGGCTGATTTATGTATACTTAATTTAAAGTCTTTTTTCCATTGTCTTAAGGTAGGGAAGAATGCAGTGGAAATGTATTCCGTTAGAACATCGGTCAATTTGTATTTGCCAAGAATACGGTAGATATCTGGCATAAAACCCTGCGTTTTACGTGGAAAAGACATGATTTGTATAAGCCTATTACCAAAAAGTGTGTGTATCCCAAAGTGTTTATTAATGCTACATAATTGTCCAAACATCAAGAGCTTTCGTTTATCAATTTCATGCTCGATTCATGTGAGGCCAATTAAAGCCAGATCAACGTCATTACGACTTTGTTTTGGTAAAGACTGCATATATTTAATACACTGGACATGTACATGCGATTTGAGTTGCGTGTCCGTAATGGCGTTCCGTAGTTCGTAGTTGTATAAAGCTCGCGAGAGGACAACAGTTTGATATAGATGTTTAATTAATAGTTATTGGATGTAAACTATTTTGATAGACGCCATAGTCGGCTAATCCAAAGTATGTTTTACGAAATTTAGTGCGAGCGTCTTTAATATTTTCATTCAGACACATGTCTTTACTACATGAAACGCCTAGATGTACATGTTTATCAGTTGCAATGACAGTACTTTGGCCGACGCCATTGTCTTGAGTTATTATGTGAATCAGAAATGCATTCATTAATACAACGACATTACATTTATTTGATTGAGTTATTATGACATATGGACATAAGATTTTCTAATCCGTTCTTAGTCAGTGAACTGAGCATCATATCATCTGCAGATGTTTGACAACTGTAAACCGTATCATTTATTTTCAGACCGTAATATGATTGACTTATTCATTAGATCATTTATGAAAAGTAGATAGAAGTATGGGCTCATTACTTGGCCTTGCCTTGTTCCCTGTAAAATGGGGAACCAATCCGAAGATTGGCCTTGTGATCTAACGCAGCTAAAAATATTTTTAAACATGTTAAGTATAACTTTAAAAATAGATTTGTTGACACCCATTTTATATAATGTAAGAATCAATATGCTATGAGATAAACGGTTAAATGCTTGTCTTATGTCGAGGAAGCATGTGAAAAGTTTAGAATTGTGTTCGTTTGTAAAAAAAATACTTTCTCGTAAAAGAAAAGACATCATTTTACAATTAATGTTTTTATTTGAAAACCACCTTGTAACGTGTTTAACCTGAGTGTACCAGATTGCTCTTACATTTTAGTCAAACCTTTTTGTACAATTTTAATATAGAAGAACAAAGTGATATGGCCCTATAACTATTTGGGTCCGTTTTGTTTTTATTGTTGCCTTTGTAGGGGGTCGTCGTTATACCTTTCTTAATTTCAACAGGTATATGTGATAGTTAAGACATATATTGTGAAATAATTGTGTTATTGCGTAAAGTAATAGCGGCCCACCGGTTATTATATTTTCGTAATTAATAAGATCATTGCAACAGACGTTTTTCTTTTTCTTTTTTTTTTTCAAGATTTTAAAGCCTGTTTAACCATAGTTAAATTGATCTCAATGTCGTTACATTGATGTGTATTTAATTGAAACTTAATGTTCTACAACTCTTCATCGCATTATCATGCATATGCTGAATCAAAACCATGATCTTGCGGCCTGTAAAATTCTGAAAAATAGCTTTTTTCCAGCCATTATTAATATAGACCGGATTCTCATAAGATTGTCCATCAAAATTCATATTAAGAGTGGTTTCTGATTTCTTATTTTTCTTACGCCTACTTATCTATTTCCAGATTTCATTTTTTCCATATCTGCCGCTGTGTCAATTTCCCGTACTAAGCTGGACAGATACTTTTGAACAACAGCGCGGTGGACTTAACGGAATTAGTTTTATGATACCTTATAATTTATATAAATAAGGGGTTGATTATTACGAGGGCGACTTTCTTTTAACCATTGTATCCTTTTAGAATTCATTTCGTTATGTAAATACGATAATTCACGATTACAATATTGTTTAATAAATGGTTTGAATTTTGATCTTGGAATATATATCTATTGGTTGCATTATTCACTCAATTAACGACGGTCGTATATAACGAATCAACGCCACCGGGCATAGACATATGAAAGCAAATCATTACGCATTATGTTTGTATTAAAAATTTGCAGTATTTATATATATATTCCTGCTTCACATTATGCCAAGTTATATCATGATAAGTTTCACTTGAATAAATATCATGTTTGAATAAATATGTATTATTGTGAATAAAATAATGTTTATACTAAATAATAGCATTTGGTTATTTAACCCTTTACTTCATATAGACGCCTTTGGACACCTCTAATATAGAAAGCATTAATTCACCACATATCAGTCATGGATGAATTATGTTTGTATTAACTGACAGAGTGGAAAACAGTGCAGGAAGTGTTCAGATTGTTGGTACGAGCAATCTGAACTCTTCCTGCACTGTTTTCAAAGGCCTTCTGTGATTGGTGCGGGAAAACGCGTATCTATGGAGTAAAGGGTTAAAATAAGCAACTTGCGGCACTTTTGTTTTGGTCATATCATATACAATTATGTAAATTGAGCAACATAACTTAACATACCGTTGTGATGCAAGCCTTTGTTTCACATGGTCAAGGAAATGCTGGGTTTGTGAAGCAATGGATGTTATACGAAGTTCTTCTAATGCCTGCAGTTGATTGCTAAGTTCCGACAAGGCCTGCAATTAGAGATTAGAATGCTAAGTTAGCCGATGAAGTTTTATTGATTTACTGAAAGGATAAAAAAAACGCTTCGTGAATTTCAAAGCCACGTTATCAAACAGCTGTCAGCGATATTTACAGTTTTAGAATACGCCAGTAAAGGTATTTCTTTAATGAGATTTGTCAATGTGGCCACTATTATCAATTGATGAAATCAATATTCTGTGTGGCGTTCTTGAGCAAGACACTTTTTCCACATATGCTTAGTACTGGTTCTACCCAGGAAGGCTTCAAGCGTGAATTGTCTAAGTTGTAAACTTGTTTCACAATCGAAGTAAGATAAATTTTTAACCATACTTTTTTTCTTGCATTTATATAGACAATAAAATTAAATGTTCACATAAATATACTTTCTTTAAATAAAGCAGAATACAATAAGGTACCCTTTCCGTAGATGCATCCAATTCGTGTATTTCCTTTTCTAGTCCATCTATTTTATCAATCTCCTTTTCATTCTGGCGCCGTAAAGATGATAATTTGTTTCTCATGTCATCCACTTTTCTGGTGCCTCCTCTCGTTGATGGTCGCCGGGATGAAGTGATACGACTACGGTGAGAGAGTTGGCTCTCCAGGTCTTCAATCTGATGGGTAAGGTGCTGCTTTACCTGATTGTACAAAGTTTGATAAAAATCGGTAAAACGTGTTGAGCTGCCTCACCTGGTTGTACAAAGTTTGATAAAGATCGGTAAAACGTACGTTTCTGAATCATCTAAATGTAAAATGTTTTATAAAGATCGGTAAAAAGTACGTTGCTGCATCACCTGGCTGTACAAAGTTTGATAAAGACCGGTAAAAAGTACGTTGCTGCATCACCTGGCTGTACAAAGCTTGATAAAGATCGGTAAAACGTATAGTGCTGCATCACCTGGCTGTTCAAAGTTTGATAAAGATCGGTAAAACGCATGATTGTGTCGGACAATGTTTATGAGAATAGTATATGCATATGGGATGGTCACCTGCATTTAGAAGTTCCTCGGTTCTACAAACATTCGTCAAAACAAATAATATGGTACAATTCTATTGTATATAAAAAAGATGATTTATGTTCCACGTATAAAATACGACATGATCATACTACTTCTACAAAAAGACAAAATAATCAAGTGCCTCAACATAAACTCATATAAAAGAACACTTTGTACCTCGTTGTGAGTTGTATAATCTTTCTCAAACGTCTGTCTTTTCTTTTTAATTGTCGAAAATTCTTCTTTCATTTCGAAATACGTCTTGTGGCTGTCTTTGCACGCAATGATAGGACTGAAATAAATATATATACTGCTAATAAACTGGTCAATCGGACAGGTCGATGCACTTCATTTGGAAGGCCAGACTGTCCAGGCTCACTGCGTATCATCTACCTTGCCCACGGCGGCGAGCTAATCAACCGTAAATATCAGGGTATCTAGCTTAGTTCTTTCAACTAAAAGTGTGTAATGATTCACATTCATGCCGAGGTCTCAATCTAACTGTGACGAATATGTTATTGGGTACCATACATCAATTATGTTGACAATGACGTCAAACAAAAGTAATAATTAATTCCAGCGGATAAAACTCCGTATAGATCTACATTTCAAACAATTTACTATCTTATCTAATTAAAGAAGTTCATATTCTAAATTAATAGATATCGATCGATCACTTTGAACAATAAGTTGTTGTTGTTTTGTGCTTGAGCTTCACTTTCTACAAGTGTTCCATCTTATCGCGACGGTGTCTACTTGAGACAGTATTCAGAGCGCTGTCACACTGGAATACCATGCCGCAGACATATGGCATGTGACCCCACCCAGTCACATTATACTGACATCGAGAAAACAAGATCTGAAAATCTCCTCTAAATGCTGAGCGCCAAGCGAAGAAGCTTCTATTTCCAGGCCGAGGATCGAACCCACGAC
The DNA here is from genome assembly GCA_029582155.1 of Panopea generosa. Classification (NCBI taxonomy): domain Eukaryota; kingdom Metazoa; phylum Mollusca; class Bivalvia; order Adapedonta; family Hiatellidae; genus Panopea; species Panopea generosa. Next base: position 60,573,806 of record CM055902.1, read on the forward strand.
CTCCCGCATGCAAAGCGGACGTTTTACCACTAGACCACCACTGCGGTTACTTCAATAAGAAGTAATACTTTTTGGGGAATAAAAGTTTCATATGTACAATGATTGACCCGATTAACAAGCATACGTAAAGACCATGAGTCACTTAAGTAAAGCGAGAAAAACAAGTCACAAATTCAATCTTCACTTTAATTTGGTAGCTATTTAAAATCCACAAAGTATTACACAAAGACATGGGTATAAAAACATACTCTAGTGAGCGAACTTCGAGGATCGTACATTCGATCATCAGCCGTGTCCATATGTGAAGTCGCCCCCATTTGCCTAGTATTGTTTCTTTCCGAGAGCGCTTTAAGCAGGATCATTATAAGATGTAATAACATTCAATTTAAAATAAATAAACGATATGAAATAAATGCCAACTGTTGTTGATTCTAGTCATTTCGCTAATATCATTTTTCTAAATAAAAAACAACGATCCAGGAGGTAGGAAAATATCAGCGATAACAGAATTAAAAAAACAAATCTCGGGAACAAACAATATGATCAGTTAGATCGCCACCATTTGCTGCCATGGTAGTAAACAGTTGTAAGAGGAGACTGTCAAAGTGCAACGCTACACATGGTGAATTAACACAGTTCCATATGTATCGAGTGTATCTCCGTTGAATTTCTTTTTCAAACTGCACATAACAAACACTTTTTGGAGAGAAAAAATTTTCCAATTAAATGTATTAACAATAATCTAGTATAATGCAACATTAAATCAAAAACAATCCATTGGTGTCTGTAAAATTTTGAAAAAGGGTTTGAATCATGTACTGAATTATATGTTATCTGCCCCAGAGCAATATCGCGGCTTTTATATGGCATTTGTGTCTTTAAACCTGATGTTGGTAAGGTAACGGTTCCTGCATATATGGACAAAATACTGTTTAATCGGTCCTCGCTTGATAAAACATGTAATAGACAGGGTGTTATACTTCTTGAGTTATGCAGAGATATTTCTTTATTTAAGTCTCATCATGGTTAATACACAGTATATACATTAAATTAAACATTATATTTAACAGTTAGCCATGCCATTCTATAAAGAATTATAAGAGACTATATTACATGTAAAACATATCAATACATATTTTAAACCAATTTGTCACAATTAATAATACTTGTTGTTTATATATTTACTGATAACCTTACAGACTAGCAAACATACTTGCAGAATAGCACATATAACACACCACGTTTTAACATATATATACCAGTAAAAAATGAGAGGCCGGTGCTAATCTTGACATATTGTCTAAAATGTTATTAAAATTATATAAGATTACGATGTGAGGAGGAAAGGAAATGCTAACGCATCTGCTACTTAAAGCTTAAAAAATATTTTAAAAAATCGAATATCATTCTAGATCAGATCTAGAATGAACTGATTAGCACCGACTTCTCACTACAATGTTAAAATGCTTCATATGTCTAAATCAACTATTACATTATTTATATACAACTATATAAAATATTTCTTCTTCTCTCTAAAATCATAAAACAGGTTTTGGCACTTAGTTTCACAACACTTTGGTTCGATAGTATATAGCATAGTTTATCATTATCGCTACACGAATTAAATTCCTTAAAAACACTTACAATTTCTGTCAATAACTCTGATCGAATGGTATCATACAAAGGGCAATTTAGTAACACATGCATCTCATTTTCAACTTCATCTTTACAATGAAAGCATACTCGATCATTTACACTCAACTGTCTATATCTTCCAGTTTCTATGGCTATTGGAGCAGTGCCACTTCTAAATTTTGCTAAAGCACCTCTATGGCGTCTATTGTATACTAATTTACAGTATGGTTCCACAATATATTCATGTTTGAACTGTTTATAAAGTCTAAGTTTATTTCCCCCGTTACCTCTTTGTGAAACTTCTCTGTTTACGTCTTCATGCCACTTTGTGACAACGACATAAACAATCAGTGGTATTATTTCGTTTAAAAGTACAAATTTATTTGCAATATCATTAACATTACCATATCTTTCTACATTATATTTTTTGAACATTTCTAATACTTTAAAATTCCAGTTCTTGCATCTATTATTACTTTTTGAATTTGACCATAAAAATATCTTTTTATTTAGTCTTGTAGTTTGCATATTAATACAACGACACCAATTTAATAGTACACATTTCCACACTTTACCTATACATGGTGTCCATCCTATATCTCCAGTAACTGCAGAATTTGGTGTGTATTTACCCACATTTAAAAAATATCTAGCCGCTCTATTCTGGACAGCATTTATGCTACTAAAATTATGTGTACCCCAAACTCCCGCCCCATACGCAATAACTGGAAAAACAAGATTATCATATAATTTTGAAAAAACTTCATATGGGAAACCACCGAAAGCTTTTGATTTTGCAATAAGTAGGCCTAACGCTCTGTTTGCAGATTGCGCAACAATTTTTGCAGTCACTGCAAAATCTAGGTGTTCTGTCAATATAAGACCTAGGTATTTATATTGTGACGTGTACTCAATTACATCATTGCCACACTTAAATATAACATTACAACGTTCACATGATGGATTTCTAAAATGTACTATATTGGATTTGGTACAGTTAACTGACAAATAATTATTTATGCACCAACTTTTAAGCATGTTTAACATATATTGTAGATCTTCTGGTGTTTCTGCTATTAGAACAATATCATCTGCATATAAAAGAACTGAAATTAGAGTGTCATCTATCAGAACACCCTTCTGTAATGTATTTATTTTCAAAGCAAGATCATTAATATACAGGTTAAACAGTATCGGTGATAAAGAACACCCTTGCTTCAAGCCCGTATTTACACTAAACCAGTCCGTGTTAAAACCATTTAACTTAATAGAACATAATACATTCTTGTAGAGAGACTGAATGGCTTCTAAAAGTTTTCCCCGAATTCCTAACTTATCTAATTTTTTCCACAGAATATCTCTATTTACAGTATCATATGCCTTATAAAATCAATAAAAGCACAGTAAGTAGATTTTTTCATTTTTTTCCTAGTATCTATTAGGTTTTTTAGAGATGTAAGATGGTCAATGGTACTGCGACCTTTACGAAACCCATTTTGACCTTCAAATATAATATCGTTTTGCTCGGTGAAATTTGTAATTCTATTATTCAATAAACTACAATAAATTTTATAGACTGTAGATGTAATTGTTATACCCCTATACGACAAAGGGTCTCTTGGATTACTAGATGTACATTTTGGAATAGGAGTAATAATACCCTTACTCCACACAGTAGGAACTTTACCTGTATTCAAAAATATATTAAAACACTTATGAAGGTAACTTATAACTATTTCATTCTTTAGGATCTCCCCTGGAATTTCATCTACTCCAATGGAACGACCATTACGAACATCAAGTACAGATTTTCTTACTTCATCTAACGTAAAACCACAACTAAAGTTTTGAATATCATTATTAATATTAAGATTAACATCCACATTTTCTATATCAATATCAGTGTCTATATCTTGATTAAGAAGGTCACAAAAATCTGACTTTCATTTATTAAAAACAGCTGTTTTATCTGTAACAATTTTACCATCGTTATCTAAAATTTCCATAGGTATGTCTTTTTTTCTATTATCTCTAACACCAACCCGACCAATAGTTTTCCAAAATTCATTTGGGTTTTTTCTTAACATCATTAATAATCTCTTCCTGCAATTTCAACCAGTATTTACGTTTACTTTGTTGTACATTTTTATCGAATATTTTTCTTTTTTCAACATAAACTCTTTTTTTACTGCTTTTTAAAATACCATTAGTCTTTAACCAAATTCTCTCCGCGCTACACATATCATTCCAAAGTTTACTTAAATTTTCATTCCACCATGGTTTTGAAATTCGTTTACGTTTATTAGAATACCCATATTTTAAAACAACCTTTTTGCTAGCTATTTTCTCTAACATTTCATATTTAATAATACGAGAAAACGAATTATATAAAGTATCTACTGAACTCTGCTCTTGTTCATTATTTTCTAATTTTGAAATCGTTTCTTGAATACTGTTATCAAAAGCTATTTCTGAATTAAGACAAAAATGTTCAGGAATATGTCTAACATCAAATTTTGTATACATCTTTTCTGTTACAATATATTCGTTATTTTGTTCTGCAATTGCAGAATTCAAACATTTAGGATGAAAATAACATGTCAAAAGTGAGTGATCAGGTATACTCCTCGACTCTATACATTGTTCCCGCACCATATCCGATGCAATAGTTACATTGACATTATCTATACATTCGATGTCTTCATAAGGAACTATAAAGTAATCGACTACAGAACTACCTTTCGATGAAATACATGTGAAATTATTACTTTTAAAATGTCTCCCATTCATTATACAACAATTACTATCAATTAAAAAATTAGACAACATGTCTCCATATGCATTTTAGCAAAATCAATCACATCTCTTTCTAAGACATTATCAATACCTTCGATAAAATCTGGCATATCACCAACTCTGCTGTTAAAATCACCACATATGACAAACTGACCTAATTTTTGATATTCATATATATTTGTTAAGAGTTGATCATAAAAATCATTAGGATTGACATATCTAGACGATCATTGAGGAGGTAAATAACATACACATACGTTAAAAGATAAAAGTGTTAATTTGTTTTTAAAAGACACCCATAAAATACCTTCATATGACTTGTCTAATACATTAATCTCAAACTCCTTATATAAGTCACACTTTACAATTAAACATACGACGCCTGATCCATTTCTAGCATTAACATGTATCTGTTTCCTATTATGCCCAATAAACACATAGTTATCTAAAGCTAAATGATTTTCTTTTAAAAGATGAGTTTCAGCTATGCCAATAATATCAATATTCATAAAACGTACACAGTTTTCTCTAAAAATAAAATTATCTGAACCGCTATTACTAGACCATCCATTTACATTCCAAAACCCTAATTGAACCTATCTTGATTCACCATAATAGTTCATGTTTCCATTATAGCCTCGTCTGTTTCTCCATCCGTCTTGCTGAGCATTTCTGTTCCAGCTTTCTTGTCTGTTACCTCTACTGTCATTAGTATGAGAATTGTTTCTGCTTTGGTTATTTGTTTGATCCTTATGTTTGTTGTATTCGCGGTTATTGTCGATATGTTGGTAACTTCTTCGTGGATATTGTTCAAATGATCGGTAACTGGTACTTCGGTTTCCATTAATGTGCGTGCTGTCACTGTCGCCTACTTTCGTATGTCTTACGTCTACATTTCTGCGCCTATCACTGGTATTATTTCTTCTTTCTGAGCCTTCGTCTACACACAAACGTGATCCGCGAACAGATAGACCTTTGACCCCAAGCGATGAAATTAATAATTTGAGATTGTGATTGTTCACGCGGGCTTCCATTGATTGATCTTTGTGCACAAATACCTTTTCATATTTTCTGGAGTGTCTCAGTTGGCTTTTATTTTTCAAAATAGCCACTCTGTCATCTAATGTATTGCATGACACAATAATTACTCCTGACTTTCCATCTGTTCCTTCTTTCCTTACCGCTTTCTTAAACTTAACATCTCTTAATTTGAGACCATCTCTGAAAAGGTCAGACACAATGTCATTCACACTCTCTCTTTCCCGCTGTGGCAAATTTCTTATGCAGATATTCTGTGATCTGTCCATACTATCTTCACTATCAACTGTTCTACTGACATTTATCTCATCTATCTGCTGTTGTAGACACTTAACATCTTCTATAAAGTCATCTTTAACCGTATCTATTCTCTTATGTACCTCTTGTTTGATCTTTGCACTTTCGCTGTTAATTCGTTTATCTATCACTTGATTTATTTTATTTGACAATTTCTTTTCAACTTCATCAGCTACCGAATCAATCTTTTTAGTTACATCTAGTATCATTTTCTGTAAATTGGACGAAATATTTTGCATTTCATTTGCAAACTGCGCCATTACTTGCACAAAGTCTCTTGTTTCTATTGTTGGTCCACTTTCAACATCAAATTTCAAGTTCATCATATCCCTCATTGAATTAATAGAATTACCATCTCTATGTATTTCTGCTGAGACATCAATTATTTCTGGGCTTGTGGGATCTTTTGGTTTTTGCTTACCACTTTTCTTCTTTTTACTTGATGTTTGTGACTTTGCTTTTGATTTATTATATGCAAATCGTCTTGTTTACGCATAGTAAACGGTAGAATAGGTATTAATACGGATGCGTGTACCTTTGCGTCACAGCACGGAGAATCCGTGATTGACTATTTACTTACAAATGAGAGAAATTTTTCACATATCAGTACCTTTAAAATTGACCCTATTAATGAATGGAGTGACCAATGTTCTGTGTTGTAATAGACCTTCAGCTATACCTGTAGATGTGCGCGACGTAAAGTATAAATGGGATAATTTGCTTCGTGAGCGTTTTCGCTCGTGTTTAATAAATAAATTGTCTGATTTTTATAAATTGACAAAGAATATTGATTATTCAAATAGAGATTCTGTCAACGATGTTGTGAATGATTTTACCAATATAGTTCGGGCTGTGTCGGATCCTTTATTCTCAAAAAGTTATATACATAAAAGTTATGTCTCATTTTCTGACCAGTCATTTGTAAAACATGCGGAATGATTTGATAAGGATTGTGTTATTGCCAAGAACAAATATTTAGAAGCATTACATATATGCACCTGTTGTAAATTAGATTTAAATAGGGAGCATTTCTGCACATGTAAAAAAAAATATATATATAAAGATACCGTTAAGAAAAAGAAGCGATGTTTTGAATTAAAAAAAAATATCAGATATAGATAATTTAAAGTATTGTAAACCTAAAGAAATTTGGAAATATTTTAAGAAAAAGAATAATCATGCCGGAAGTAATGACATCTCATTGGAGGAATCCGAAATTATTTTGCTAGTTTAAGTAATGATATATTTCAGACAGCAAATGAAGATGCCGAATCTTTTTGTACTGACAATGATTTTGATAACAAGTGTTGTTCATTCGAGAAATTAGACCAGCCAATTACTGTGTCTGAAATATTGAGCGCTAATAAATGTTTGGAAGCTGGAAAATTGATTTGGAGCGATTTCTTATTAAATGAGTATTTTATTGAAAGTACTGGTATTTAAGGCTCGCATTTATTTTTAAGGCTATTTTGACCTCGGGCTTTTTTCCCGATAAGTGGACAGAGGGGGTGATTATCCCTATTCACAAAAAAGGTAGTGTGAGCGATGTTAATAGTTACCGAGACAAAGCCTTGGTAACAGAAGGTTAAATCATGTGTAAAGAGTTGTAACACAGTAATAGTTATTCTGACTATTTTGAATATGCTGTGGGATTAAGACAAGGGGAGGTAATCTCGCCTATACTTTTCTCTATGTTTGTGAAAGACTTGGAGCTGTATTTACAAAACAGCGTTGATTCAAGATTGAATATTGATGATATTGTTTTGATTATGTTACTTTTTGCGGACGACATAGCTATTTAAGGAAAATCTCATTCTGAATTACAGGATAATCTAAACCGTTTGCATACTTATTGTAATAATTGGGGCTTAAAAGTAAATACATTGAAAACAAAAATAATGGTATTTAGAAAACGCGGTGGGTTGTTACCCACTGAATCGTGGACTTATAACGGAGCAATTATTGAAGTTGTTGATGATTTTAATTATCTTGGAACAATATGTAATTATACTGGTAATTTTAATTTAAATCAGGAACATTTGGTTGGCAAATAATTGAAAGTTTTTAATATCCTCATTTTTAATTGTAAAACATTCCATTTAAAGCCAAAACTGCTATGCCAGTCGTTTGATGCGTTCGTTGGTTCTATCTTAAGTTATGCGAGTGAAATTTGGGGACATACCAAGTCGAAAGTAATCGAAAGAATACACTTAAAGTTCTGTAAACGTTTATTGAATGTTATATTAAATACGTCTACAGTGGGTGTGTATAGAGAGCATGGGAGATATCCATTATATATATCACGATATGTAAGAATCATAAGCTATTGATGTAAAGTTATTTATAATATATTGATAAAAAACTATATGAACAGGGGCTATATGACTGTAATAGAGGTTGTAAGAAATGGGTATCAAATATTAAAACTATGTTAAATGATTATGGATTCACTTATATGATTGAGAATAATCGTTTTGTTAATCCCGAAGTATTTCCAAATATTTTTAAACAAAAGGTTATCGACAATTTCATTCAACAATGGTTTGGATCAGTAGAAAAAAGTCCAGTGCTCGAATTTTATAAACTTGTCAAACATCGATTTTTAAATATGAGAATTATATCGATATATTGCCCTGTAATCTTAGATTATTTTACACTAGATAAAGACTATCTGTTAATTCTTTTAGAATACAAACTTGACGACATGACAGAAATAGAATTCCAAAAAATGAAAGAAATTGTTTATGTTGCAATTCAAGGGATATAAAAGATGAGTTTCATTTCTTATGTATGTGTCCCTGTTTTAATAATTTACGAAAACAGTATTTGAAAAAATAATACTATCAAAGACCTTCTGTGTTCAAATTTTTAGAGTAACTTAATTCACATAATAAAACCATATTATATAATATTTCAAGATATATAAAAGAGGCATTAGAAATTAGAAAAACAGTGCTAACTGTTTAAGCATAGTGTTCATCCTCATTTCATTTATTAACATTCATTAAATATTTTGTTATATACTTTAATTAATTTAATCATTGCTGCTAAGTGACTATATGTTTATATTGATTGTATATATTATGATGATGTACTTTGTACAAATCCTAATAAAATATATGTTCTGTTCTGTTTAATCCACAATTATTATCATTTTCCTGACCATAATGCTTCAGTATTTGTCAAAGATATTAGCGGAGCCTACAAATGTGTATATTTGTTTGTGTTTGTCTAATCATCATTGACGCTTGCTTTTAAAAACGACAAACGTCTTGATAATTTCTTCTTTGAAAAAAATTGTAACGAGATTTAAATAAAGTTTTTGATTAGTTGATTCAAACAACTGCTCTACCTTGGCGATTTCCATAGTATTTCAGAAGACTATAGTTTGGATGTTTGTTTCTTTGTCACTTTTTATTTAAGTACATGTTTTATTTGACAAAATGATATTAGCAAGAACTTTTGTTGGAATAAAATAAAATAATAAATTTATTTAAAAATAACCGTTATGGGTGTTTTTGTTCCTGTCTAAGCCAGCCTTACCCCCTGATTCTAATAAAAAAAATTTGTATTTTTAAAAAAGCAAGCGTCGAAGATGAAAAAAAATATAATTCCGTTTCCCGCGAAAACAAAGGAGGTCTTTAAGACGTCGCGTCAGAGGTTGAAGCTAATAAGTGTAACGTCAAAACGCCGCAAAATACGAACCTCAACCATACGTTAATTTTGATTAACTTTAAAAATAACGTGCGTAAACACTTGATTTGATGTTTTATTGTACTATATAACAAGTTGATAACAATACATTGAACTGATACTATTGAAGTCATTCGCAAAAAATAACGCTAAACTTTAGCTCATATGTCAATGGTATGATCGATTTAAATATATTTGCGTAATCTGTAATACGTCTACATACATATAACGTACAAAGTAATATTTATCGAGATCCTCTATAGTGTACTTTCAAAGTTGATAGATAGTCGTCTACATTCAAATTGAATGTTTTGATCTTTTTGTTTTCTGTATTATAAAGAATAGATGGTGCTAGGGTGAGGGTTATAAATTTACATTCCTTAAAACCGTATTTTCTCAAATACATGTTACGTCAGGTCGATTTAAATATTAGCGTTGTGGTTTTTTTACTAGAAATCAATAAACTGTTATAACTTGTTACCACATGTTGTTATTTTTAAAAACGCTATTATGTGATTAAAATGAAATTGATATACGTTTAAAAGGAAACATTTTATTTGATGAGAAACTTAGAAGTGTAATTAACAAAACACGTTTTTTTACCATTTGTGACATTTATACTAGAAATCGTTTTTCCATTAAAACTTTTTAAACTTAATTTCTTTTTCAATTTTACGAAAATACTCATGCTACATACAGTCTTGTTTTGTTGAAAAATAAATTTGTGAAATGACTTTAATACTTAGCCATGTTTGTCTTCATTCCCTTTTCTCCCAAAACTCTCATAGTTTTATATAGTTTTAAATTATACTTTTCTATCTTTGCTTTTGTTGCAACAATCTTTTTTTATACACCATTTCCGTCTGTGTTAGTCTCAACCCCATACGTGTTTTCAAAACGATTAGGCTCCGTTTTCACCCAAAAATCTTTTATTAACTCGTACTAGTTGCTAATTTCTGTTACATCCCCCATCGTGTTTTTCTGTTGACGCAAAAGCGTTAACGATTTCCTTAACGTACGTGTTACACGATGATCAAATATAAAAATTACAATTACAAAGAAAATGAAATTATCTTTAATTTGGTAATTTTGATTATTACCTCCCTTGACAAATATGGCGGACGTGTTTTTTCAGCTCCGAGAAAAATCAACAAAATACTGCCAAAAGAAATGTAGTTTGTGTTAATCATAACGTTTTGTTAGCTTAAAATAATACATGAGATGGACTTGTACAATACTGTGACAACAGCGGATATATTGCTCAGATGGGAAGATATTTTAATTGTGCATTTGTGAAAAAATCTTGATGACAAAGAAAAAAAACGGCGGGAAAAAAAACGTACGAAATCGGAGGTGTCGCCGAATACAATTGACACTCAACCGGAGAAGCGTGTTATTACGGCAGAAAACATGGCTCAGTCACCAGTATTATCGTCGCCACTGGCAGGATCGTTGAACTTGGCTCATCACACACCTCCTTAAACAGGCCAGTACTACCCACCCCACCTTCAGTTCTTGACTCTACAGACGTTCCAAAAGTTTCCACAATTGAACTCTATGAACTCATTCAATCAAAATATACTAGACAAACTTGATTCCATCGATAAACGACTGTGTAAACTTGACACAATTGAAACACAGGTAACACAGATGTCACAAAAACTGACCCATATAGATACTAGAGTCTCATCGCTCGAGTCCGAACTACACGTGCAAAATAAGAAGATCATTGATATTGAAGCAAGTAGACACTATGACACACGGAATTCGAGGACATTAAAAAGAAACAAACAGAAATTGAAAATATGTTAAAAACTGAAACAGCTAAAAATGCAGAACTTCAAAAGAAATACAATAAGCTGCAATCTGATAATACCCGTCTTTCGGAAGACATGATTGATATGCAGTCGCGATCCATGAGGGACAATCATTTATTTTTCAATTTTGATAAAATATCGAACTATCAGGAACGTGCAAACGAGAACTGTACTCGGAATATCACCGACTTCATAAAATCAACTCTCGATATACCGGATGCTGATACCATCAAGATCAATTCAACTACCATCAGGACAAGCTACGTATCAAACAAACGTCATTTGACAAACTGAAGGACTCAATCATCAGAATTAGCGATCAGTACCCAAAAGCAATCCAGGAACGCAGAAAAAAACTTATTCCAATCATGATTAAGGCAAAATCTGAAAACAAAAAGGCTGTATTAGCCTATGACAAACTTTTCATTAACGGTTCTTTGTATATAGCGGACAATTTTACAGATGCCTAGGACGGACCCAAGGAACAGTTGAAATTCCTACTCTGGAATGTACAGGGGATTAAACAAAAACTGTCAGACTGTGATTTCTTAAACTTCGTAAATCAGTATGATATTTTGCTTTTAACTAACTTGGAACTCAAATATTTCTTTAAATTAAAAAAACAGTTTTTTGGTAGCGCTAACGATCTGTACTTTTGCACATGTTATATCCCCCCTGAGAGCTCAACTATTTATAAAAAAGCAAACTCAGATCTTTTTGAATACGACTTCTTAAACCAATTAAACACCGATATTGTTAAATATCAATACTATGGTGATATTTATGTCACAGGTGACTTCAACTCCAGAGTAGGTCAACGGTCAGATTTAGTCGATAGTATTAATCTTGACCGATATGTTGACATGCCGTTAAGTGATTTCCTTGTGCAAGGCATACCTGTACGGTATTCCCTGGACAATACAGTGAACACGTTTGGCAACAAGCTGTTAAATCTCTGTAAAGAGAATAGCCTAGCTATTGTGAACGGTCACCTTGAGCAAGGTAAATTTACCTGCTTTAATTTGATCAGAAATCGAACTGAATCGAGTGTTGTGGATTATTAAATTACTGAGTTAAATAATTTTACAAGTTTATGGGATATGAATCTACTGGATCTAAATGAATTTTCAGATCATTGTCCGACAGAGTTTTCGATTGACTGTGGTAAAATAATATTATATAAAACTGATAATTTAACATATGATGAAATCATTTTGAACGAATCAGATTTAAATGATTTTAACAATTCATTGCATGAAAATAAACATATATTTGATGATATTTGTGATAAATTATTACAAAACGAAATTGATATTAACACATGTGTAAATAATTTATCTAGTAATATATATGATATTTCTTTTAAACAAATGGGAGAACATTTAAAATAAATTCAAAACATAAAATAAAAAAATCTCCGTGGTTTAATGAAACTTGTCGAAATGCCAAAAAACAATTTCTAAATGATAAAAATCTTTAAATCTAACCAAAATGAATAGAATAGATTATCATTTTTGAATAGTAGAAGGGTATTCTGGAATGCAAAAAGAGTAGCAAAATTTGATTTTCATAAAATCGAAAAAAGTAAATTATCGTCTCTAAGCAAGAAAAAAAACAGGAAATTCTGGAAACATATAAATAAATACAATAAAAAGAACAGTCATAATTCAACCGATATTAATATGCAAGATTTCGTGGACCATTTTAAAAATATTTCAAATACAGCGCATGGGCAGTTCGATCCTGATGAGCATATTCCGATTATGCAACCGGAAGCACTGTCTATTGATACTCTTGACTGTCCAATAAGTATTGAGGAAATTTCAAAAACCATTTCCAGTCTAAAAAGACATAAAAGTTGTGACTTTGAAAATAATGTTGCTGACTTTTTTATTGATTCTAAAGATTTTATTAGTCCATATTTAAACATATTTTTAATCATATATTTGACTCTGGTATATACCCTGATGCGTGGTGTAGGGGAGTTATAGTTCCTATTCATAAAAAAGGAGATAAAACTGACCCTAGTAATTTTCGAGGAATTACTCTTGTAAATATAATCTCGAAAATATTTTCATTGGTTTTACGGAATAGAATTAATCGCTGGTGCGAATCTGAAAATGTATTTAACGCTTCACAATTTGGCTTCAGGGATAAACGAAGTACAGCTGATAGTATATTTATTCTTCATTCAATTATTCAAAAGATTTTAGCTAATAAATCCAAACTATATTGTTCATTCATTGACTACGGACAAGCTTTTGACACCATTATTAGGGATGCAATCTGGGTTAAACTTATACAATCAGGATTAAGCTGTAAAATGGTTAAAATCATTAAATGTATTTATGAAAATGTTAAATCTTGTGTAAAAATCCCGTCTAACAGTAATTTATCGGAATTATTCGATGTTACGCTTGGTTTAAAGCAAGGGGAGCCACTCTCGCCTCTTTTATTTATACTTTTTATTAATGATATTCAGTACAGTATTGACTTTCAAGGTTTGTCTGAGAATGATTTAAATCAACTGTCTATATACATGATTTTATTTGCCGATAACATAGCGCTATTCACTACTGACTCAAAAAGTATACAGATTCAGCGTAATGAAATATCAAACTATTCGCGTAAAATATGTATTTTTGAAAAAAGAAAACAAATTAATAACTTTGATTTTTTTGTTAACGGGGAACCTATTGAAGTTATTGACACGTTTTGTTATTTAGGTATAAAATTCACTCACACGGGTAATATGACACACGCTGTGAACGCGTTATCTGAACAAGCATTGAAGGCTTATAACAACTTACTATCTGTTTGTGATAGACTTAATCTCGACATTAAAACCATGTTATTCCTTTTTTGTCTCGATGGTGGTACCTATTATCTTATATGGGGCGAAAGTCTTGGGGTATCTGTGATTTCAAGGAAGTGGATAAAATTCATATTAAATTCTGCAAACGTATTTTAGGAATTTGTCAGCAAACCTCAAATCTAGCTGTATTACGGGAACTAGGAAGATATCCACTGTCAATTATAGCTAAAGAGAGAGCATTAAAATTCTGGACTAAGATTTTGAAAAGCCCAAATTCTATTATATATAGATCTTTTATTGATCAATGTGAATCTATCACTGGTAAATGTTTGGCGAGTAATTTGAAGAAATATTTGGATAGACTAGGATTTGGTGAACTATGGTTAAACTTTAATACAGACGTAAATTATCTACCCATGTTTAAACAAAGAAAACGTGATCAGTATATCCAGAGTTGGAATACTGGCATTGAAGAATTGCCTAAATTGGAATATTTTAGGAAATTCAAGAAACAGTTTATTTTTGAAGATTAATTAGATGTTATAAAAAAATAATGCCATTAGAAAACAGTTAACGTGCCTTAGATTAAGCTCCCACAATTTAGAAATTGAGTTTAGAAGATTTAATAATATAGATAGAGAAAATAGGCTATGTAAATTATGTTCCATGAAAGTTGTTGAAACTGAGTATCATTTCTTACTATGTTGCCCAAGATACCATAGCATCAGAATATTATATTTAAATAGTTCATCTTGGCTTACAGATCAGAAATTTTCAAGTATTATGTCAAATAAAAACAAGAAAAATATTTTAAAAATAGGAAAATATGTATCTTAAGCTTTTAAGATAAGAAAACTAGCACTAGAACAAGTAAATAATATTTGATAATGAAACTACTTTACAATCCCTACATAATGTAACTGTTCCTTATACTCAATATATGTATAGCTTAGTACATAACTTGTATGTGAATTTGTTGTATATTGTGTTTTGGCCATATTTATTTAAAAACTTTGTAAATGGCCAAAGGCAAATGTTTGCCGAAATTGCCAATAAAATTTGAAATTGGTATAAAATAATTTACACAATATGATTATTCAACAATATGAACAGTCTTTTATTCCCCGCATTAACCTGAAATCGGCGTAAGCCTCAACTTCTGACGCGACGTCTAAGTAATTAAAACAAATTATTTATAAAATAAAACAAGTCGAACAACAGCATGCTGAACGTGAGTTGACAGACGGATAAAGAAGATGTTGGTTGTTTTGCGTTTAGGTTTGGTATAACGTCTCTTTAAACATCTTAATGGATTGCGATTGATGTCATCTGAGCCAAACGCCATTAAAGTGTTATAGGTCAGCTTATGTCTGCCATATCAGTTGTTTTTCAATATTTCCCCTACATATTCCAAAACGTCTTCAGCAATTAACCGCACATTTTATAAGATAACTATAATATCTAGGAATATTTTATCGTCGATTTGGATTAACTTCAACTTAAATATAGTATTCAATCATCCCTTAGTTTATTTTTTTAAAAATGCGAAGTATATAAGTTTGTATTAGTTCCAGGAAATAGTGGTCAACACTGCCCAGGTTTTTTTAAAACTTTTTCTAACATTCGCGAAAATTATTTCATCATATTGAAGTACTATCCTCAAATAAAAATGTTAAAAGAAATTGGGTCTAACATATCAATTTTAACCACTTTTTGACCCCTTGAAATTTGGTATCCAACATTCAGCAGGGAAAAAACAACACTTAATTTCACCAATTTTATTTTCCATGCAGGTTCATTAATAAAATGAATTTAGTCAGTCACAGAAGCATTATTTTAATTTTTGATTGACACAAACATAATAAACTTGTATTTTATTGTGATCATTTGCAAGTTTCACATTTTCATCCAACCAGAAATAAGCTTACTATATAAATATATGCACTGAACATCCATATACTCTTTTCAGCCAATCAGAGAGCACGTTTCAAGGGTGGTTAGCTGACCGTCTATCTATCTAGGACAATAAGGGCATGGATACTTACTCTGGCATTGCCATAACTTCTATGTTTTTGCTGCAAGTAATTTGGTTGTGCTATGTTGAATAACAGATCATCAAGGTTTTATATAAATTTTGTTGTCAAGCAAAGTATGAGACATGATACATTGAATATAAGTATCACCTGAAACGTAGTTTAAATTTTCATGTGAAAATTAGACCGTAAGCTGTTTCTCTTTTCATGTGGTTTTTGGTGGGTTGCGTAAGCAATTCACCAGAATTTACATGTGAAAAGTAAAGCTCCGTTAAAACTGTATATACCTCATTACTCAGTGTACCAACGCACCAAAAATATTGTGCAAAGAAATTCCTAAAAGTACATAATGTTCAATAAATAAAGACAAATAAACAACTTAATTTAGGTACCCAAATAAATTAATATTCGTTTGTTTGCTTCGAATGTGTAATTAGCATCTGTTGGGTGTAAAATGTCTTTATTCCGAAACCTAGAATAGAACTGTTTAAAGGTAGTCTATCATATTCGGGTGCAATTATATGGAATAGTATTTCACTTAAAATCAGAAACGCGTGTTCGTTAAATGTTTTTTTTCAAGTAATTGTTTGATTTGGATAAAAGGAAATTGAAATTAGAAATTCATGTACCTCCAACAGCTATATGCTTAAGAAATGCCATACCGTTATTAGTTTTTGTTAAAAAAAACTATTTGATTTTTGTTTTGTTTGTTACAGTATTGATTTGATTATTGTTGTATTGTTGTTTCCCTATTATATTCAAATTTCCATGTACAATTGCATTTGTATCTTAATTGAAATACACATGTATGTTCTTTATATGAATACAAAAAGCGAGAGTGTGTGTATGTGTATGCGTGCGCGAAGATGAGAGTTGGTATCAGGTGCATGTTGTGAGAATTTTGTTAATCTATAATGTGTAATATATGTAACAGATGAATGAAAGTTATTTCCTATCTTTTTGAGAATGTATATGTACTTGTTTGTTTATACTAGGGCCTCGAGGAAGATTGGTTTACCAATTGAGTTACCCTCTTTGAATAATGAAATTACTTATTTACTTACTAGTAAATAACATCTATATATATTTATAAATGTCTTATCATATGTAGAACAATACAGAACATAATACATATACATAAAATAACATATGCCATTCTAAAAAGAGTTATAAGAGACAATATACAACTCATAAAATGTTTTTTCTAATCACATTAATCATAACAATTTATTTACATTATATTTCAATAAAAGTTGAAAACCCATTGCTAATCTTGACTTGCGTCTAAAAGGTAGTTAAGACAAAAAAAAAATAAAATTTGACAAGCAATAAAAGCACTAATGCCCATTTTAGGAAATGTTTTGAAAGATCATTTATCACTATAAATCAGATTTGTAATGAACTGATTAGCAATTAGTTTTCACACTGTAATAAAATATAGACAGTAAATTTTACAAATAAGTAATATACAAACATTATTTATATAAGTAAAAATTCCGTTTCTTTAATACGTTAAAAAAGGTTTTGGCAGTAAATCTTATCATCTCTTTCTTTAAAAATAGGAACTTCATTTTATCACAATCATTAAAATTATAAAATTCAGGAGTAATCTCATTGGCTTTAAGCAATAAACCTCTTCGTTCATCAACATATAAATTGCAGTTTAACATAGCATGAAACTCATCTTCGATAAGGACATAAGTGTTCATTTTCCGGAATATTTTCATATCGACCTGTTTCAATTCGTAATGGTGCTATTCCACAACGAAATTTTGCGAACGCCGACCTATGTTTATGAGGTAAAATCATTTTACAATATTATTGTGCTATATTCTGACTTAAATAGCCTGTACGTTCTTAACTTATTTCGTCCAGTACCGCTGACACCTGTGATTCGATTAATACTAGAATTCCACTCAGAAATGTAGATATTCATCATTCTTTTCAAAAATAGTGTCATTAATTTGAGATTTGTTTCTATTTGTGTCATTAATATCAAAGAAATGTGGCACTTCAAGATTAACAAAATTACATTCGACAGCAAAGAACCAATTCTTACACCTAACATTAGCTTTACTATGTGCCCAGATAAATAGTCGTTTATTAAGTCGAGTGACATCCGTATGAACATTGCGGCTCCAGCGGTAACAAATGCATTTCCACTGTTTAAGTAATGGTGGGGTCCAACCCATATCACTGAACACAGCTGCGGTAGGTGTGTACTTCCCGGTCCCTAGATAAAACCTCATAGCTCTGTTTTGATTTGCGTTTATGCAAGAATACGATTTGGTGCCCCAAATCGAAGCTCCATATGGTATCACAGACCATACTAACGAATCAAATGACTTTTTGAATACCACATAAAGCTTTATACTTTGCAATTAAAAGACCTAAAGCGCGATCCGCACTCTGAGCAATTATTTTGGCTGTTTGATTATAATCCAAAAACTCCGTAAGAGTAAGCCCAAAATACACATACTTTTCCGATAACATAATATAATTGACACCACATTTAAACAAAAAATTAGTTCTAGGTATACAACATGATCTAAAATGAACAACATTACTTTTATTAGCATTAATGGACATATTATTTATAATACACCAATTATTAAGTTCGTTTAACATAAACTGCAAATTACCTTCATTTTCAAACAGTAAAACAATATCATCAGCATAAATAATATGCTTATATTTTCTTGATCAATATCAACACCTTTACCTAATGCCTTAATTCGCAATGCTAAATCATAAATAAATAAGTTAAATAATAATGGTGACAATGGACAGCCTTATCTTAATCCAGAATTTACATTAAACCATTTAGTGTAATAATTATTAACTTTAACACATGCTGAAACTGAATTATACAAAGATTTTACTGCTTTTAACATTTTATCTGAAACACCTAAATACGTTAAGCGGTCACAAAGTTTATCTCTATTGATAGAGTCATAAGCCTTTTGATAATCAATAAAGGCGCAAAAAGTTGATTGTTTAAGTTTTTTCCTAGTTTCGATTATATTAGTTATTGATGAAATCTGATCAATAGTGCTACGTTTCTTCCGAAAACCATTTTGTTCATCTACAATGTTATCATTTCTATCTGACCATAAAGTAATACGATCGTTTAATATTGCAGTATACAATTTATACATTGACGATGCCAACGCAATACCTCTATAAGATAGAGGGTCTCTTGGATCGACGGAGCTTGACTTAGGAATATGATTAATAATGGTTTTGCCCCACAATGATGGAACACAACCAGATTCAAAGCAAACATTAAAAAGAACATGTAAAAAACAAACTGATGTATCATTCTTCAAAACATCAGCTGGTATGTTATCAACACCAGTGGCCTTACCTTTTTTAGCCTTATTAACTGCTTTTTTAACTTCAAAAATAGATATATTTCCATCTAAAAGAATATCAGAAGTTAAACAAGTATTTTGAGATTGATCATAATTTGAAGTTGCGTTACGATTATTCAAGAAGTTACTGTAATCTCGTTCCCATCTATTTAAAACATCTTTGACATCTGTTGAATGTATATGAAAATACTACGCCATTGAAATCTTAGAGTGTGTACATTAATGAATGAAAGACACGATAATTTTAAGATGTATAACTTGAAAAATAGCAGACGATAAAATATTGTTTACCAACATATTTTACTCTAGCCAATCATGTATAAATGTTAGTGAAGGGTCCTTTCCCATTATTTTATAGTTAGTTTAAAACAGATGTCTTAATATATAAAGTCTATAAAGGGCTATGCTACAGCTAACCACAAAACGTAATGTGTTACATAGTGCAATAATGCAAACATGTTCACCTCTTACGCTCTGCTGTGCGTATTTCTGATACTTCAAATTTATACTGTACGATATGTGTATTGGTCCTGTTGTCGCCTGATAACCATTAATTAGAGTTTGTTCCAAATTTAAACAATATTTTTCACTGGAAGGTTCCAAATAATTTGCGGCTTTCAATGAAATTCAAGCTCTGCTTTTATGATGGATTTACAAAATTATATGTTATTAATTGTTGTACAAAGTTACTATTGAAACTCTTTTCAGTCATTAAAATTGCGAGTTTAAATTAATAAAACATAACTTAATGTTTATATGTCTCTGGATGAACCAAGTATTTGCAAAGAGAATAAGATTGAAGAAACTAAGTTGATTTGATTTATTTAGTGCCATATTGATGTCATCGAGGACTAACAGACGAACCGTTTACCTAATAACGTTTTTCTGGGATTCTGAAATTTTAACCAGCACAACCATCTTTACATACGGGAAAAATTATCGCCTTTTACTCGAAAAGAAACTCGAAAAGAAACTACATGTAAGTCACCAATGGTGATGATATAACAGACAAACACCGTCACCACTAAAACATCATTATTTTCATAATCATCACCATCTTGATCACCATCCTCATTATCATCCTCCTCCTCATCATCATCGTCATCATCACCACCATCACCACCATTATCATCATCATCAGCAGCAGCAGCATCACCACCATCATAATCATCATCACGAGAACCACCACCATTACCACCATCATCATCCTCCTTATCATCCTCCTCCTCATCATCATCATCATCGTCATCAACACCACCATTACCACCATCATCATCATCATCACCAGAAACATCATCGTCATCATCACCACCATTACCACCATCCCCATCATCATCATTATCATCATCATCACCAGAACCACCACCACCATTACCACCATCATCATCATCCTCATTATCATCATCATCATCATCATCATCATCATCGTCATCATCACCATCATTACCACCATCACCATCATCATCATTATCATCATCATCACCAGAACCACCACCACCATCATCATCAACACCATCATCATCATCATCAACAACAACAACAACAGTTACAAAAACAACATTGGCAGCAAATGATGATTCCTATCCAAAAGCGACATTACAAAACTAGTTTTGCAAATCAGACATAAAAAGGTTAAGTCAATGTTTACCAAATTGATGTCTAAAGGAAATGAAATCAAATCGTATTAGGACAGAGAAATATTGATGAAACAATTGTACATTATAAATTAGATTATGCTAACTTGGTATCGAAAACCTCCTGGTGTTCTTTACACATGCCAGTGTTGGTGATTGAAATTTTGATAGAAAGATTATCTTTAAATTGTTTTCCAGTTATATTTTCAAAAACACTGTCTGGCTAATTCAAAACACAGAGGAAAAACCCATCGGACATTACCTCCCTTCACTAGCGAAATATATATGCGTTATTGAAACATAATGTGGACATTAGATATGGACATAATTTATACATTATCAATTATGAGTCGATGAGCATAATAATTCGACAACACAAACTACTTTGCATTAATTCGATATTTGAAGTCAGTGCCAGTATAATGTGACTGGATGGGGTATCATACCATGTGACATGCTACTCCAGTGTGACAGCGTTTAGAAGACTGTCTCAAGCACAACCATGGCGATATAAATGAAAAATGCATGAGTTGAAAGTGACACAATGCAACAACAACTCATAACGTATAATAACAATCCCACCTTCATTACTTTTGAGTACTTTGATTATAAGAAAACTCGGGTAAATTCACACAACATTTTATGTGAAATAACGTTATATTGACATACAATTTTTATAATAAGTTTTAACATAAAAAGAAGTATTGTTGCTCATTATAAAAGTATGTTAATTACATTATAATATAATGCGTAATTCAGAGATATATCGTTTGTGGTGCGATTCAAAGTTATGATTGTAACGCGTGGATCACGTTTAAAAATGACCACATGAAATTCACATTGTGAAATTAAACGTGCAAACATTTCAAATGATTCGCATTAATTCTCGTTTCATGTGAAAATCACGTTAACAATCCATGTGAAGTTCAGGTTAAGTTTGCGTGAATAACCAAATTGGGAAATGTTGATAGCGTTGTACAAGCATCTGAATAACCTTGCCGAACACCATATGAGCATGGCGGAATTTACCGAGAACGATCAATTGTAAACGAACATAAAATAATGCGGACGTACTTTTGCAATCTTGAATAGGGGCCGTCCTCCGCCATGATTTTGTTATAGACTCGCTGTCTTTCATCTATAAGGTCGTTTCCTTCAGTCTTCAATTCGTTGATGATTCTCTTGACGATCGCATTGTCCATATAGCACTCTGTAAATGTAGTTTAACTGTTAAAGGTGTACAACGGTGTCTTAATAATAAGAAGAATGATAAGACTTACCACAATAACAACAACAACAACAACAACAATAACAAAAGCAATAATGATAATAATGATAACACCACCAACAACAACAGCACCAGCAACAACAACAAAAACAACAATGACAAAAGCAATAATGATAATAATAATAATAATAATAACACCAACAACAGCAACTGCAGCAGCAGTAGTAGCAGCAGCAACAACAACAAAAACAACAATGACAAAAGCAATAATGATAATAATAATAATAAAAATAACAACAACAACTGCAGCAGCAGCAGCAGCAGCAATGAACAACAATATTAAAACGATAACAATAGCAATAGCAATATCAAAAACAATAATAATTATAACAACGACAACGACAACGACAACGACAACGACAACAACAACAACAATTACAAGTGCAAGTACAATAACACGTACAATTTCAAGAACAAGTACAATGACAAGTACAATAACAATGACAATGACAATGACAATGACAATGACAAGAACAAGTACAATGACAAGTACAATGACAATGACAATTACAAGTACAAGTACAAGTACAATGACAATTACAATTACAATTACAATTACAAGTACAAGTGCAATGACAATGACAATTACAAGTACAATAACAATGACAATGACAATGACAATGACAAGTACAAGTACAAGTACAATGACAATGATAATGATAATGACAAGTTCAAGTACAAGTACAAGTACAATGACAATGACAATTACAATTTCAATAACAAGTATAAGTACAATGACAATGACAATTACAATTACAAGTACAAGTACAAGTACAATGACAATGACAATGACAATGACAATTACAATTACAAGTACAATTACAAGTACAATGACAATGACAATGACAATGACAATGACAATGACAATGACAAGCACAAGTACAAAGTACAATGACAATAACACGTACAAGTACAAGAACAAGTACAAGTACCTGACATTTTATAAATTTTCTTAAAATGTATTCAAGCAATTTCCTTGAAATTTAAACTTAAATAAGAACATTTAGTGCTGTGTAAAATCAAAACATAGCTGCCTGCTTACGTCGTATACAAGTATTAATAACGCTACTTAATATAGATATCACTATAAATATTGGAAATACAAAAGTGGCGGGTTAGCTATCCCGTTCAGTATAAATACCATATATAACCTATACTGTTTGACCGGTGCGTAAGCACTGGTTATAGCCGTTATTTTGAAGTCACACGTCGCTTTTACTAAAAACCTAACAACTCAGCTGAGAGGAATTCAATGTACTCAGCCGATAAAAAAAGTAGTTCCATCGAATATGTTTGAAAATTGAATTGAATTTAAGCGTATTTAGCTATAAATCAATTGAATAATAGATTAAATGATAAACCTCGTCAATTAATCTACATATGCTCACAGCAATAATTTTTAAAAACATTTTTCGCAAATATGTGGGTTATTTGGTAGTATATCCCAGTCCTGATATCTCCCGAATTAGGTCTATGAACCCCAAATGAAAAGGCAGGGAATTCCATGCCTGTCCCACAACTCATAGCTTTTCAACTGTGTCGTCATTCAACTGACCAATCAAAGTGCTCAAATGACATTCCTAGTTTACGGACCCAATCGGGAGAGCTGGGTCCGCTCTGCAGACTAGTTATTTGGCTTGTAATGTAGTAATACATTGTATAACTGCGACGTGACTGATGCTGAAGACGTCAATTTTCCTGATACTGATAGCTGGTTATCAACTTATCAAATTAAGGACAATCGGCAAAAGTGAGGGGTTTTTTTTTCAATCTTATTATTACGGCATACCTTACCGTTCTTCTTATTATAGGAAGCACTAAGAAACAAATTGTGAGCATAATTATGGACGCCTATGGGTCCTTTATAAATATTGTGAATTCCATGCCCCTGGGTCTAACGGTTTGGCCCTGGGGATGAGGACTACTTTATTAAATCTATATAAGAGAAAATGATAAAAAAAAACGCTGTTTCTTATGACTGATGACTAAATAGACTTATGTGCATGTTTTTTGGTGTGATTTGTTGTTGCTGACCTGACAGTTAATACTTATGTGAATTTCATGGTTCCCGCCCATGAGGTCTTAGGGGCGAGGCAAAACAGTCAAATTCAAGGTAAACTTTAAAAGTCTTGTTATTATAGGAAGCACTGGGAAACAATTAGTGAGCATGATAATGGACGCCTATGTGTCCTTTATAAAAATTGTGAATTGCATGCCCCTGGGTCTCACAGCTTGGCCCTGGGGTGGGGCCCACTTGACTAAATCTATACAATAGAAAATGACAAAAACTGTTATTTTTTATGACTATTTACTCATTTGAATGGTTTTTGGTGTGATTTGTTGTTGCTTACAAGACGGTTAATACTTATGTTTTATTTAGCTTTATGTCATCAAGATTAATCAGGTGACCGTTAAGGCCCGTGGGGCTCTTGTTAGCTCTACTGGCCAAAGGCCAGAAGGCTTTATACGATGGTGCGTTGTCAAGATAAGAAACAAGGAGCTAGTATTTATAGGGGCTCTGTAAGGGGACTTGGAGTTTTACATAATGATACAATGGGAAAACGGAAAATTCTCATTTTTTCACCTGTTTGTGCAAAAATATTATTCAGTTTGAGTTCTGAAGCATTATCTAGTCATAGCAAATAAGATTTGGTTCAATAAGCAAGATTAACTTTCCATAAGGGGCCAGGTGGAGTCACAAAAAGACTTCAATTTGAAACTTTTCAACAATCTTCTTCTCTACAACCGGTCAGTCAAATTTGTTCATATTTGATATAAATTATCCCTATGAATAGGGGTTTGAAGTTTTTACAACTCAAGGGGCTAGTAAATATAGGGGCCCTGTTAGGGGACATTGATTTTTATATGGATTTAATTTCCATAAGGGGCCAGGTGGGGTCTCAAAAGGATTAAAATTGAATAATTTCAAAAATCTTCTTCTCAACAAATGGTCAGTCAAATCAGTTGATATTTCATATAATATTATCCTTATGGGTAGGGGTTTTGAAGTTTGTATAAATCCAGGAGCTGGAATGGATAGGGGCTTTGCATAGGGACTTTGAGTTTTCCATACGAGTACTATAGGAGAACAGAAAATTCTCATTTTCTCCATTATTTTTGCAAAAACAATGTTGAGTTTCAGATTGTAAAGAATAAGCAAATATTTTTTGTTAAATATAGAGGATTGAAATTCCATAAGAAGCCGGAGGGACCCAAAAAGAGTTGATTTTGTGAAATTTCAAAAACTGATTAATCGAATTTGTTTCTTAAAACAACCATCACTATTTACCAGTAGAGTGTCCACAGACCCTCTTAGGCCTCTTGTTTATTTTTTAAATTTCAAAAATCTCCGACGACAGTACATGGTCAAGATAGTTGGGGTGTAGTATCATCTCATGATATGCCTCTGTGGTCAGTTTTGAGTCGCCAGAGAACTGATATTTAAATGCATTGTGACAAAACTTTCACTGTAGCAGAGATATGACAATCTGAAATTATGTCATTACTGTAGAATAAAGTTTTAAGACAAAAAGAGTGTTTGTGCCTAGAAACAAATTGTTCAACCATTTGTTGTTGCTGTATTGTGAGAAATAACTCAATAACTGGGTAAGAAAGGGAAATATTAAAAACACTCTTCCTTATTATACTTTCATCGTAATAAAAACATGCACCGGCCACCAGTACGTATAGTACTTTGATTTATAACGGCAAGTGATAAGTTTCAGATACACATTTAATTATTTTAATTGATTTTCAATAAATGTCGGTAGTTTATTAACATTGACAATGCAGGGCTTTAACATTGCTTTAACGGTCATGAATATTAATGATTTTTGAGAATAAATTAGGACAATAATTATAATGCATAATTAGTAGTAGAAACCCGTCGATCGGTAGTAGAAAACCACCGAACGGTAGTAGAAAACCGCCGAACGGTAGTAGAAAACCGCCGAACGGTGGTAGAAAACCACGGAACGGTAGTAGAAAACCGCCGATCGGTAGTAGAAAACCGCCGAACGGTGGTAGAAAAACCACGGAACGGTAGTAGAAAATCACCGAACGTTAGTAAAAAACCGCTGAACCGCCGAACAGTGGTAGAAAACCGCTGAACGGTGGTAGAAAACCACGGAACGGTAGTAGAAAACCGACAAACGGTATTAAGAAACCACCGAATGGTAGAAAACCTCCGAACCGCCTAATAGTGGTAGAAAACCGCCGAACGTTAGTAGAAAAGCACCGAATGGTAGTAGAAAAACCGCCGAACTGCCGAACAGTGGTAGAAAACCTCCGAAGGTAGAAAACCTCCGAACGGTGGTAGAAATCCGCCGAACGGTAGTAGAAAACCGCCAAACCGCCGAACAGTGGTAGAAAACCACCGAACGATAGTAGAAAACCGCCGAACAGTGGTAGAAAACCGCCGAACGGTAGTAGAAAACCCACCGAATGGTATTAGAAAACCGCCAAACCGCCGAACAGTGGTAGAAAATCGCCGAATGGTAGTAATAAAAATGTATATTTATTTTGAAAATCAAATCAGATGTAAAACATTCAGGTTTTTGTACCGGTGTTTGTACTTTTTCCTCTTAGTATATGGCGAATTCAATGTTAACTGAATGTGTTTTAAACGTGGAGGAAACTGTTCAATACTATCATAAGGACTTACCGGACCCATCGTTTGCATCCATGGGTGCGTTGATACTGTCAGTCCAGTCCTGTAGTAGCTTCATATACCTCATCTCGATATCAGACCGTTCGCTTATCTTATTCTCTACATAAATACGTAGCCTGTGGGAATAAGAAAGATCAATACATAAAGTATTAGTAAAAATATTGTATTTAAATGTGTTTATAGTATTGTTAAAACCATTTTTGTAGAACCCTTAGTGACTGTTTTTAAAAAAAGGGAGAAAACAAATAATCGATAGAAATGTGGATTTCTCTTAGACGAGCGGACCGAGCTTTTAACTTTAGT
Organism: Panopea generosa; assembly: GCA_029582155.1. NCBI lineage: Eukaryota > Metazoa > Mollusca > Bivalvia > Adapedonta > Hiatellidae > Panopea > Panopea generosa. The sequence continues at coordinate 60,601,198 of CM055902.1, forward strand.
TTACATTTTTGTAATTCCGTAATGACTCGGTTGCTATCCGATTGTACCTCCGCCAGTGTTCGGAAGTACACAAATGAATACTACAGTGGTAGTTTGCGGATTAAGACAGTTAGGTAAGGGGTTTTCTTTCAATGTGCCCGTTTCACTGAACAACGTTTCAATTATTTACAGAAACAAGAACATATCATCCGTTGAGTATCCAAAAGATTCTATTTGGCAGCAATGCTTTAACATATGAAGAAAATTGTGATCTATTTGACAACATTCATATATATATTAAACAAAAAAAACATTTTAATGACTAGTAAACATTAACTACATATTTTATTTAGTTTTTAGTTTTACAAAATACCTCTGCATGAGTCATGCGTATTGCGAGTTTGAATGGAGTTCTGGGGATTAACTTTACAACTCGACAATACATTCTTCTTTTAAATGTAATGTTTTAAGTTCTATATTACAGGGGTGGCGAAATCTGCAAAAATCTTACTTGTCCACGGACAACCAAACCTAAAAGTTTACTTGTCCGTATAAAAATTCCACTTGTCCGTATAATTTGGACATATTTATACTAAAATAAACAAAAACATGTTAGATTTCTCAATCTTTAATGCACCTTAATTATTTTACATTGTAAATCATGTTGACTACTGAAGGCAGCATTGGTTCGCAGAGATAGCCTTTTTTAACTTCTGCCGGGTCTCGCCATCACCAAGTTTCTGAAGAACTTCTGTCATCAACTCTGTCTCCTCGAATTGGGGTTCTACAGAGACATTGCTGGTAGAGGCTTTGGGAGCCCGGGGCTTGTGGACCAGATGCCTACCACCTGTACTGCTGTTCAGCCAGTGTAGAACACTTTCAGAAGCATCAAAGTCTTGTAGTGAAGGCCCTGACAACACTATCCGCATCTGATGTTGGAGATTTGTCTGACTTAGAGTCGACCTTGTTGGTGTTTTGATAAGGTTCATTGACGAAAATGACCGTTCACAGGCTGCAGTTGATGGTGAGAAGGTCAAGAGCAATTCCAACAGTGTGTTCAGATGTTCAAATGTCTTCTCGTTCATTTGCAGAATTTGTGACATAGCAGCCAGGGGATGTGTACTTTTCTGAACAGACATCCTGACTTTGAATTGCTGCCATTCTTGGGGAATGTTAGCCAGTTCCTCATCAGTGAGCAGATCTTTGTAGTACTCGCACAATGACGCAATTGCATCATTGCCATAGACAGCGATGTCCTTCAGAGAAGTTGGCCAAACTCTGTGATCGAAGATCTTGAAGTAGACAATCGGTGCATCTGACAGATTGCTGAATCTATTGAGCACATCCTGAGTGACATTGTTGATAAAGTCAATGATAACATTGTCTTCCCCAAAAGGCTTCGGAAGTGGTCCATTCAGTTTAACACCTTTGTAAAGTCTAGACTGTGGATCAAAGTCACTGTAGAATGTCTTCATGGTGTCACTTGGGCTCACACTCATGGCATGGAGTCGTGTGTATAGTGTGTCCACTGCCTCCTGCACTTCAAAGATTAGAAGGTCAGACAGTTGGAACAACTTGCTTACAGCAGTAACATGCCTTAAGATATCCATCATTAAGTGCATGTACTTCACAAATTTGATCTGCTTAATGTCACTGAGGATCTTTTTGGCTTGTGCCTTTTCATCAGTTTTGCTTGATGTCCCCAAGATTTGTTCCAGGTGTGTAACTGTTGCCTCATAATCCTTCAGGACGGCTCTTACAGCACGCTCCTTGCTTGAAACCCAGCGAATAGATTTGATGTCGGAATACATTACCAGGTCTTGCTCAAGAATGTCACCAATAGCATGCAGGTGTGAGCGCCTCTTTGGACTGAATGAGTAAAATTTGTATATGCGCTTTATTGTTTGTTCAAACTGGTCCAGGTATGGCAATTTCTTGGCAGCATCTAATACCCCAAGCTCAAGACGGTGTGCTACACAGTGGGTAATAACAACAGGGTGATTGACACAGTCTGACAGCTTACGAGCAACTCCATTCTTAGCACCCATATTTACACTAGCACCATCCATGTTAACACAAACAAGAGCTGGTCGTTTGTCAGATTCGGTGTTCTCCATGTCAATGTTGATGGCCTGTAGTCCTCGTTTGATGGTTGCAAAAACTCCGTTTGCATCAGGTGTCTCAAGAGCTTCAATACTCGCCATGTGAGTGACTGGTTCCTTTGTCTCAGGGTCCACGAAACGAACAAGGATACATTCCTGGTCAACAATAGCAGAGTCTGAAAATACACAAACAGGATTCATTTTAAAGCTAAATACTGTTCAATATGCACTAGATGCAACAAACAGCTTTGTGCAAGCTTTAGTTCAAGTTATGGTTTGTTATAAAACATACAAACTCAATCTATAAATGAGAGCTTGATGATTGCAATGCACTATTTTCATGATTGATTGTTAAAGCATAAAACATCTGAAATCATGCTCTTTAAAATAAATGACAGGTACACGTTGATATGTGTTAATGACCATGTAGTTATTGAATGATATAAAAGCTACACCATGAATAAAGAACAAAAGTAGTTGTAATGAAACATACCTGTACTTGAATCAGACATGACGGTAAAGAACTTTGATTTGTTGAGCTTCGAACTCACACCCTCGTGTAGTGCGTCTGAAATGTTCTGTATAAAGTCGGTGCAAGCCTTTCTATTAAGGTGGTCATTTCCCAGATCAAGACCGTTTTTTTTCTGCACCTCACAATAAATTTCGTAGTCAGAAAAGGGCTTACGGTGTTTAGCAACAGCATACGCTGTGTTAAATAAAAGTTTGAACCTATCGGTCTGGCTTGAATTGTATTTCTGTACTGTTTTGTCAAGGTCCCCAACGTACTTGGTACTAGTTTTCTTTAATTGTTCATGTTCTGCCTTAAGCTGGCATGATGCATGCTTTGCACTTCCTTTGTGTGTTGCAAGTGTTTCCTTGCGGGTCACGGTCATTCCGGTGAAGAGACCACTCTTTTTGTCTGCTAGAGTCGGAAATTGCCGACATACTCGACATTTAGCTGACCCATCATCATCAATCCGTAACCACGGGAACTCATTTAACCATGATTGTTGAAAGGTGCGTTTGCGTTGTGTGGTATCGTACTTCTTATCATAATCTTTTTTATTTTTTTTCTGTGGCGGAGTTTCGTGAGGAACGTCATCGTTCTTTGGTCGTTTAATAAGAAACCGGTCCATTTTGACACAAATGTGTCGTCTGTGTTTTCATTAGACTGTGCATTATTTCCAAACAAACAGTGCGTTAATTTTAGGTAATGATTAACTAAAAAAACGCGAACCCGTCTGCAGGATTACAACTCTGAATTGAACCAATCAGATTTTTTATTCACTGCGCGTCTTGCTTCTAATAATAGAACTAGGAATTTCCACTAACTATGTTTAGAAATATGCGAACAAAATACGATACAATTATGAAAACAATCTTTACGTTAAGCAAATGATGCGGTTCCTTCTGAAATCATCACAGATTTATTGGTCGTCCACGGACAAGTAAAAATAATAAATGCAGTCGTCCGGACCGCCGTTTGTACGACACGGACGACTCGGACGGTTGATTTCGCCAGCCCTTGTATTACTTTTGGTTAGGTCGCATGAGCGACCGAACCCTATATAAGGGCGAGTCAAGAAATTGACTCTGGGCGCTGCCATATTTAAACGTCACGATCACGTGTTAAAAAGACAGAAGCCGAATGCACAAGTTTTGGAAAAACAGTTATTTTAAACTGTTGTTTTTAAAAATAATATATCCGCAAATTAATTTAAAATATGGATACGAATTATTTTAAAAGATATTATTACCACATTAGTAAAGTGCATAAAACATAGCAGTAAGTACGTTAGACAATATATAAGGTAAGTTTTTTTTTAAATATGCTAATGGCAATACATGATAATTGATATCAGTACATTTAAAAATCAAAATTACTATCAGGCACACCTGCAGCAGGGAATTCGCTGTGTCAGCCGGAACCTTGTCGGGATTTGGTATCACCCGTGTATTTAGTACCCTGTACAAGGAACCAAACTTACACATTCATTCGCTTTAATTGCAACATCGTATATAAGACCTAACCATTAGATGCCTTTTAAAAGCAGCTAACTGGTTTCTTTTCGAATTATTATATAAACTTGAAACTTTTTTTTTCTTCTTCCTAAACCTATTTATGTGTTTTTGACATGAATTATAATGTATGTCTGTAACACTTTACTACATGTTTATATATATAATATGTCGTTCAAATGTCATTAAGATATAACTCAAACCATCGTTTCAAGGTGATGGCAAATAATGTGGTGAGCACTTGTGGCCAGACCCTTTTGCCTAATTATTTCTTGTAATAAATGTTTTTTGTTTGCCTGTAATATGTATATTTGTAAATATATTTGCAATAAAATATGTTTAAACTATAAGGGGTTCATTAACAAGATTAGAAAAATTATGGCTTCACTTATAGTATTTATCGTTATTGTTGTTTTTTTTTAAATATATTGATGTCTGCAATAAAACTGTATCGAACGTAGTATGCATTATTTTATTGAGAGATTACCAAGTGTTTATTTAGTACAGTTATTAAAAAAGTATTTTTTTTAATTTTATATGAACGATTCGTCGCTATTTCGTATTAATGAACTGTAACCCACGAGCATATTTATTTCACATAAATAAGCTCGTGGGTTCCAGTTCATTAATATACTGAGGGGAATAGAGGGATGTTCTTAAAAACTATCTAACCGCAAGTGGTTATTTAATTTTTAACCGTATCTCCTACAGTTCCCCAAACTATGTTTCCCTCTGGATTGAATTGATCATATATTGCCGACCAATGCGTTTCCGAATAAGCTTCGCAGCTCACCGTTTTCTGCCGAAGGTGTTTATCAGAAAGAGACGAACATTAATCTGTAAACAAAACCCGTTCTTAATTATATACTAATAATGTTCTTTATATTATTTTTTCGTTTTCAAAGTCTCTCAGTGATCAAATAAACATGTATTGTATCATCTGGGAGAGTAAAACTGACTTAATTTGAAACTAAAAACGTTTCGGAAGTTTAATGAGCCTTTCAATGTATCATTTTGGCATATTTAAATAATGTCCTTGCGGCGTCATTATATATATATGTATATATTATAGACATGATATACTGGAAACAATTGTTTTAGCCAATTTGATTTTTTTTCAAATCCTGATTATTCCCTTAACACACATACACGCGCGCGCACACACACACACACACACACACACACACACACACACACACACACAAAACTATTTGGGTGGCATATAGTAATCGCAGCGCGTCCGTCCGTCCGTCCGTCCGTTCCGTCCGGTATTTTGTTTCCGGCCTGTAACTTTGTCATGCATAGATGGATTTTGTTGATACTTGCTACAAATGATCAGCATAACATGATGACGTGTCGCGAGTAAGACCCACACCTGTACCTCAAAGGTCACAATTTGAGTTTGTTTGACAGCACTTTCAGTCTGTTTGAGATTTATTTCATGTCTTGCCTGTAGCTACAAAAGACCAACATAACATGACGATGTGTCACGCGTTACACCTAGAATCCCACTTCAAAGGTCACGGTCACAATTTAACTTTGGTTGATGACACTTTCAGCCTGATTGAGATTTCGTGTTCAGTCTGAAACTTTGTCACCTATGGATAAATTTCAAAAACACTTGGCTCATTTCATCAGCATGACATTACAAAGTGTCATGTGTAAGACCCACATGCGTACCTCAAAGGTCAAGGTCACACTTTGAGTTTGTTTTATAACACTTTCAGTCTGTGTGAGATTTCTTGTCTGATCTATAACTTTGTCATCTATGGATATATTTTAAAAACACTTGGCTCAGTTGATAAGCATGACATAATTAAGTGTCGTATGTAAGCCCCAGAACCTTTCCTCAAAGGTCAAGGTCACACTTTCAATTTGTTTGATATTGCGTATCTGGTCTGTGACTTTGTCTTTAACTTGGCTCAATTTATCAAGATGACATGACAACATGTCATAAGTAAAACCTAGACACGGTCATACTTTGAGCATGAATGACAACATTCTGAATCTGTTTGAGATTTCAAGTCTGTCCTTTAACTTTATCATACATGGATGGATTTCAAAACACTTGGCTCAATTTATCAATTGATCAACAATTGATCTGTAACTTACATTTAGGGATTTTAAAATAGTTTGACACAAATGATCAGCATGTCACAATATTGTTTCACCTGCATTTAACTGTTGAAATACCCAGACCATTACATCATAAGTCAAGGTCAAGATTACATAATGGTCAAGGTCATGCTTAAATGTAAAATAACACGAAACTGCATGTCGAGTCTGAAACATTAGTCCATTACTCATGATATTCATGAATACATCGCTACCTATTATATCATATATTGTTATTTTTCACAGACCATTTGAGGGGTGGGGGGGGTGGGGGGGTGACACTTAACAGTGAAATTTCTTGTTATTAGTAGTCTTAGTCTAAATTAAAGTTTAATCGTAAATAATGATGCATGTTTGACAAGCACAACCCATTAGAAAACATGGTCGGATTTTAGTGACTCCCGGTCAAACAGTTTAAGAGAAACGGAACTAAATTTGATCGAATAATAACCGAGTAACAGATCTAAAGATTTGCATAAAATCTTAATGTTAAATTGTTAATGCATACGCCGCCGTCTACGGAAAAGTTACACCTGTGTATTTTCTTTTTAACGTTAAAAGGGCGAGACAAAAAAAGTAAGAATATATGGACAAGAATAGTCAAACGTTAAATGATGGTTAACAATATGTTCAATACAGCACATGTATATGACACCCAGCTGATGAAAATTAACATAAAAATTAATATTCTTTTTCATCTTATTAAAAACAGAGTCCGCATATACCGCATTTGGCTGTGCTTGACGGTGGAACAAACTGTGCAGCTATCCCAAATGTGTGTACAGTTTAAAACAGTAAAAATGAGTAGAACCACCGACCTTTCATAAGTACTGTTTGTTTGAATAGTACGTGTCATTTTTATGCCATGTGTGGCTAATAGACGATTGGTTAACTGTGATCTTGGAATGTAAACCAGTACTCGATAATAACAATCTGTGCATGTAACTTTATTTTTCATTTGAATCAGCGATGAAAGACGAATGCTAATGAGACGCAATGTTGTAAAACATCCGTCACGATAACGGTGGCCGGATCATGGGGGATTCGAATTTCAAAACCCCTGGATTGATAGTGAGACGCGCTACCGACTGAGCTAACCGGGTCCGGCCCTTTCACAAGTACGGTCAAACCTGTGTTAGTGGTCACCTTTATTGAACCCCCAACTTTTACTGCCAGGGTAGTAAATATTTGTAAGAGAAGACTATCAAATTACAACGCTACACTCCGACTCGGCTACTGCTGATGGTGAATTACAACGCTACACTCGGCTACTGCTGATGGTGAATTACAACGCAACGCTACACTCGGCTACTGCTGATGGTGAATTACAACGCTACCCTCGGCTACTGCTGATTGTGAATTACAACGCTACACTCGGCTACTGCTGATGGTGAATTACAACGCAACGCTACACTCGGCTACTGCTGATGGTGAATTACAACGCTACACTCGGCTACTGCTGATGGTGAATTACAACGCTACACTACGCTACTGCTGATGGTGAATTACAACGCTACACTCGGCTACTGCTGATGGTGAATTACAACTCAACGCTACACTCGGCTACTGCTGATGGTGAATTACAACGCTACACTCGGCTACTGCTGATGGTGAATTACAACGCTACACTCGGCCAGTGCTGATTGTGAATTACAACGCTACATTCGGCTACTGCTGATGGTGAATTACAGCACAACACTAGGCTTTCTGCTGGTGGTGAATTACAACGCTACACTAGGCTATCTGTTGATGGTGAATTAACACAGATCCATGTGTACAGACTGCATCCCCTTCGAATTTCAAACTTTCAGCGGCAGTTGGAACTTTTTAACAGATACTTTTTGGAAGTTTTTTTCTCCAATTAAAAATATTTACAATAATCAAGTAGTATGCAACATTATAACAAAAACAATGCATTGATGACTGTGAAATTTTGAATCATGTACTGATTTATATATAAAACCTGCTCAGAGCCATCTCACGGTTTTATATGGCAGTTGGAGTTCTAACCAACCACTTCTCTGACTGAGACAGACACGTTTTATATTGACCATCTAGTTTTATTCAACCTGTATTTAGCAGAAATCTGCCTCAAGAGGTCATATTTGATGTTTCCATTGAGTGGCTGTTTAAGACAGGTTTATCTGTAAGTGGTAAACTTACTCACGTAAACACGAGATCGGTTCACACCCACTAGTTTAGAAAATTTAGGATGATTAAAAAAAATAATGCCATAACTTATAACTCGTTAAAATCAGATCAACCTTAAGCTTCCGTTCTCAACGCACAGTAGTATATATAGATAAATAAATATAAATAAATAAATAAATAAATAAATAAATAAATAAATAAATAAATAAATAAATAAATAAATAAGTGGAGGGTAAAACTTTCGTCCTTATCCGTTTTCTATTATTATTCACCAATGTTTTGTTTACAGTTTGTATATATATATTCAGAAATAAAACAATTAAAACAAAAAAATGACATGTATGAAAAGACCATTTACCTTTCAGAAGCTTGATTCTTCTTGATCCCTTCTTCTACCAGAAGATAAGGTAACTTGTTCACCTGCTTCGACTTTTTTGACATTTTGAATTCTTTTTGCGTTCCCACCCTCCCCAAGTTTGCTATTATTAATGTAACGGTCTTATAATTTGTCTTAGACCCGCATAGTCGTTAGCGTTAAGCAGAGGACAGATTGTGAATGACGTTGTAGGCTTCCACGGAGACGACGTTATTCGTTACGTCACATCCGACGTATGGACGACGTGATTCTTCGGCACGTCTTTTTTTTCAATCGGAACATCGCTCGGCCATTTCCGCCTACGTGCGATCATCGGAACACCGTTCAGCCATTTCCGCCTACGCACAGTCGTACATAGGAAATTGCCGAACGATGTATTGATTGGTTTATTTCCGAAACAGACACTATCTGCCAAAGATGGCGGCCATGTAACATGATTAAAAAGTTAAAAAGTAAAAGGTTACTTACAAAATTGGCGTTAATTCGAAATCTCTCTCTCTCTATATATATATAAAAATATACCATCAGTCTCAATTTTATCAACAATATGTAAATGTTTAAATCGTGTCTAAAAACAGCTGGTCGGCCATTGTTGGTTTGTGTGTTGTTGTTTTTAATTTGAAGCCAGAAACAAGGCATTCTATATCCGCCTTACATTTTTTGTACGACACCCGTGCTTTGAAAAGTGTATTGTATACGGCATCCGTTAAAACAATTTAACACATATTTTTGATATTAACATAGATGACTCAGGGAATTAAATATGCTCGATTTTTTTCTCTCGTTTCTTATAGAGATCTGTTAAATACATTGTAAATGTTAACTTTTAATTCTAAGTTATGTGATCAAACGAATCTTACATTCGTGCTCGTTTATTATTATAAAACTCGTTTGAAAAAATTGATATAATGCTCAGCAGAGCCTCGCATAATATGTGTTTTCCAACTCGTTTAATAAATTCAATAATAAATAAACACTCAAGTAATATCCTTTATATACGGCATCCGTACGAAGAAGAAATAACATAAATATGCGTTAGACTTATCTTTCTCACTCTCGTCTTTAGTATCGTTTAAGGAGTCATGCTATGTAAAGTATAACATATGTATTTAGATTAGTATGGGAGACTAAAGCAGGGCAAATTAACACCAACTATAAGTCGTATTTCATGTTTTCAAAGTGTTCACATGATACGATTTCAATACGTCATCAATATTATGACATGGGTCATAGCGACTTTTCATTTCGATACATCTAACAATATTTTGAAACAAATGTCAATTAAAATGGACCATTACTCGCCGGCATCACTCTTATCTTTCATATTAATATGCCACAGCCTATGATTAACGTGTTTTCCACAGGCCATTTAAGGACAGAGGCACCCCAGCGCTTGACTAACAGAAACAAAATTTTGCAACAGCTTACTTTCCTCTAAATCATTATTGTTCTTTGCATATCTTTTCTCATTTTAATGCCTAAAATGAAACATAATAAATATGATAACTTTAAATAGATAATACAAGTTTTACTAGTAAAATATATATATCAATGAGTGCCTTACACAGCGCTTGAACTGTTACGCGCTCTTACCCCAGCGCTTGCATTTCTTCCTGTGGAAAACCCTGATACTCCATTGTGATTTTCAAATTAGAATACGCTTTTTCGAAATTTTCTTGATTATGATGGAAGCGCGCATACGACGTGTTATTTTCATGTATTCAAGATATAACTTTGATGTTGTAAGACTAGAAGTATGTAGTATAGGGGTGGTTTTCACTAAAGTTGAAATTTGGATTTTCAAGCTCAAGTCTAAGAATATTCTCAAGAACGGTTGGTGAATAAGACCCCAGATCTCTGTAGGCGGCATGGCAATCTCGTCTTTGAGAAGTAATATAGTTATATTTGGAATTTATACCATTCATATATGAACACAACATTAAAGAATTTGAAAAATTGCATTGAAGGGCAAAGAAAAAACTCAACATTAAGGCTAATCTCGGATTTTAGATTTCCGGTTCCCGTGAATACCGCGTGATATCAAGCAGTCGTCTAAAACGAAAACAATGGTAAATTAATTTCGCATTTTCAACCTATAAGTATCGCATGTATAGCCTATGGTATTGAAAGTCTATTTTTTGTAAGTCAAATTTCAAAGGAAAGATTGCGATTGTGAGTTTCGAATGACGCGAAAACGGGATCATTCGGTGTCGTGTTTTGGTTCATACTTTATGGTAGAAAATAATCATAAAATTGTAAGCATGAACGGCTTTGATCGCTAAAATGAGCACGAAAAGGTATAACAATGCCGTTTATGAAACGTTGTTTTAGGTCTTGGTTAGATGTGTGGAAAAAGTATATGCGCAAAAGGTACAATGTGCTTCTCATTTACTTAACATTGATGTCTGACCTTTGGAATAACGAATTAAATATGATTAACACATATAACTGATCATCCGATGATATTCTCCGATTTTCGAAAAAAATATTTTAATAGCAAAACACTTTTCATAAAATATTGATCTATTACCGTAAAATTTCTCTATCCGGCTCTCCTGCCTGCGGAACTGGAAACCCCCCGCCTTAAAACGCCGATGTATTATAACGCGAGCTGTGCGATTGTTAGGTTTTGGAGAAAGTAGATCCGCATCTAAGCCGGTTAGAAGTAACATAGAAATGTCTACTTGAGTAGAAAATTCCATATAATATCTAACCTATACATGGAATCAAACTTTTTTATTCTCTATATTATATGTAGGCACTACGCCATATGTAACATTATGGGTTGTTAGAATTGTAGATACTTCATATGACATAAATAAATATATTGAATATATGTATAATATAAATTATGTATGTAATGAGAAACATTATATGGATAAGTTACTAATAAAGAAATCTTGAATCTTGAATCTATGAAAGTTTAATAAGATAGGATGACAGTTTACTGGAGATGAATGATAGCCTAGGGTTATCTTGATGTATTGTTGACAAATTAATGTTGCGGGCTGGACTTTAAGATCTGTAATTAGAATACTGACCAATAGGAAAGTAAAAATGAATTGACCAATGATAGAATAGTTATTTATTCATTCAGAGACTGGTTTTATCATAGAGAGGACAGTCAGTTGGTTTTTAGACACAGACAGAGTAACATGTTTGTTAGACTAGGGTTAGTTTAAACGAGCGGTAGCAACTATTGCGAACTTTATAATTATGTGAATAAAATTTACTTATGATATTCAAAGAGTTGTTGAGTCGATTATACAACACATAGAGGTATATATGAAATAGATGTATATATAAAGTCTCCCCGTCAAATTGATTACGTCCTCATAACGAACTGTCTGCATGATATATTCTAAACGGAACAGCTAACCCGCTACCTGACATTTTATGTACCTGTCATTTTCTAAAAAAAGTATCAAAGCAATTTCATTGAAATTTGAATACGAAAGAAGACTGCTATGTTAAATCAATACATAATTGTCTGTTTATGTCATATACAAACTCTGATAACGCTACTCAATATTTTGACGAGATTTCAGAAAAAAAACGTGGCAGGTTAGCTGTTCCGTTCAGTATAAATCTAATAAATAATAAGCATAATATAATGACGAAATAACATCATACAGTAAAGAAATCATATACTGTAATTATAATATGTAGTAGTAGTATGTACATTATTACCATAATGACAAATGCTCATTACATGATAAAGATATCACATAGTGTTATAAAATATGTACATACTATCGCATGAAAAGTACATGATATCATATAGCATGCATACAGAACATAGATACAAGAAATTTAGTGGGGCTTAACGCCATTTTCTAACACATGAAATGTTATATATATGGCATGTCCTCCAGTTGTTTTGTTTTGGTGGCGGAATACATCAGAATGAATCCGAGTAGAACCATCGTCCTTTTGGCAATTTTCCTTACATAAAGTTTTGGGACCGAGCTGTGCTCGAACCCTCAACGCGAGAGGTAAGTGGTCGTACCACACGTCAAGAATAACCCAATGAATAAAGCGAACTTCGTAGGACAGTCATGGCGTCCCTTATCATACTTAAAACAAAATCGGTTTTCATCGTTTTGCTTATTTCTTTTTATATATTTACTTAAACGGTGTGACAACAGAGGCTACCGCCTTGGAGCGGCCAGTAAGTTATATTATACCTAACCAATACATTACTCGATACTTTGTTGTTGTAAAAGGGGTGTTTAATTGTTACTGGAGAGTATGTTCTCACTTTAAAAAAGGGTAATGTCAAATTTCTACGGACTTGTTTGATGTTGATGTCCGTTAAGTTAACTTCAATAGCGCGAATGTCCACCTCTAGCGTTCAAGACAGACTGGCAACAGTTTCTTATGGACCGGATGAGTCTTCGGATGTATTGAATTGGTATTCGACGTCACTCCCTGCGTATAGCATCTCTAAGATCATTGACGTTGCCCAGGTGTTGACGAGCGATCCCAACAGTGCTTGGTAGGGTCAAGATCAGCTGACATGGCTGGCCAATTCTGTAGTAAGTCAATGTTATTTGCACGTAAAAAATGAGCAGTTAGATGTGCTGTCGTGCGTTATCGTGCTGAAGAGCCATTCCTGGGTGTTGCTGAACGTATGGCACAACAACTGACCGAAGCACTTCATCTACGTAACGTTGAGCCGCAACTCCACGGCCAGCACATTGACGTGCACCCCTTCCAGCACCATTATCTAAGAAAACCAAGTCTGTTTTTCCGTGGTAACTTATTCCACCCCATATCATCGTAGAGACCCTACCCCATCGGTCAATCTCACGAACACACACAGCGCTGAAGCGTTCTCCACGACTCCACGACGCCGATAAACATGTAGACGTTTGTCGCTATAATCAACAATTATTTCACACGACGTCGTGCTGTATCAGGGCTGATGCCAAACTCCACGGACTGGTTCACTTTACTTTCTGTTCAAAGAACGTGAACACTCCTGCATTTGACTACCATTTTGTTTTTTTCTTACAGAGTAAATGAATTCCTGGTTTCCAGCTCAGTGCCAATCTTACATCGAATGCCGGGTATTATAGAGGAATTCCGATTGCTTATCAACAAGAGGAGAAGACTCTCACGTTCATTCCCATTCTGGCAGTTATTTCCTGTATCATTGTATACATATCTGTATGGTATCAAAATGTTTGTTCAGGCTTCAATACTTATTTATGCATGGTGGTGTTAATGCAAGACTGCGCCAACCTCTATCTTGAACGCCCGGATGTAACCATTGCAATTCATACTGGCTGAATTTCCGGTCCAGGATACGGAAATACCCGACGTTTCATGATTGGGTGCGATCTTGATGTTGTGACGTCACCCACGTCATATTATATTCAGCATCATCAATGGAATACACAGAGACAAGAACCATAACTCTGGGTTGCATTTTGGCAGAGTAATGACACTTTTTGGACTAAATTTTTCAGGTTAAATTTGTTTATCAGGTAATATAACTATGCAACCACTCATTGGATATGAATGAAACGTCATATGTATCCTCAGCATCATCAATGGAATACACTGAGACAAGAACCATAACTCTGGGTTGCATTTTGGCAGAGAAATGGCCCTTTTTGGACTAAATTTTTCAGGTTATTTTTTTATCAGGTAAGATAACTATGCAACCACTTATTGGATATGAATGAAACGTCATATGTATGTTCAGCATCATCAATGGAATACATAGAGACAAGAACCATAACTCTGGGTTGCATTTTGGCAGAGTAATGACACTTTTTTGACTAAATTTTTCAGGTTAAATTTGTTTATCAGGTAATATAACTATGCAACCACTCATTGGACATGAATGAAACGTCATATGTATCTTCAGCATCATCAATGGAATACACTGAGACAAGAACCATAACTCTGGGTTGCATTTTGGCAGAGAAATGGCCCTTTTTGGACTAAATTTTTCAGGTTATTTTTTTATCAGGTAAGATAACTATGCAACCACTTATTGGATATGAATGAAACGTCATATGTATGTTCAGCATCATCAATGGAATACATAGAGACAAGAACCATAACTCTGGGTTGCATTTTGGTAGAGAAATGACCCTTTTTTGACTAAATTTTTCAGGTTAATTTTTTTTTCTAGGTAAAATGTCTATGCAACCACTCATTGGATATGATGAAACTTCACATGTGTGCTCAGCCTTATCAGTGGAATACACATAGGCAAGAACCATAACTCTGGGTTGCATTTTTTGGACTTAATTTTTTTAGGTTAAAGTTTTTTATCAGGTAAGATATCTATGCAACCACTCATTTGATATGAATGAAACTTCACACGTGTGTTTAGCATCATCAGTGGAACACACAGAGACATTAAACCATAACTCTGGGTTGTATTTTGGCAGAGTTATGGCCCTTTTGGATTTAATTTTTCAGGTTAAAGTTTTTTATCAGGTACATATTTCATCAACCTATCACTGGATATGAATGAAACTTCCCATGTGTGTTGAGCATCCTCTGGACTCATACAGACAAAAATCATAACTCTTGATTGCATTTTGGCAAAATTATTCCCCTTTTACACTTCGAAATTTTGTTTAAGTTTGTAGTACGAGGTGTTGAGCTTAGATGTTTGACAATTAGGGTCAGTTTGTGGTCCTCTCTCAAATTTGTTCAAAACCCTGATTTTACATAGTGTTTTTCTTTTAATGTTTAATCTTATTTCTTTTAAAGTTTCAGTTAAACTTAATTTTTTTTAAAGTTTTTAAAGCGTTTTTTTTTAAAGTTTAATTTAACCTTGGTACCGATAAATTGCCCTCTATATATGTATAAAACTGAGCACTTTACAGTGTAGAAAGATATCCAGCATTGATAAACTGTATGTGTCGGTACAAGACTATAGATCCATTAACAAGAACTGGTATATTACCATATGATCTGAAGTGCATAATTGTATATCAACTGTAAAACAATAATAAACTACTATTGAAACAGAAGACCATCTCAAATATAGCTTACACTATACTTTACATTCTTGCTGGAATTATTTCAGGTAATGTTTAATTACTGTTACTTGATATGCTTGACCAACTTCTATTATTCTAGTCATGCAATGGAAGTATTTAGGCCGGTTATTAGACGTACATGGTGTGCCTTAAGTTAGGTATTGGCACACCTATTGGGGTTATTTGTCATCAAAATTTAACTAATTTGTAAAGCAATTTTAAAGTTTGAAAACAAATGTAACTAATGACAAATGTTGAATTAAATAATGTTAAGGCAATATGAGCCATACATTCACTTTGTTGTTTTTAAAAAAAACATAACTGTTGATAATGAAAATAAAAAGTGATGCTGAATTATTTGTTAATTTATTTTTAACAGACAAGTAATAATTATATCCTAATTTTACGAACCCCGAGTTTTAATTGATGTGTAACCACTGCCGAATAACAAATAACCACTGCAAAATGACAAGAAACCACTGCCGAATGACAAGTTATCACTACCGAATGGCATGGAACCACTGCCGGATGACAAGTAACCACTGCTGAATGGCATGTAACCATTATATTCCGAATGCCATGTAACCACTGCCAAAGGACAAATAACCACTGCCTAATGACATGTAACAACTACCGAATGGTGTGTAACCATTGCCAACTGACAATTAGGTTAACCACTACCCAATGAGAAATGACCACTGCCCAATGACAAATGACCACTGCCGAATGACAAGTAACCACTGCTGAATGACATGTAACCACTATATTCCGAATGCCATGTAACCACTGCCAAAGGACAAATAACCACTGCTGAGGGACATGTAACAACTACCGAATGGTGTTTAACCATTGCCGATTGACAATTAGGCTAACCACTGCCGAATGACAAGTAATCACTACCGAATGGCATGGAACCACTGCCAGTTGACAAGTAACCACTGCTGAAGGACATGTAACCACTATATTCCGAATGTCATGTAACCACTGCCAAAAGACAAATAACCACTGTCGAATGACATATAACCACTCTATTCCGAATGGCATGTAACAACTGCCAAAAGACAAATTAACACTGCCGAAGGACTTGTAACAACTACCGAATGGTGTGTAACCATTGCCGACTGACAACTAAACTAACCACTGTCCAATGACATGTAACCACTGGTGAATGACGAGTAACCTCTGCAGAATGACAGGTAACAAACCATGTAAGACAAGTAACCACTGCCAAATGACAAGTAACCACTGTCGAATGCCAAGTAACCACCCATGTAAGACAAGTAATCACTGCCAAATGATAAAAAACTACTACCGAATGGCATATAACCACTACAAAAATAATGCCATGTAACCACTGCCGGATGACTAGTAACCTCTGCCGAATGACGAGTAACCATCCATGTTCGACAAGTAATCACTGCCAAATGACAAATAATCACTGCCGAATGGCATGGAACCACAGCCGAAAGATGTGTAACCATTGCCGAATGATAAGTTGCCACTGCCGTATGGCAAGTAACAACATCAGAATGAAATTGAACTATCACAGTCATGTTTGGCCTTCCATACATATGATGACAGGTGGTTGTATTTGCGTTTTATTTAAGTTATATTCCATTATGTTAAATACAAAATGCCCTTTTTATACGAATACATACATATTAATATCTTCAATACATGTGTCATCATTTTGTATTTTTTCAATTAAATTAAATGCATGTTTTTCATTCTCTCCATTGTCGTTTATTCCTCTTTCATTACAGAAAATTTCGGTTCGTCTTCTTGTTCAAGTAGGTAGGTACTACCAACTTTCAGGTATAATCTTTTTACCATCAAACATTGTTACATTTGATTTAGAATATAAAGCAATATTCGCTGACATCATTCCTGGAGAAGAACTTCGATTTATTCCTGTACTTTAAATTCTAAAAATATACTATATTTCTAATTCCTTGATTCTGTCTGACGGAACCGGGAAATTGATTGAGTTATCGTCCGACGAATAATACCCGTTCTCTGCAAATTTCTATTGTGTGCAAATCCTCTCATACATCACAAAAACATGGACACCTAAAAGTCTGTGCCCGGTCCAAAAGAACGCTTAAGTTTCATCGGAGTACCTCATGCCAGATACCGTCTCAACATGTATTAAAATCTTATACTCAATGTTTTCAGAAGAGAAACGTCCATTGGAAACAATTTTTTTGAGAATATTGGTCATTTCGTTAACATCATCGTTCTCAAGTATACAGTATCGATTTTGACAAGGACTTATAAGTCCTTGGCTTCCATATCTGTGTATGTTACCCATCTGCAAAGTTTAATCTATGTTTCCTGCCTTGTAAAGATGAATTTACCAGAGTTTTCAATAGGAGAAAATGTTCTATCTTTTTGATGTTATTTGTGACATTGCGCTTTGTGGAGGTGAAATATGATTTCAGCTTTGGTGGTTAGGACTGCTTATTTAAGGTAGGGTTGACGTTTTTTTTTTTGTAAGGCATTTTACCTGAAAAGGAAAAAATAATCATAATAATCAGGGACTTGTATACAAATCCTTGTGCAGAAGGCCTTCTCCATAATTTCTTGTTATACAGACAAACTATGATGATTTTTTTATTCAAAGATGCACCTTAACTGTTATAGTTTAACAATTACACAGTCTTATTTCTTAAACGTACACGTGTAGCTATGAATATATACATTTGTATTTTCCCTTCTCGTTACACATGGATCATTCCTTTAAATGGTGACCATCATATATATTGTCGTATACTTAAGAATTTCAAAACGATGAGACGAATCAAGTGTAATTTCGAAATAATGGCTGGTGAAACCCGTACTGACAGTAACATTCATGAAAACTCAGCGTAATATCATAGAAAAAAATCTAAAAGAAGGCGCCAATTAGAGAAAATGGATTTCGCCTTACGTCACCCATGCGATCAATAAAAATGCGCAGAAAAGGCTTTTCTATATGGAAAGGGCCTACAAAACACACATTTTTCGTGCAAAGCACATGAAATCAACTTTTAATCGTTTAGAAACATGTTTTAGGATATATCTGGGAGTTTAATTAATTTAATTTGAAATTTAAAGATTTTTGTAGCAATAAAACTAATTATGACTCAAAACGGCTCTCTGCGGAAAGGGCTTTTTTCAACACGGTTCCAAAGGGCCTATAAAACATACATTTTTTGTGCCAATCACATAAAATCGACGTTTAATCGTTTAAAAACATGTTTTAAGATGTATATGGGAGTTTTATAAATTTAATTTGAATGTTAAAGATTGTGTAGCAATAAAACAAATTATGACTTAAAACGGCTCTCTGCGGAAAGGGCATTTTCAACACGCCTATAAAACACACATTTTAAAATTGTGCAGTCTAACCTATTTCAAAGGGACATAACTATGTTTCACAGGTTTGTCGACCAATGAAAACGTGAGAATGATTGTTATATAACTTGCGTCATATATTCTCCAAAAATCGAGATATTACTGCCAAAGCCATAAAAAGATAAGCTTCTATGCATGCAAATCGAATTCAATGATGACTGTTATGAATATTTGATATATACAACTGTCTATAAAGCATGATAAATTGGGTCATCTTCCGTGACTATTCCGACAGCTTACGGACTGGCCATCCAAGAGGTTGCCCCATATCTGTCAAATATCGGCGAAAAGTAGGGCAAGCACGTGTCCGCGGTTAAACGTATGTAAACAAACCCATAATGTTATTTTAATGATTTCTGTTATTTTGTTGCATTTTTATACATAAACCTTTTCCATTTTCTCATAGGTAAACTTTATGTATTAGATCTAAATATTATTGTTTTTTTTACCTTCAAAATATGAAATTTAACAGTGAGGGCTTCTGATGCACATTTAAGGATGACGGTGGTTTCGTCAACCTACCGGTTCGTCTTCCTTAATTTTGCTTTGAAAAAGTCATTTTGACGAGTTTGAAAAAATACAACAACAACAAAAAAACAACAGTTAGCAGTTTTGTCTACCTTATTTTATATAGTAGGGGATAGGTAGTTTCGTCTACATTATTATAACTGTCACACCTTGTTAATCAAAACAATTACATATTAATTAATTAGCAGTTTGTGTTTGCTTAAGTCGTCAACATTTCCGATTCAAACAAATCTACCATCAAATAAAGTAACACATCACTTGCAAACTCAAACTGCTATTGATAAATAAAGTATGATTGTTGCTACAATTAATTAATTAATATGTAATTGTTTTGATAAACCAGGTGTGACAATTATAATAATGTAGACAAACCTATCCCCTACTATATAAAGATATATATGCAAAGCTGTAGACTCTGATTTAGAGACATTCACAAGTGGCTGTCGAAGTGGAAGGACGTGTTTACCGGAGCTCCAGCCTTCAAAGTGGGTCAACACGTATAAGATGATTATTTAAAACCATATCGAGTAGATGTGATGAATGATCATTATACAGCAAAGGATGTCTCTGCATTGGATGATTGGTGGAGATGTCTATTTTAAGATTTCATCGATTTTATGCTTTTAACATGGCCCTAGACAGGATTTTTTTGATGTCAACAAGAGACCAATAACCAGCGGTACATCATACAGCATGATGGCAACACTAACATAGAGACTTCAGCTCCACAACGGGATTTCAGCCGACTCGGAAACTTAATCAACAGCCTTCAAGACTAAAATTACTTGAACAAAAAGACAACTAGACAACTTCAACAACTAGACAACAACTATTCCAAACCTTCATCTTCATCAATCGACTGCGACCAGAAGCGACCTATCTACATAAACGTCTTATCCAGCCAGTGGTGCATCACCGGGAGAAGTAGCGACTCTGCCGATGCTGTCCAATGGTTACTTAATCAGCCTATCTTGCTCGCCAAAATGACACAGATCTAAGTGTGAGGGTAAAGAAAAACTTACGGTGACAGTCTGATTGGAGTGTTTCTTCAAATTGAGTTCCAATGGCCTTCCTGCCTTCTTTAAAATGGCTTTTAACTAGCACTAGTCTAACATTTTTTCATGGCTTATCTCAAAAATGGTTTCCTGTCTTTTTGAATAAATCTCAAAGTTTTATGCAGAGCTCCAGATAAGATGCGTATATGACGCATTAAAATTTGTGGATACGCACCAGATTTGTTTTACGTGCATAATAATTACACATAAGCAATCAATTTCTATATTCGTAAATAATTTTACATTCTCTTAAAATTGATCTTCACTGGACTAATTTTTTAATTTATCCGCTTAAATAAGTCGCTGAATGGTTTCAATTAAACTTTCTTCAGTGATAAATTTCACCGGTTAGAATGATAACCCAGTCTATTCAATTAATAAACAATGTCGCTTAGTTGCTTGATTTTCTTCTTGACGGGACACCAACTTTAGAAAGCTGTGTGTTCCGGCGGGATACCTGTAATTCCTAGAGCTGTTTCAATATTTTAGGTATATCACTGGGAAAATCATATTCAACAACATATTGAGGTTATTTTTATATAATATACACTCACTCGTTGGGGTAAATCATAAATGACGGTCACGCTATGACAATATTCTTTTGTATTTTGAAGAAAACATCTTTGAGAAAAAACGTACGCTGCAACAATATCACTAATATATACCCAGTTTTAGGTTGTTGGTATATTAAGATGAAATGTGGAAATCATGAAACTTTGTTTAAAATGTCATGTTATTTTATTGTTATACTCTGAGAAACTTTTAATTTTGAATGTCATATTTTGTTTTGTAAGGTATCGAGACACGCATGCGCTACTTTCTATACCCGTTTAAACATTGGGCGGTCTATGTTTCTACAGTGCCCTTTTCGATCTTCCTGGCGCCTTTTATATTTCTTTTACAGATGTTAAAAGGTCATGGAAAAAAGAAATTAACGTTTAGAAAATTATATTCATTTTGAAAGCAAATTACGGTATGCTAAAAAGATGAATACATTATTTGAGAAACTTAAATAACAATTGAAAAGTTCATGGCCCTGTGACCATGTTCATAAAAAATTAATGTCGCATATACTGCATTAAATGACTTCCATATTGTGCAGTGTGTATACTAAAACTAAATTTTTGTACTTATTCTGATTGCATTTTGGTCAGTTATGACATACATGCCGAGAACGAATAAGCAGCAGAAAACTTGCTACTTTTTTGTGTACTAATAAGTCAATATAATTATGCCATAGTACAGTGTCTTGTTTCTATTTTTCTACAGCATTGGTATACCATTTATTTTTTTAACATCTTAACTGTCATTTAACTATTCAGCAATGGTCTGTAAGAAATCCAAAGATTGAGCAGTAAAATGACTGATACAAGATAAAGGGCAAAATGGAAAGTTCAATGTCCATTTGAACAACTAAACACAAAATATTGTAGCAATTTAACTTGAGTTTGCAATTACCTTGTTACGCAGTCTCTTGTGTTAAGCAGCCTAACATGTTACTGTACGTTTTATATTTACAGCCAAACTTGGTCTGTATTCAACAGCCACAGGCTCTTAGAGGCCGTTATAGTACATTCCTACTGTATGCTGCAAATTAACACAGGTTTGGTTGTATATCATATGCGCATTACTCATTACTATTCTGAAAAACTCAAGAATACTCATCTACTCTGATTTTGATGAGTAATGTCACTCATCAGCTTATAAAATTATCTCGAGCTCTGTTTATGTCTAATCAATTTCTTGCCTTTGTACTAAGATGCGAAGCCATTGTCCATTCATGTACTTCTTCTATTTCTAGTCCAACATATCACCACTTTGTGCAGAGTGATACACACCATTAAAGTAATCCAGTCAAACCTGTACATAGCAGTCAGTTGTGAGAGATCCATGGCCATTAGAGATCATAGAGATTTCAATCAATATTTGATTTCAATTCTTGGTTACGGACACTACACAAACACATACAATTATAATCTTAGAAAAATTTCAGTTTCTGTTGTATTATGAGTTCTTTTGGTTTTATCTTTTTCATATTGTGTAAATATCTGCTGCTGATAATTATAAGATCATCACAGTCCAAATTTCTAGTCAAGTAAAAATTGAATATATTATGTTCTTCTGATTAGGAAAGTGATGCAATTAAAAATCGGATGCAATCAATTTCCAGCAAGTATTTGCATCATCTAAATGTCTTTAAGTTCCAAAAGTAATGGTGGTGTAAGAATACAAACATACCTAACATACTTAAATTTGAAATTTTTACCATTGACACAGCAATGATATGAGGCTATAAATTGAAGGTTACGGACACTACAGTTTTTTTTATAGTTTCTGTAATCTGTTTGATCCCGTCACTCAGACAGTTTATCATCTACAGCCTGAAACTTTTTATATTTTAAATCTTCATCTAAGAGGCTAGTGCCAGAAATATTGTTTGAGAGTATAGCTTACTTTAATCCTTGAGATTTTAGGCTGGTTACGGACACTACATGTTTTTGGGAACAATTTATTTTGTCCTTAAAACTTGAATAACATTTTTTTATGAGACAATAAAACATCCAGCTTTGGCTTTTGTTCTTGAACCCATTATATGGAGATACAAATGCATTATAATAGTAGAGAATAACATTTTAATTGCATGTTTTTTCGATGCATAATTAGGTAACAATGAGAGAAAAGCTATTTATAACAAAGTACAACTTTTACATAAAGAAGCATACCTTTACTGAAGTTTGTCATACAGCTATGAACTTTATATCAAATGATCAGGATAAAATTGTCATTATTCGAATGTACTTAAATTCTAATATATCATTTGATTTAAAAAAAGTGTATTTTTCAAGTGCAACACCATAACGACCAAAAACAGCCCAATTTCGGCCATTAATTTCAATGGTTTTCAAAAAGATAAAACCTTGAAAAGTTCAGCCAATCATAAGAAATCCATTTACACATTTCAAACCAATACAGTGTTTCTGAAGTTAATAATATAGATGTACAGTCATGGACACCATAACACCATTGTGCTATTTGTTGTGGTACTGTATGGAAATATATAGACAATGGTCAGATGCATTTGTGATGGATTTTGGTGGATTTGACAACCCTTCGAGTTTTATTTGTTAATGATAATGAAATGCTTTTAATCCATTTTAATATTTATTTCATATTTTAAGTCATTTATATTGGGTCCTCCATGGCCGAGTGGTCTAACCACTGCCCAATGAGAAATGACCACTGCCCAATGACAAATGACCACTGCCGAATGACAAGTAACCACTGCTGAATGACATGTAACCACTATATTCCGAATGCCATGTAACCACTGCTAAAGGACAAATAACCACTGCTGAGGGACATGTAACAACTACCGAATGGTGTTTAACCATTGCCGATTGACAATTAGGCTAACCACTGCCGAATGACAAGTAATCACTACCGAATGGCATGGAACCACTGCCGGTTGACAAGTAACCACTGCTGAAGGACATGTAACCACTATATTCCGAATGTCATGTAACCACTGCCAAAAGACAAATAACCACTGTCGAATGACATGTAACCACTCTATTCCGAATGCCATGTAACAACTGCCAAAAGACAAATTAACACTGCCGAAGGACTTGTAACAACTACCGAATGGTGTGTAACCATTGCCGACTGACAACTAAACTAACCACTGTCCAAGGGCATGTAACCATTGGTGAATGACGAGTAACCTCTGCAGAATGACAGGTAACAAACCATGTAAGACAGGTAACCACTGCCAAATGACAAGTAACCACTGTCGAATGCCAAGTAACCACCCATGTAAGACAAGTAATCACTGCCAAATGATAAATAACCACTACCGAATGGCATATAACCACTACAAAAATAATGCCATGTAACCACTGCCGGATGACTAGTAACCTCTGCCGAATGACGAGTAACCATCCATGTTCGACAAGTAATCACTGCCAAATGACAAATAATCACTGCCGAATGGCATAGAACCACAGCCGAAAGATGTGTAACCATTGCCGAATGATAAGTTGCCACTGCCGTATGGCAAGTAACAACATCAGAATGAAATTGAACTATCACAGTCATGTTTGGCCTTCCATACATATGATGACAGGTGGTTGTATTTGCGTTTTATTTAAGTTATATTCCATTATGTTAAATACAAAATGCCCTTTTTATACGAATACATACATATTAATATCTTCAATACATGTGTCATCATTTTGTATTTTTTCAATTAAATTAAATGCATGTTTTTCATTCTCTCCATTATCGTTTATTCCTCTTTCATTACAGAATATTTCGGTTCGTCTTCTTGTTCAAGTAGGTAGGTACTACCAACTTTCAGGTATAATCTTTTTACCATCGAACATTGTTACATTTGATTTAGAATATAAAGCAATATTCGCTGACATCATTCCTGGAGAAGAACTTCGATTTCTTCCTGTACTTTAAATTCTAAAAATGAACTATATTTCTAATTCCTTGATTCTGTCTGACGGAACCGGGAAATTGATTATCGTCCGACGAATAATACCCGTTCTCTGCAAATTTCTATTGTGTGCAAATCCTCTCATACATCACAAAAAAAATGGACACCTAAAAGTCTGTGCCCGGTCCAAAAGAACGCTTAAGTTTCATCGGAGTACCTCATGCCAGATACCGTCTCAACATGTATTAAAATCTTATACTCAATGTTTTCAGAAGAGAAACGTCCATTGGAAACAATTTTTTTGAGAATATTGGTCATTTCGTTAACATCATCGTTCTCAAGTATACAGTATCGATTTTGACAAGGACTTATAAGTCCTTGGCTTCCATATCTGTGTATGTTACCCATCTGCAAAGTTTAATCTATGTTTCCTGCCTTGTAAAGATGAATTTACCAGAGTTTTCAATAGGAGAAAATGTTCTATCTTTTTTATGTTATTTGTGACATTGCGCTTTGTGGAGGTGAAATATGATTTCAGCTTCGGCGGTTAGGACCACTTATTTAAGGTAGGGTTGACGTTTTTCTGTAAGGCATTTTACCTGGAAAGGAAAAATAATCATAATAATCAGGGACTTGTATACAAATCCTTGTGCAGAAGGCCTTCTCCATAATTTCTTGTTATACAGACAAACTATGATGATTTTTTTATTCAAAGATGCACCTTAACTGTTATAGTTTAACAATTACACAATCTTATTTCTTAAACGTACACGTGTAGCTATGAATATATACATTTGTATTTTCCCTTCTCGTTACACATGGATCATTCCTTTAAATGGTGACCATCATATATATTGTCGTATACTTAAGAATTTCAAAACGATGAGACGAATCAAGTGTAATTTCGAAATAATGGCTGGTGAAACCCGTACTGACAGTAACATTCATGAAAACTCAGCGTAATATCATAGAAAAAAATCTAAAAGAAGGCGCCAATTAGAGAAAATGGATTTCGCCTTACGTCACCCATGCGATCAATAAAAATGCACAGAAAAGGCTTTTCTATATGGAAAGGGCCTACAAAACACACATTTTTCGTGCAAAGCACATGAAATCAACTTTTAATCGTTTAGAAACATGTTTTAGGATATATCTGGGAGTTAAATTAATTTAATTTGAAATTTAAAGATTTTTGTAGCAATAAAACTAATTATGACTCAAAAAAGCTCTCTGCGGAAAGGGCTTTTTTCAACACGGTTCCAAAGTGCCTATAAAACATACATTTTTTGTGCCAATCACATAAAATCGACGTTTAATCGTTTAAAAACATGTTTTAAGATGTATATGGGAGTTTTATAAATTTAATTTGAATGTTAAAGATTGTGTAGCAATAAAACAAATTATGACTTAAAACGGCTCTCTGCGGAAAGGGCATTTTCAACACGCCTATAAAACACACATTTTAAAATTGTGCAGTCTAACCTATTTCAAAGGGACATAACTATGTTTCACAGGTCTGTCGACCAATGAAAACGTGAGAATGATTGTTATATAACTTGCGTCATATATTCTCCAAAAATCGAGATATTACTGCCAAAGCCATAAAAAGGTAAGCTTCTATGCATGCAAATCGAATACTATGATGACTGTTATGAATATTTGATATATACAACTGTCTATAAAGGATGATAAATTGGGTCATCTTCCGTGACTATTCCGACAGCTTACGGACTGGCCATCCAAGAGGTTGTCCCATATCTGTCAAATATCGGCGAAAAGTAGGGCAAGCACGTGTCCACGGTTAAACGTATGTAAACAAACCCATAATGTTATTTTAATGATTTCTGTTATTTTGTTGCATTTTTATACATAAACCTTTTCCATTTTCTCATAGGTAAACTTTATGTATTAGATCTAAATATTATTGTTTTTTTACCTTCAAAATATGAAATTTAACAGTGAGGGCTTCTGATGCACATTTAAGGATGACGGTGGTTTCGTCAACCTACCGGTTCGTCTTCCTTAATTTTGCTTTGAAAAATACAACAACAAAAAAAACAACAGTTAGCAGTTTTGTCTACCTTATTTTATATAGGAGGGGATAGGTAGTTTCGTCTACATTATCATAACTGTCACACCTTGTTAATCAAAACAATTACATATTAATTAATTAGCAGTTTGTGTTTGCTTAAGTCGTCAACATTTCCAATTCAAACAAATCTACCATCAAATAAAGTAACACATCACTTGCAAACTCAAACCGCTATTGATAAATAAAGTATGATTGTTGCTACAATTAATTAATTAATATGTAATTGTTTTGATAAACCAGGTGTGACAATTATAATAATGTAGACAAACCTATCACCTACTATATAAAGATATATATGCAAAGCTGTAGACTCTGATTTAGAGACATTCACAAGTGGCTGTCGAAGTGGAAGGACGTGTTTACTGAACTCCAGCCTTCAAAATGGGTCAACACGTATAAGATGATTATTTAAAACCATATCGAGTAGATGATGATGAATGATCATTATACAGCAACGGATGTCTCTGCATTGGATGATTGGTGGAGACGTCTATTTTAAAATTTCATCGATTTTATGCTTTTAACATGGCCCTAGACAGGATTTTTTTGATGTCAACAAGAGACCAATAACCAGCGGTACATCATACAGCATGATGGCAACACTAACATAGAGACTTCAGCTCCACAACGGGATTTCAGCCGACTTGGAAACTTAATCAACAGCCTTCAAGACTAAAATTACTTGAACAAAAAGACAACTAGACAACTTCAACAACTAGACAACAACTATTCCAAACCTTCATCTTCATCAATCGACTGCGACCAGAAGCGACCTATCTACATAAACGTCTTATCCAGCCAGTGGTGCATCACCGGGAGAAGTAGCGACTCTGCCGATGCTGTCCAATGGTTACTTAATCAGCCTATCTTGCTCGCCAAAATGACACAGATCTAAGTGTGAGTTGGAGTGTTTCTTCAAATTGGGTTCCAATGGCCTTCCTGCCTTCTTTAAAATGGCTCCTAACTAGCACTAGTCTAACATTTTTTCATGGCTTATCTCAAAAATGGTTTCCTGTCTTTTTGAATAAATCTCAAAGTTTTATGCAGAGCTCCAGATAAGATGCGTATATGACGCATTAAAATTTGTGGATCATCAGATTTATTTTACGTGCATATTAATTACACATAAGCAACAAGTTTTAAGCTAAAATCAATTTCTATATTCGTAAATAATTTTACATTCTCTTAAAATTGATCTTCACTGGACTAATTTTTTAATTTATCCGCTTAAATAAGTAGCTGAATGGTTTCAATTAAACCTTCTTCAGTGATAAATTTTACCGGTTAGAATGATAACCCAGTCTATTCAATTAATAAACAATGTCGCTTAGTTGCTTGATTTTCTTCTTGAAGGGACACCAACTTTAGAAAGCTGTGTGTTCCGGCGGGATATCTGTAATTCCTAGAGCTGTTTCAATATCACTGGGAAAATCATATTCAACAACATATTGAGGTTATTTTTATATAATATACACTCACTCGTTGGGGTAAATCATAAATGACGGTCACGCTATGACAATATTCTTTTGTATTTTGAAGAAAACGTCTTTGAGAAAAAATGTATGCTGCAACAATATCACTAATATATACCTGGTTTTAAGTTATTGGTATATTAACCCTTTGTTCAATAGATACACGTTTTCACGCACCAATCACAGAAGGCCTTTGAAAACAGTGCAGGAAGAGTTCAGATTGCTTGTAACGAGCAATCTGAACACTTCCTGCACTGTTTTCCACTCTGTCAGTTAATATAAACATAATTCACCCATTGCTGATACATGGATAATTTATGCTTTCAATTTGGAAGAGTCCAAGAAAATGCTTATGGAGCAAAGGGTTAAGATGAAATATGGAAATCATGAAACTTTGTTTAAAAAGTCATGTTATTTTATTGTTATACTCTGAGAAACTTTTTATTTTGAATGTCCTATTTTGTTTTGTAAGGTATCGAGACGCGCATGCACAACTTTCTATACCAGTTTAAACATTGGGCGGTCTATGTTTCTACAGTGCCCTTTTCGGTTTTCCTGGCGCCTTTTATTTTTCTTTTACAGATGTTAAACGGTTATGAAAAAAAGAAATTAACGTTTAGAAAATTATATTCATTTTGAAAGCAAATTACGGTATGCTAAAAAAATGAATACATAATTTGAGAAATTTAAGTAACAATTGAAAAGTTCATGGCCCTGTGACCATGTTCTTAAAAAATTAATGTCACATATACTGCATTAAATGACTTCCATATAGTGCAGTGTGTATACTAAAACTATATTTTTGTTCTTATTCTGATTGCATTTTGGTCAGTTATGACATACATGCCGAGAACGAATAAGCAGCAGAAAACTTGCTACTTTTTTGTGTACTAATAAGTCAATATTATTATGCCATAGTACAATGTCTTGTTTCTATTTTTCTACAGCATTGGTATACCATTTATTTTTTTAACATCTTAACTGTCATTTAACTATTCAGCAATGGTCTGTAAGAAATCCAAAGATTGAGCAGTAAAATGACTGATACAAGATAAAAGGCAAAATGAAAAGTTCAATGTCCATTTGAACAGCTAAACACAAAATATCGTAGCAATTTAACTTGAGTTTGCAATTACCTTTGTTACCCAGTCTCTTGTGTTAAGCAGCCTAACATGTTACTGTACGTTTTATATTTACAGCTAAACTTGGTCTGTATTCAACAGCCACATGCTCTTAGAGGCCGTTATAGTATATTCCTACTGTATGCTGCAACTTAACACAGGTTTGGTTGTATATCATATGCTCATTACTCATTACTATTCTGAAAAACCAAAGAATACTCATCTACTCTGATTTTGATGAGTAATGTCACTCATCGGCTTATAAAATTATCTGGAGCTCTGTTTATGTCTAATCAATTTCTTGCCTTTGTACTAAGATGCGAAGCCATTGTCCATTCATGTACTTCTTCTATTGCTAGTCCATTATATCACCACTTTGTGCAGAGTGATACACACCATTAAAGTAATCCAGTCAAACCTGTACATAGCAGTCAGTTGTGGAAGATCCATGGTCATTAGAGATCATAGAGATGTCAATCAATATTTGATTTCAATTCTTGATTACGGACACTACACTAACACATACCATTTTAATCTTAGAAAATTCTTCCCAGTTTCTGTTGTAATATGAGTTCTTTTGGTTTTATCTTTTTCATATTGTGTAAATATCTGCTGCTGATAATTATAAGATCATCGAAGTTCTAGTCAAATAAAAATTGAATATATTGTGTTCTTCTGATTAGGAAAATGTTGCAATTAAAAATCGGATGCAATCAATTTTCAGCAAGTAATTGAATCATCTAAATGTCTTTATGTTCCAAAAGTAATGGTGGTGTAAGAAAACAAACATACATAACATACTTAAATTTGAATTTTTTACTATTGACACAGCAATGGTATGAGGCTATAAATTGAAGGTTACGGAGACTACAGTTTTTTTTGGTAGTTTCTGTAATCTGTTTGGTCCCCTCACTCAGACAGTTTATCATCTACAGCCTGAAACTTTTTATATTTTAAATCTTCATCTAAGAGGCTAGTGCCAGAAATATTGTTTGAGAGTATAGCTTACTTTAATCCTTGAGATTTTAGGCTGGTTAGGACACTACATGTTTTTGGGAACAATTTATTTCATCCTTAAAACTTGAATAACATTTTTTTTATGAGACAATAAAACATCCAGCTTTGGCTTTTGTTCTTGAACCCATTATATGGAGAAACAAATGCATTATAACAGTAGAGAATAACATTTTAATTGCATGTTTTTTCGAAGCATAATTAGGTAACAATGAGAGAAAAGCTATTTATAACAAAGTACAACTTTTACATAAAGAAGCATACCTTTACTGAAGTTTGTCATACAGCTATGAACTTTATATCAAATGATCAGGATAAAATTGTCATTATTAGAATGTACTTAAATTCTAATATATCATTTGATTTAAAAAAAGGGTATTTTTCAAGTGCAACACCATAACGACCAAAAACAGCCCAATTTCGGCCATTAATTTCAATGGTTTTCAAAAAGATAAAACCTTCAAAAGTTCAGCCAATCATAAGAAATCCATTCACACATTTCAAACCAATACAGTGTTTCTGTAGTTAATAATATAGATGTACAGTCATGGACACCATAACACAATTGTGCTATTTGTTGTGGTACTGTATGGAAGTGTATAGACAATGGTCAGATGCATTTGTGATGGATTTTGGTGGATTTGACAACCCTTCGAATTTTATTTGTTAATGATAATGAAATGCTTTTAATCCATTTTAATATTTATTTCATATTTTAAGTCATTTATATTGGGTCCTCCATGGCCGAGTGGTCTAAGGCGCCGTCTCAAGATTACTTACCGGAGTCCTCTCACCGCTAAGATCATAGGTTCGAGTCCCGCTTGCTCCAAAAACTTTATGTGAGAAAGTTCTCAGCTATTTGTGGAAGGACGGTAGTTCTACTCAGTTTGAGGTCTTCCTTCACCAGTAAAACTGGACATGCCATATATAACCTGAAATGTATTGAAAATGGCGTTTAACCCCATTAAAAAAACAAACATTTATAGCGTTTTTCTCCCCCTGATATACTCCCTTTAATATTCCATTATTATAATATGGACCATAAATGTGTTAAAAACGGTGTTAAATAGGATTAAAAACACACAAAAAAACAACAACAGATACTGTATAGAAATGAATAGACAGTGGTCAGGTGCAATTGTGATGCATTTTATAATACCTGACACCAGCTGCAGGGGGTGTTTAACAGCCTTGACACATTTGCCATATGACATTTCACAGTTTTACCTTATATACCGGTATGCATGCACCTGTGGTCAGATAAGAAAATCATTGTAACCAAGTACAGAAGTGTCAAAGTGGACTGACTATCAGCTGTCATGACCCTAATTAAATGACCTTCAGATAGTGGCATGTCTGGCCATTTTTTTGTTTCAATCAGATAGATAGAATCTGTTCGATAATTCAGGATTATGTATGCACATACAGATATAGAGATAAACTTAAAGGAATCAATCCAGACAAAATGTTGATGAAATAACATCATACATGTGATGGATTAATTATTTGACAAATAAAACAATGTGAAATTCACCAACAATTTGATTCTTGCATGTGAAATGTAAGTTAAGTTATTATTGTTTTATGTATTGACTGAGCAAAATTGTCTTGTATTTACTGTAAAACATCGCAGAGGTAGTTTTGTTTATTTTCAGAAGCGCAATACAAATTTTGCAATCGATACTGTATACCTCAACAATATTTACTGTAGTACAATATGAATTGCTGGAAATAGTCGCATTTTGTGGAGAATGTCATTCTGCAAAGTAATTAATGTTTTAATTGGTATTCCTGAAATGAAAGAAAGTTGAGATGATTGAAAACAAGATTTTGCGAGAGTTCGTTTGAATATGCAAGCTTTCGCAAAATATGAGCATTTTCTTCTCTATATCAGTGAAAATTATATCTAAAGAGACTCACAGGAGCAGGCACTTCTCTAGAGAACACGTAAATTCTCAATCATGATTGTGATCTTGAATGGCGTTGTGCTCACCAGTGCAATGGTGCAAACAGTACTATTGTTTACGTAGGGTTGGCCATCTTCTACCTATAATTATATTGTTATGGCAGAAGATATTGATTTACAAGGATGAACAGGGATGATAGCGGTTTTTAGCTCTACTGGCCAAAGCCAGCAGGGCTTATGTCATAAATTGTCCATTGTCCGTCTATAAACCTTTTTCTTGTAGATGCGATAACACCTTCATTTTTCATTGAATTTTAACCAACTTGCACAACAGTTATATAACCAAAAGATCTCGGACGAGCGTGATTTGACAACAAATGCCCCCGCCACAGGGCTTGTAAGCACATCTTAAGTGAAGTTTTAAAAACAGTTTCTCTGAAAATTCAACGCCTAGACCTTAGATATTTTACATGTAGCATTGCATGGAGATCCTGTAAAGCATCTGTTGCCAGAATAGTGTTCAGGTCCTCTTGGGCCTCTTGTATTATTATCATTATTATTTCCCCCAACTACTATTTTATGTTATAATCAAATCAGTGATTAATAACTTATGTTGTTTATATAAGTTCTTGTTTATATCATAGTTACACCGTACGATCAAATAATGGTGTCATAGTTGGCCATTTTGAAAAATAAAAAATGGATGATGAGTTTATGTTGATTTCAACATTTATGAAAATAGTATTCTTGTAAATAGGTATTTAAAAAAGATGAAAATCGATCTCAGGTATACTTAAATATAGAAACATTTAAAAAATAATATGTGACAAACAACTTTATTTTTCAAAAACATTTATAGTATAAAATGGCCCACGATGACAATATAATATGATCACGTGTCTTGGAGATCAGGTGTGTGTTTATAAATAGATATTATAGCGGAAGAAGAACCAGCTGCCTATCTCTTTTATTAAGTCACTGTTTATAAATATATTAAAGTTTGAACTGGACTGATAAAGCCCAGTATAATGAATCGAAATTTGATGCATCTAGTGTTTAGCTCTACTTGCCAAAGCCAGCAGGGCTTATATCATGGTAAATTATCCGTCGTCCATCTGTCTGTTAACCTTTTTCTTGTAGACACGATTATAAGCACCTTCATCTTCGGACAAGTTCTTGAATCAGTGTGACAAATGTCCCCGCCACAGAGTTTAATTATTAGCACATTTTGAGTCAAATTAAAAGCAATCTTTTCTCTGAAAGTTAAAGGCCTAGACCTTAGATATTTTACATATAGCATTGCATGGAGGTCACCTTAAAGATTTGTTGGGTCCCTGGGGTCATATTTTGGATGGCCGCAGAGGTGACTGTTTAACAAAGAGTTATATAGGGAAAATGATGTAGGTGCCTAGCACTTTCATTTTTCATTGAATCTTAACCAAACTTCCATGGCAGTTATATAACTACAAGATCTTGGATGAGTTCTTGAACCAGTGTGATTTAACCACAAATGCTCTGTCACAGGGCTTATAAGTACATTTTAAAGGAAACTTAAAAAAAACATTTTCTCTGAAAGTTCAAGGCCTACACAGATATTTTATATGTAGCATTGCGTGGAGGTCCCCTAAAAGATTTGTGTAAGTGAGGTCCCTGAGGTCAAATTTGGGGGTCACCACAGGGGTCACTGTTTTACATGAAAATTTTGTAGATGCGATTATAAGCACCTTCATTTTTCATGGAATCCTAATCAAACTTGCATAGCAGTTATATTCCCAGTACATGTAGCATCTGTTTCAAGTAGATTCAAGTCCTCATGGGTCTCTTGTTTGATGATATCTCAGTAACTTACTTGTAGTTTATCAAACTCCTCATCAAAGGTGCAAAGCATAGTCCATTGTGAGAGAAATGTTTTGTGACGGGTCGTTGAATCAATTCAGTGTTCCGCTAATCAACAGTTTTAAAATGTTTAAAGAATAATTACAAACGGCATCGGCCTCATGTTGATATTTATTTTACTAAATTGTTTGTGAGTCCTCTGCCACCAAGTGGTCCAAGGCATAGTCTCAAAATAGTTAAACACCCCTCACTACTCACATGAGGTCTGTTTTTTTACATTAAAGTGTGACTTTGACATTTGTGTAAACCTGACTTTAACATCTGATGTAAAGGTCTGGCCATCTCTACAGGTGACTGCAGGTGACACATCATCATCACATGTTGATCACTAGTGTCAAGCTATTTTGAAATCCCTCTGAAAACTGAAAGTGTGACCTTGACCTTTGAGGTCAGGTTCTTGATTTGACAAGCAACACGTCATATCATGTGTGTCAATCAATTGAGCCAAATGTTTTAGAAATCCTTCCATGTATGATCAAGTTACAGACAGGACTTGAAATCTCAAACAACTCAAATTGTGACCTTGACCTTTGAGGTACGGGTCTTATATGCGGCACGCCGTCATGCCTTCGTGATCATCTGAGTTAAGTTAAAGATCAGACACAAAATATCAAGCCAATTAAATGACCTTGACCTTTGGGGAAAGGTTCTGGGTCTTTCATTCAACTCTTTATCATGTCATTTTGATCAACTGAGCCATGTGTTTTTGAAATGACAAAAAAAAATTAAAAATAAATTCCTTCCGCCCTCCCTGTTTTTAAGAAAAATTTGGATGATTCTCGAACAATTAATGTATAATGGCCTGAACTATAATGTTTACGTATTTGACATTCTGTAATGAGTTGATTGTTTTCTGACTGCATGTTTCACCGAAAATGATCTGAAGTACACAAATCGATATGCGCATAAATTACCATCCATTGCTGTTCCGAATGGACTCGTGGTTACTCGTTTTATGCAAAATGTGTTTATCGTAAAGAAACGACGTGTTGATTTCTAAACAAACACCTGTTTGCAATTATTAAAAGTAGTGCATCATTTATTTAATAATGTCTTTGTTTGCATACTTTCTCAGAAGTTAAATAAACATGTAATCTATAAACTGGCGTTATGTAAGTAAGATAGAGTGAAATTATAAACAAATATCTGTCGTTTCAGAAGTTTATAATGAGCCTTTAATTTTAAAACTTTGTACACAATGTAAATTTAATACAATGAGATGATGTGCAGTATTTCAAAGAAACATGTTTTACTTTTAAAATAAGAAGGGTTACATCTCCTGTTTTTATAATCAAGACATTTTAAACTTTGCTTGTCTGGAGCATATTATTGACATTTCGGGGAATTTACTGACAGGCCATTACATTAATTATTATTTCACTTGTCCAGTCGGACAAGTATTTTAAAAATCTACTTGTCCTTACCAAAAGCAACTTGTCCTTTCTTTAATCTAGAATTATGGTACTAGTCATTGGAAAGCCAAAAGAAATTAATTCGGCAATAGTTGTTGATGTAAACAGACATAAGGCGGTCTCAATGTGTCGTAAAGGGAAGGGAAATAAAAGTAAACACATTCACACAAATATTTCATATATGTATTGCAAATGAAAATTGGCATAATAAAACATGTACAATAAGTACAATTACTAAAAAATTTGTTTCTAATGCATAAAAAATCAAAACTTATAACATTTTAACGTGTTTACATGTGGACACAATTGCAATTTATAAAGAGGGTAATACCCGAGAGAGTCCAAAAGTATCACATGCGTGGTTGCACAGAGCTTAAATTCTGCACCATTTACCAACGCTATGACATGTGAAGGTAATAATTTAGTATCTAATTATACAAAAGAAACCAAAGTAACTAAACCATGCGCATGACACCGCTTCCATCAGACAGTAAACATCATTAATTTACAAAAACTACTCTGAGTCCCCTAGTTTTAAAAATACGCAAATACGAGACAGGGGATTTTTAAAAAAAATACACGGTGTTTAATTTCTAAGTTTTCACTTGTCCAGTCGGGCTAGCAGCTTTATGTTTTACTTGTCCGTACCAGTTTATTCAGCTGGGCCGGACAGTTGGGCGAGCTAATGTAAAGCCCTGGCTGACTCACAATATGGAGTATGGCTTCAAGTCAACAGTTGGTCTATAGGACCTTAGTTGAGTGACAGCTTGGACAGTCGCTTGTTGATAGCGGTATTATCACCAGGGATGTTTTGAGTATGACAGAAAAAAAACAAACAAGTTTTAAGATTTTTTTTACATTAAGGAAGTGTTAATGCTTTATGACTGAAACGCAATCAATTTAATTCCCTGAAAATTAATATCTCCACATAAAAGCAGTTTCCTTTCATTTCTCTGCCATGAGAGACTTTTTAATATATCTT
This sequence comes from Panopea generosa, assembly GCA_029582155.1. Lineage (NCBI taxonomy): Eukaryota > Metazoa > Mollusca > Bivalvia > Adapedonta > Hiatellidae > Panopea > Panopea generosa. Next base: position 60,638,265 of record CM055902.1, read on the forward strand.
TGTAAATGGCATAAATAGCAAATCATATCAAAATCAGTATAGTAAATAATAAACTTAAATATTCTATTGCTGATTTTTGATAATGCCAGATCCCCCATTTATTAATTTATATGAAATTTTGATTTTTTAAATTGTCACAGCTTTGTGATCTTAGGGGAAGGGCGGCATGTCGATTATAAATTCACAGATAGCAGGTGCCAAAACATGTATTTTTAACATTGCATAAAAGTACAAATCTTAGCAAATACTGACATGAATGCTCCGGGAATGCTACAGAGGATGTTTGCCAATAAAACTTATTTTAAGTTCTGCAATATTTCGGGTTAGGTACTTTAAAGTATGATCACGAATCACAGGCATGCAATTAAGATGTCAACTAATATGCAGAAGACACATGGCAGCACCCGCTTTCAATACTCTGAAATGACCGGTGACACTTGTACACAGTCATGTTGTTTTTTTTAAAAAATCTTACAATATTTTTTTATTAATCATAACGAAATATCACATATTATATTGATTTTATTTTATAAACATAAACTACTACAAACTGCACAAACAAAATATACTGGGTGTCGTTTAAAATAATTGATTTTCAACCAAAGAACAGTCGTCTCTTTGACGTTCACTCCATCACGCTTTATCATTGCTATCATGTTTTCGTTAAAAAATCAATTAATTATCTACTGATATATATCCCATACTAAAAGATTCATCAATTTGCGATAACACAATTGCTTTGCATCCTTTGAAATTAAATACACAATCATGGTAAGCGCGTCATGTCAATTCTATCAGATAAACACGTCATGAAATGGCCACTCGAAGCCAAACTGGTTTACACTAAAGTTAGGGTTTTTTCTAGAGCGGAATGAAAGGGCGCAGCGCCCTGCCTCTTTTAGGCTCCGCCCTTCTGCCCTAAAAATGCCGCCCTTTTTTGTTTAAATGCTCCCTGCTGCCCCAATTACAATTCTTATATAAACAAATCAACTGTCAATCACATACATATGTTAAGCATTTGCCGATAGTTTACTGATATGTCACGCTTGACCCGAATACACAGGTATTCACCAGTCATTCTCTTGCGAAATATGTTACAATCAGCTAATCAGGTCCTTGTCGCGTGTTGATACAGCAAATGACGTCACACTCCAGTGACTTTTGAAGTTAGTTTAAGGGTCAAATATCATTCCATGTTTTTTTCTGATGCGCATATTTCGGAAACTCAATGAATTATTCATTAAGTTGTTACAGATCTGTTTACTGAGAATAAGCGGTTGTGCTTACTATATGACTTCGATAGGTTAATTACAGAGGAATGCAGGGTCCAATTAGCGAAAATGTCGTTATATTTAACTTTAAGGCTTCGCTCTGGCAGTCTGGAAAAGTCCTAATTTTTAGTATACCGTTTACATAAGTTGCTAAAGGTCACACTGTATTGGCTTGCCAGTTTGATCCCTATCCCTATAAACAATCACATCATTTATTGGATTCTCTCCGGTCATAATTAGCCGAGATTTGATCTAAAAATAGGTGATGACGTAATTCGCGGGTATCCCTCACAATTTAAAAGGGAAATAACTTACTTGGTTTCAGCATTAAAAAAATTATCTTCCTTGCCAAAATGGTGGCAATGTCTAAAATCTGATAATGTTTCTGAAGAGAATTCGCAATAGACCGCGATTTGCATAATGTCAGCTTTAGGTTCCGGTAATTTTATGAATATTTTATAGATTTACAGTAGTTGGAACTGCATGTATGTTAATTTTCTTTTGTGACAAAGTGAACATTGATATTAAAATCGAGTTAAAGGTAAAAAAATGTGGGTGGGGTACTATAGTAATTTAATAAACTTATTGCTTACTGGTTGTGTATATTCAGCGTATAATTTTATTTTAACAATATCATGATTTACATACAGTATTGAAAACAACAATAAACGTAAATTATGTGGGCTTTTTTAAATATTTGAAAATTTAATATAGCTGACTAGTTACAATTTTCTAGATACATGTATTTGAGGGCTATCATAGATTGCTTTTATTAAGCATATTGCAAAGTTCTTTTGGATGGATTGAATAGGTTTGGAGGCTTGACATTGTCATTATAGTATGTTATGACAGTTAATAACCATTAAAAAAGAAAAGGACAATGTTTAAAATAATCTTTTAAACTAACTCCTGCTCCCACACTGTCACTGAGTCTGGATAGAACAGAAATGATAGTTAGTCAATAAAGAACAAAGACTAAACACAACATAATAAGTTGGTCATACTGATAGAGAATATTCACTTCTCCCTGATATTCTCTCACTTCTACTTATCTTATTCAAACTCTAATTCTTGTTATTTACACATGCATAATGTAAAGGGGAGATAACCCTATATTAAAAGAGACCACCAAAGAAAAAGCTTGACAATAAATATGCCAATCGCGCACAAACTTTGCTCCCTGCCCCTTTTTCTTGCTCCCTGCCCCTTTTCCTAGTCCAGAAAAAAACACTATAAAGTAAACATTACAGAATCGAGAAAGTATGTAACAAATAAATGTGAACCAATCCTTGTTTTTATTTTGCGATTGATTATATCTATAACAGCAGTCTATTACGCCGACACAATTTATTTTTGACCTTTGCCAATGTGGGAATGTTGTCACTCTGACAGTTTCTTGCGTCATTTTATGTAGCATTTCTATTTCACTATGTGGAAAAGTACCGATGTAATGAACATGATTTTCTGAAAATAGCGTGAACACTTTTTAATTGTCAATCGTATAACAGTAATTGGAGGTGTAAGCAGGCCGTGCGTCACCTGATTGTTTTATCACACATTTACTAGCCTGATATGATAAGGTGTGGATGGACAGCTTTTTTATTATTGGATATCTGATCTGCTGTCCTTAACGCCTTATTGTGCTAGACCAATCCACCGACACTGCTTAACTGTATATGTCATTTAATGCTGTTATATGGTTGACAACATAAAGAAACTGTTGAAGTAAACAATGAAACATTAATTTATCAAACGATATAAATAAAATACATCATTTTGTTGAGTAACAATAAAATTATCAACAATTCACTGGGTGAACCATCAAAATCATAATCACGAACGAAATTTTGACTTCACGCGCACCTGTTACGGAAATTAATAATTGTCCACCGTGAACAATATATAACAGAGAGGACTTGATGTACACACGGTTGAAGCGAAAAACACACAAATGTTTATATTTTCTTTAAAGTTGGTGCATAGTAATCATTCTTTGTTACGATTTAAATATTATGAAATGCTTATGAATAAAGAAAATAAAGTAAGTTACCATGTATTTTTGTAAGGAATCTGCAATTAGCAGCGACTTAATAATACTTAATGGATAGGTCACTTTGGAATTTGGTATTAGACATACATGATAATGGGTTAGGGTTAAGGTGATCCGTCTAAAAAATTGTTTTAACATTTAACTGTTTGAAATAAGAAACACAATACGGATCTAGTATATAATTACCCCAGACAACTTCCTCTTATTTTTAAAGGCTGGAAATATAGCTGAAATATAAATAAAAGTGTGCTAAGAATGTATTGCATCTTTTATAATAATAATTTGGGGAGTGGGTGCTTTTACACTTTTAATATTATTTTATAATTATAATTTCTATATGAAACATAATTCTAAGTGTTCCTAGTTTTATTGACTGTTAATTTAAAAAAGGGTTATTGCTTAAATACGGATACAGTTACCGCTAAAACACAGTATTCACCCAGAAAGTGTCTCATCAGTGTACAAAATTCAACATTGGAAACTCAATTCAATTTTTTCTGATGTATAAATATCTTTAGTTTATAGATTTGTCATATTTTATTTGAGTACATATTTTTCTAATTCTAATTCATTGGGTATGGGAAAGTTACTGACACTACAGGATGCATATAACAAGGTAAAAATCAGTGCAAAAATCAAATTTACTTTCATTGTTTTACAGAAATAACATGTTTAGGACATGACTGAGTAAACAGAAAAAGCAAAGTTTACTCAAATGAAACAATGTTCCTGTCAATCTTTGATAACCGTAAAACCACAGCATTTTTAAAATACATCATTTCTAGTTTCTCTAAAAACTGACAGTTAGATTGAATTAAAGGTATATAAAAGCTTGGCTGAGCAAATTACTTTCAATCTTAAATATTGACATTACCCACAAACAAGAGGCCCAAGAGGGCCTGAGGACGCTCTACTCACTCATAGTGGCCATAGAACTTTTTGAAATTCTACCTTGCAATAGAAACATTGGGGCGGGGTCATTTTTAACTCTAGGGACACCATTTGAACAAATGTAACAAAACTATAGTTTGTCATCATTACTACATAAACATTTTGAAAATCTGTTGGACCGTTCATGAGAAGAAGATTTTTTTTTAATTTTTGGACTATTTTTAGTAACGGTGGCCATCTTGAATTTTAGATAGAAAAAATAAATCTTTTGTATAGTCTATATTTCTAAATGCTGAGCGCCAAGCGACGAAGCTTATATAGGTACCATTTTTCAATCAAGGGTTTGGTATGACCTGGCGGAGTATCAGACCCACAACCTTCCACATGCAGGACGGATGCCTATTATATTAATTTGATAGTTACAAACATAACGTTTAAAGTTGATGGCTTCTGAAAGAATTTGTAGAATATTCCCAACAAAAATTGATTTTGAATGAATTAAACAGACATTTTCAGTCTGAGTGTTAAACTCAAATGAATCATTTGATAAATTTCTTTTTTTACACCGTTTCGTAATTCTTATTAGCATGTCTGACATAAAGTATTGGAGCAATTTAACTTAATACTTTCCATGTAATTCAGTCGAAACTAGGAATACAATATCAAACCTCTTTGCTCGAACTCCATGTATTCATCAACTTGGTTCTTTCATGAACTTTATTAAACTATTATCACTGATGGTGCACTTGTGGGTTTAGTGCACTTTATAACATAGTTCTGAGTGGAACTGCCAATGACACTATGAAATGAAATTCCATCTAGTACTTTAAAAGTAATGCTCCGGACAAGGGAAATATATCGAAGGGCAATAACTCTGTAACTAGCAAGAATAGAGTTATGTTTCCTATACATTGCACTTCCTGTCATTATATTCTACCATTGTATGAAGTTTGATGAAATTCCATCCAGTACTTTAAAAGTAATGCTCCGGACAAGGGAAATATATCAAAGGGCAATAACTCTGTAATTAGCAAGAATAGAGTTATGTTTCTTGTACACTGCACTTCCTCTCATTATATTCTACCATTGTATGAAGCTTGATGAAATTCCATCCAGTACTTTTCAAGTTATGCTTCGGACAAGAAAAAATATCAAAGAGCAATAACTCTGTAATTAGCAAGAATAGAGTTATGTTTCTTGTACACTGCACTTCCTCTCATTATATTCAACCATTGTATGACGTTTGATGAAATTCCATCCATTACTTTTCAAGTGATGCTCCGGACAAGGAAAATTGCAACGGACAGACCGACCGACCGACAGACCGACCACAGGGTGACTCCAATATATACCCCCTCAAACTTCGTTTGTCGGGGGTATAATAAAGCAATAGCTAGTTATCTTAAGAAGCCAATCTGTAAAAATCTTTTGAAATCTGGACTCAAGAGACAGAAATAGGCAAGGAGGCGCATTTAACACAATTTTTAACATGGTGGGAACACTGTCTAATTGGTAAAGGAATACATCAAAATGACTGTGCAGAACCATTTAATTGATACATTTTTCAACACATAACAGGTTATATATGGCACACCGTTTCATTGGTGGAGACAGACCAGTCCTATAATTCAAGACTCATCAACAAGAATTTGAGCACGGTTTTAAATTTGCGAGCTTTAGAAAAAAAAGGGTTATAACTAGTTTCATGATGGACTCGGCTTCAGGATATGTCACAATTCTAATAGACTTCCCTCCGAATTATTTCTGAAAATGTATCTAAATAAATGAGAACAAGAAATGTCATTGGTAAGTGTTGCATGCCCCCCTGCCCCATAAAATAACAATATAATTATGTTATAATAGGTAGTGATGTATCCATGAATATAAAGAGTACTATAAATGCAATTTAATGTTTTTTACATTAAAGCATGACCTTGGCCTTTGTGTAACCTTGACCTTGACATCTGATGTAATGGTCTGGGTATTTCAACAGTTAAATGCTGCTGAAACATCATCATGACATGCTGATCACTTGTGTCAAGCTATTTTAAAATCCCTAAATGTAAGACAAAGTAACAGATCAATTGTTGATAAATTGAGCCAAGTGTTTTTGAAATCCATCTATGTATGATAAAGTTAAAGAACGGACTTGAAATCTCAAACAGATTCAAAGTGTTGTCATACATACTAAAAGTGTGACCTTGACCTTTGAGGTATGGGTCTAGGTCTACTTATTACACGTCATCACGTTATCTTGATAAATTAAGCCAAGTTAAAGGCAAAGTCACAGACCAGACACACAATATCAAACAAATTGAAAGTGTGACCTTGGTCTTTTAGGAAAGGTTCTGGGTTTTACATGTGACACTTAATTATGTCATGTTGATTAACTGAGCCAAGTGTTTTTAAAATTTATCCATAGATGACAGACCGGACAAGAAATGTCAAAATGACTGAAAGTGTTGTCAAACAAAGTTAAATTGTGACCTTGACCTTTGAAGTGGTAGTTTGGGTATTAAGTGCAACACGTCGTCATGTTATGGTGATCATTTATCACAAGTATTTAAAAAAAAGACACGAAAGACATGAAAGACACGAAATCTCACACAGACAAAGTGTTGTCAAACTCAAATTGTGACCTTGACCTTTGAGGTACGGGTGTGGTTCATACTCGCGACACCTCGTCATGTTACTTTGATCAATTGTAGCAAGTATCATTAAAACCATCTAAGCATGACAAAGTTACAGGCCGGAAACAAAATCTCACAGACTCAAAGTGTTGTTAAACAAACTCAAATTGTGACCTTGACCTTTGAGGTACAGGAGTGGATCTTACTCGTGACAAGTAGTTATGTTATGTTGATCATTTGTAGCAAGTATTTATAAAATCCATCTAAGCATGACAAAGCGAAATAAAATCTCACACAAACTCGAAGTGTTGTCAAACAAACTGAAATAGTGACCTTGACCTTTGAGCAACGGGTGTGAATCTTACTCACGACACGTCTTAATGTTATGCTGATCATTTGTAGCAAGTATCATTAAAATCCATCTAGACATGATTAAGTTACAGGCCGGACATGAAATATCACACAGACTCAAAGTGTATTCAAACAAACTCAAATTGTGACCTTGACCTTTGAGGTATGGGTGTGGGTCTTACTTGTGACACATCGTAATGTTATGTTGATCATTTGTACCAAGCATCAACAAAATCCATCTATGCAAGACAAAGATACAGGCCGGAAACGAAATACCTGACTGACAGACGCTGCGGTTACTATATGCTAACCCAAAAATTGTGTAAAAGGCCTATGTAATTTGGTTTTGATATATTTACAGAGTGGTTCATAGTGGTTGTAATTTCTTGCTGCAGATGAGTACAGCAACAGTTGGCATACCATATACTGCAGTAAGACATCACTGGTGTTAAAAGAGTGACTTTTATTGGATTTCAACATATGCATGTATTTATGAGCATTTGAGGACTTCTTTTTTCAAAAAATCTCTGCTTTGAATAAAAAATACTTAAAAATCTATGTGGAATTCTTTTTTTACCATGGGAATCCTAGACCTTATTTTTTAAAGAACAAAGAACAAAATTCAACTGTGTAGTGAAAATTTAACTTAGGAAACTGTGGTAATTTAGCTATATATATACATTGTTTATTGATTGTTTAAATATCGGAGTAAATATAAATGGTATTCTACTGCAACAGAATTTTGGAATTTTTCTGCTATTCTATTTTTATCGACACTAGTGTTCATAATTACACAATAGATAGCAATAATGTATTGTCATATTGCACTTTGACCGTTTTATTCTATTTATATACAGTTTTGATCTAATATTGCGTTTATAATAAACGTTGCCGTACACGCAATTGTCTGCGATTCTTTTTTTAACCGCTCTATGATTATGTTACAAGATTCATTCCTGTAAACGCTACCTCTGTGTTATGTAGGTCACAACAATTTTAACTACAGTCAAACCTGTCTTAAGCAGCCAGTCAAAGGAAGGGGCAAAAGTGACCTTTTAAGACAGGTTGTTGCTTAATACAGGGTAATTTGCTCTAAAAGCAATAGACATGGGAAATAACAAATGTGGCTGTTTAAGACAGATGACTGCTTAATAGAGGTGACTGCTTACACAGGCTTGACTGTACTTGTTGCTAATATTTGCTCCTACCTTTTTTGAAACTACAAATTTATGGGGAAACTACCTTTTGTGGTCATGCATTTGTAGTGTATATTTAAGTTTAATTTAAAGATTTAATATTATAGCAGGTTTTTCTCAGTATGTCTGCAGTATTGTCAGTCAGTCAGTCATTTCACTTTAATTGTATATAGAAAATTGTTTGTTTTTGTGTTGTTATTTTGTTTTTTTCGTCTTCTGATGAAGGTGTAAAGCTAGCTAAGGATGCTTTGTTAAGTTTTTGCACTGTAAAATGGTAATTCTCTCTACTGTGTGTGTATATATATATATTAAACAGTATATGGATGTGTTTATGAAGTTTTATCACTATAACACTATAACATGAGTAATTTGTTCGGAAACAGAGAAAAAGTGGACAGCCATTTAAAAAAGAAAGAAGTTTCTTAAAATACGATGTTTCAGATAGTATTATTTGGAAATTCTGTTTATATTATAAGATTGTAATTTTCACTAAGGTGTAAAAAACTATTTGAATTGTGAATGCTAGTGAAATCCACTTCAACATTGATATTGCTTTGTTTTTTTTAAAAAATGAGATGGGTCTGGTTAGCTCAGTAAGTAGCACATCTGACTATCAATCCAGGGGTTTTACAAACAAATCCACGTTTGGCTAGTCTCTATGATGATTGATAATATTTAATACACGTGTTACTATATATAGTAACAAAAATGACCATGTTTTAAATGAGCATGTTTTTAGGTTACTGCCTTCACACACTGATTATCACTTATTGGCCCGGGATGAAAACTCATAATCATTATCGGCCTGGTCAACACTTGCGCATGAAACAAATGGCCACGTAAAACGTCATCATGGTCAGTGTGTTTCAAACATGTCGGTACATTCTTTCATGGATAAAAAATAAGTGTTCTCTTAAAAGTTATCAGTTACTTGTGGAGTGTGTGTATGCTCGAGTACTGGTTTTATCATGTCAATGCATTCATTTCTGTTGATAACTGCCTGCCTGATAAACATGGGTTTATCATGCCAATGCAAGTTTATCAGGCACATGACGTCATTATGTATAATTCATGACGTTATTATGTATAATTATATACATTTTGACCTGGACGGAACTACTTTTAACCCAACTTAAAATGAATAAAACACAAACTAGAAATATTGACATGATAAATAGAATACCATGTTAGTGTCTAATATTATGAACTTTATCAGGTTCACCACAAAAAAAACCCTGATGAATTTGATAACATCAGACACTAACATGGTATTCGCTATAGCTTGTCAGGATCCAAGGAAAGAGTGGTAAGGCTAAAAGATTGACTACAAGCCCACGTTGGCACTAAAAATCTATTCAATAAATCCTAAAAAAAATTGCTCAAGCTGATCAGTTATTTTTTTATTAATGATGTTATCCAAGATGCACATTATCTTTTACTCTATAATGACATGCTCTACTAAAATTTGTCTGACAGATAGACGAATCATTCAAAGTAATTTGATCTTACCCTTTATTACTAAAAACAGTTTTTACATGGCTTAGTAACCTCTTTTTCAATTTAATGAAGTCATCCAGTATCCAATTAAATTGCAAAATTTGATGTCACATGACCTTTTTCTGCTTGCATTCAATCCAGATTTATTCACTTTTTTTATATTTTATATGACCTGCCAGACACTCGACACCACAATCATCTCATCAGGCTTATAATTTGCAATAGTCCATTTAAGGAGTAAAATTTTTTTTTATTTAACAAATCTTCCCCCAACTTAATTTACGAGATACCTTATTTAACGCACCCGAGCAGCAGACACTGGGAGTGCTGTAGTGCATGAGTACATATAAAATAAATTGTATTGTTTTAATTATTATGTATAGGATGGATTTCACCAGTTTTTCAGTCGTTATTCCGACAGTGTCTGCTTTACACAGTATTCTGAGTTAAATTAACACTCACGTATCATGCCGTAGACATATTCAGTCACATTACTGACACCAGCCTGACATTCAGTCACAATAGCCCAACAATGAGCTGACATCCAGTCATATTATACTAACACTATATTAGTTTATACTAATTTATTTTAGCTCAATTGCGATGAAAACTCCGTCTGCTTCCTGGGTAGAACCAGTTCTGAGTGTTGTTTTATGAGAGGTATCGGGTCAATCAGAGGATTGAACCTGCAACCTCTGGTGTGAGCAACCAACACTCTATCCATTACACTACCACCCCGCTTTATGTAGGTATATTATTTTCAAGTCTTCAGTATATATAACAAACATGCCCACTAAAAGATTAAAAAATTATTTCTTTTCCACTGACTTAATATTTTAATTTCAATCATATGAATAAACTAGATTTATTCAGTACAGGGCTTTAACCCCATCATCATCACATCACAGGTTATATAATGGCATTTCCAGTTTTATTGGCGGATGAAGGCCTCCGAATGAATCAGAGTAGAACAACTGTCTTTCCACAAGGAACTGGCAGACTTTCTCAAATAAAGATTTTGCAATGAGCTGGTCTCAAACCTGGTCATTGTTAACTTTGGGGAGATAAAATTGAACCTGCAGGAGCTGGTGCTAGAGTGCATTTCAATTAGTCATAACTCTAATTCTATTCATCACAAAACATCAATTAATGCAATTTTTTATGATATAAGCTCCATAACTCCAACATTAAGTATCTGATTTGGCCATTTCAAAACTATGTCCAAGATATCATGGTTATTAGACTACACCGTAAGTTTGGTGAGATTCAAATGAAAATTAGGATGATAAAGAGTGCATACAAAATCAAGGTGTTAATTTTGGATTATTCAATTAGGGCCATATAACTCTGACATTAATTATAAGATTTGGACAGTTCAGTAATTTGTCCAAATTGTACGACATCCATTGTGACCTTGACCTTGAACATGCGACAAATAACTGTAAGATGACATATACCACCTTGAAGGTGTGAGATATATGGCTATTCTGAATGTCGCTCCTATTAAACTCCACTTGATGATGTGGACACAACAAATTAAAAGGCTTAAATTACTGGCATATAGAAATATTTCAACATTACATGTAATTAGAGCCATTCTTTAAAAGGAAATGTCAATATCACAGAAGGTGACCTGTGATTAAGTTTGTAGCTTCAATTAATGGGATGATGTATTTAATTGCCAACTGTTTTATATGTAGAAAAGAGGCCCAACTGGGCCAGAGAATGCTCTATTTGCTCATTATTAGTAGCCATAGCACTTTTTGTAATTTCACAATATGAACCCTGTTTGGGAGTCATCTTAACCATTTATGGATAATTAAGTGTCCACACCACACCCTTACTGAACAAAATGTTAATTAATATGAAAAGAAAATACTTTAAATTAACATACCATTCATCTGTAAAAAAAATTATAGTCCCTGTACATGCCATTATACATTCCAGGACCCTTGATTTGTCAAAACTTCAATTACCCACTCATAGGGATTTGCTATGCATGAGCAGACATTAATATTTTAGATTTTGAATTTTTTTTTGTACACATGGGTGACCTATATGAAAAATTTCAGCTTTCCCCATAATAATATTCCTTTGTAAAAATAAGACACTTGATACTAGGTCCCCATAATATATCCTTAACCCCTTGATTTGCAGATTCTTCAATCCCATATGAATAAATTTGACAGAAAGGCTGTTGAGAGGAAGATTTTTGAAATTTGACAATTTCATCCCTTTTGGTGTTCTTAAATGGGCCCTTTTTGAATTTTTTCCTCCTTATTGCTTCAAATCTAATTTGCTAAGACTTGACAATGCTTCAGCGAATGAAACTATAAATTAGTATTGAACAAATGGATAAGAAACGGATTTTTTCATTTTCCCATAGTTTTCATAATTATATAAACTCAAAGTTCCCTAACAAGCCCCATGGACTTGCAAAAACTTCATACCCCATAGGCAATAATTATATCAATTATGAACATATTTGACTGACTGGCTGTAACAAAAATTCCTAATTTTAACCATAACGGGCCAACCCACTCCCACGTTTTTGCATAGTATTCCTAACTTAAATCCCTTAACAGGGCCCCTATAATTACTAGCACATTGAAGATGATTTGTACAAACTTCAGACTCCTGCTCATAGGGATATAAAATATGAACAAATTTGACTGACTGGTTGAAACTGATTTTTGAAAATGTTCAATTTTAACCATTTTGTGACCACACCTGGCCCGATTTGGAAAGGCACTCCTTCTGATTGAACCAAATTTTATTTGTTATGACTAGAAGATACTTCCGAACTCAAACTGAATAAAAAAAATCATAAATGGAAGAAAAATTAGAATTTTCCATTTTCCCATTGTAAAACACATTATAGTCCCCTTACAGGGCACCTATAAATACAAGCTTCTTTTTTTTGTACAAACTTTAAAAGTTTTTGTTTTCCCCTTTTAGAGCCCCTATAATAGTTGGAGAATATTGTGCTGAATATCACTGAAATTGTTCACTTTTTGAAAAAAGCAACAAACTCGGCACAGTAGTAGTTCAGTGTATTTAAGGAAAAATAGGCTATAGACCCTTCCGAAATTTTCAAAATGGCCACCAACATGTCACACAAATTAAGAAAATATTGAGTAGTAATGTGTTAATGTCTATAATATGTGATATATATGTCAAATAAATAAGTTTTTTAGATAGAATGTGAATGTTTATATTAATTTGAAAGGTCAAAAGGTCAATAAACTATATAAAAAAAAAAAACAACATATATTTAACATTTTTATGTCATATTTTTAATGTGTGCCAAACATTTATTTTCCTATTTTCAGAACTTTGTGTTTTCAATATAAAGTTGTAGATGTTATTTATAAGTAATATAGCAAAAGTTACTTCCCTTTGTTAAATATTCCCCCATTTGTATGTAGCAGAAGAATACCTTTCTATTCACATTTTTGCTGCTGTTTTTGTGAATCGTTGACTAATTATAAAAGATTTGCTGATACATTTAGGTAAGTTATCATTCTTAGATACCATTCTATTGTTTTATGATATATTTATTAATAGAAATTCCTAAAAGGAGTCATGCTCAATGATTTTTAAAACTGTAATAGTGTTCGGATACGCACTAGTAAGTGGATGAATGGATGGATTAAATGGAAAATGTGCAATGCTAAAATTATGGATGCATATGTCACTATGTAGCAGTTGATGGTTATTTATTTATTTTAAGTTTATTTTTAAAATAAGAAGTATTTAAAATAAAAGTATTTGATACTATCAAACCTTTACAACAGAAAAAGAAGAAATCTAAATATTAATTTGATTAACGCAGTTAGAACGACTATATCTTTCTTTATACACCTATGATGACACAAAGATATGTAAGTGATGGAACCTAACATATAAAGTGTAGTACTATGTTATTTAAACAAATTCATATATGTCAAAACAAATCGAGAGGGCCGAGCATCAAATTGTACTTCCATTATCAAAATCTGAAGTAGTTTACTCTCCTATAGACTGGATTAAATGCATTTTATGTCAAGAATCATCGAATGAAACACTACAATGCCCTGCATTTATTAAACGTCAAGATGTTTATAAAGGTGCAGGCTATTACAAGCTTTCATGCATTAGGACACTTTCGAATGCTGGTGAAAAAGAAAATATAATTGAACTCCTTATAAGCATAAGTGGCATAAGGCTTATTAAAATAAGTTTAGCAAACTAAAGCTTGCAAGGTTACAAAAGCACAAGATTAAAGATGAAGAAGATGGTGAATGCAGTACCCCAAGTAAAATAACTCGTAAAAGCTGCAGAGCAGCTACAGTAGCAAATCAAAATAAATGCTTCTTCTGTAACTATAAAACAGGCAATCTTCACCAAGCTTCAACATTTGAAATGGACTCAAGAGTGAGACAATGTGCTATAAAATTACAAGACACTGTTTTATAAGCAAACTTGGTGCGGGAGACCTTATATCACAAGAAGACATATATCATTCTAATTGTTTGGTAACACTTAACAATAGATCAAGGAAACTGCAAACATATAATGATTTGGATAAATCCTGTCAACAGACGCATCGCATTGCACTCGCAGAACTAGTCTCTTACATAGAGGAAACTCGTTTTCATGATTCTGATAAGATAACAGTACATAAGCTTGCAGATTTGGCAAAATTTAGTGCACCTAGGTGTAGAAAGCAGTAGTCGCGTAAATTATAACAACTAGACTGTGTAAACATTCCAAACATTGAATCTCATACAGGGCAGAGATGTCTTGTTAGTTTACGATGAAGACATTAGTAAAGCAATAAAACAGGCATCTGATAAAATATATGATGATGAAGCGATTGCTCTTTCAAAAGTAGCTAAAATTTTAAGAAGTGACATCAATCAAGATGACTCATCTGTTTTTAATGGAACATTTCCAGACTAGTGCGAACATGATTCAATTCTTAAGTCACTAAAAACTCTAATCGAAATGATCCTAACAGGTCCAAACATCCTCGATCAAGAACATGAAATGTTTGATGCCCAGAATGCACTTAGTATACCACAGTTGGTTGTATTTAATTCAACAAGTTGTCGCAGGAATCAGTCAGTATATGCATGTGAGCATGTGAGGAAAGAGCTAGAGTGGGAAGATTCACAAGACATGACGATGTTGTGGTCAGCCTTCCATGCTAGCTAAGCAGCATAGTCTGATTGTGATTCTCCAGTCAACACTGGTGCTCTTTTGCCACTTTTCCAAGAAGAAGCAGTCAGTTTCCATGATACGACATTCAATGTGCATTATAGCAAATGTTGTACATTTCTTAAACCCTAGACAAATTCCAGTTGTGGCATGTGATCAGCCACTTTATGCAGTAGCCAAACAAATACAATGGAACTGGCCAGACACGCATGGTGAAGCTAAGTTTGTCACCATGCTTGGCGGTCTTCATATTGAGATGACTGCCCTGAAAATGCTTGGTGATTGGTTACAAGACAGTGGTTGGACACATTCAATTTTGTAGGCTGATATTGCTTCTGCCAGTACAGCAGATTCTTTTCTCAAGGCTTCTCATGTTGCTCGCACCTGCCATGCCCATCAGGTGACATCTTGTGCCTTGTACAATCTTATGTATTGGACCTACTAGTCTTTTCTTGAAACAGTTGTTCAGGATGCAGCTGTTCCAGTTGTTGAATTTAATGCCTGGCGCACACAAAGAGAAGCTGAAATTCCACAGTTTCTATTTTGGTCACTTTGTAGTATAATGATACAAGACAAACACAAGTTAGTTAAGTTTTCTAAAGTTTATTAAAAGTTGTTCAATAAAAGTCCGTTAATTCTAATCTTAACACAAGTAACATAACCTAGCTAAGTTTCGTTTCGTATGACCATAACGTGACCTGACCCCAGTAAAGCCTAAAAGTATTCCCCCGATTGATAAAAATATCTCGCTTTATATAGCGCTTCTATCTGCGTTTTCGTATGTCTTCGTGATTCATCCATTACTTTTATTGATTATTAATTACCCGATGTACCGAGCTAGCTCGCTATAAGCCCCGTACACCTGATCATTTTATTAGTCATTTAATTGCCAATTACCGATTACTTCTTACGTCGGCCATTGGGATGTGGTAATCCATCAACCCACCTGACCTCCTCTATTCGTGCCTTAGCACGTTCCATGGTTTATACAATTTATACAAAACTTGTCAATTTATATAAAACTCATCTAGACTTCTCTACGTTTCGCCCCAGTTCTGTTACAACTTACACTGAAGTTAGAACAGGCAATTCTCATGTTTGAGATCATTGCGTAAGGTTAATTTCAAGCTATATAAGTACACACTTACCACCCTTGTACCATGGTTCTTTGCCCTTGACCATCCCAACTATGCAAGATGATTGTCAGTGCATGTTCGTGACATGATGAATTTAGATAATATCCACCATGATGTGGCCGAGCAGTTTGAAAATGGACATTTTGTTGTCAGCAAATCTCACCATGCTTTCTCCTTGATCCCTATTCACGAACAAAACAATAAATTGGTAAAAGGCGATGGTGGAGCTATCGGTCCTACTGAAAATTCAAACCAACTTCTACGATGGATTGTATCGGGACCAGAAGTAGCAAGAGCTCTACATGAATTGGAGTACTGGCAGGAATGTAAGAACCATGTACAAAACAAAGCTAAAAATATACGACACCACAAACAGACCAAAAGCACACAAATAAAGTTCAGAAAACAGGTAAATGACTTATGCATAGTCATTGAAGATATGGGGAATCCATTCAAAGATCATACAGGTGATCTCCTGGTATTAGATTCTCGTGACATACTTGATGATCAGGTTAAGGAGACAGTAAAGCAAATAAAAATGGTTGGCAAAATAAGCAGTACGGAAATTTTGTAACAAAACGCCTCGATACAAGACAAAAGTCTATTACAGATCCAATAAAGCAGAACAGGTTACCGCTTTTCAGTAGACCCACAGAAAAAGAAAAAAGCAAGGAAAAACAACAAATTTCCTCACAGAAGGATACATGCTTGCTTTTTTCACAACTGTATGTATCGTGCCAGGTTCGCAAGGGGGACCTCGATGAGTTTTTCTTACACAAGAACAGTAGATATCCACTTTCAATTTCACAGTTTGGACATCTAAGATTTGGAAACAAGTCAGAGCTGTTAATCTGCCTGGAGCAAATATGCCCACTTCAATACGAAATGCCAGATGTAGATGTAAAGATTCTTGACGGTGCAGCAATAATCAACATGTTAAAACCAAATGGTTGCCAAATATTTCTTGAGTATTCGGAGAATGTGTTCACATCTTTTATTGAACATCAGCTACACAGTGTTTTTAGAGTGGATCTTGTTTGGGATGAATACATATTAAATAGTCTCAAAGCTGCAGTTATAGGCAAACGTGGACATGGTATTCATAGAAGAGTCAAGTCTGATTCACTAATTCCAGGAAGCTGGGAAGCTTTTCTTCGGGTTGACGAAAACAAGTTAGATCTGTTTGGTTACCTAGCAGAACAGGCGATTATTGTAAGATGTGATGACCATAAGCAAATTATATCCACAAAAGGTAGCGACGTTCTTAGCAATATACCAATTGAAGACACCAGCAGCTTGTCCCCATGTACACATGAGGAAGCGGATACGAGGCTCTTACTTCATGTAGCACATGCTGCAAATCAGGACAACAGAAAAATCATGGTGCGTACCGTTGATACATATGTCGTTGTTATAGCTACAGCTGCTTTTCAACACCTGATATATACCTGTACATACACTCTTCACTGTTCTTGGCCAGGACATAGCAAGAGGTCTACCGGCTTTCCATGCATTTACCGGATGTGATCAGACTTCAGCAATTTGTGGTAAAGGCAAGAAGACTGCATGGGGTATATGGAAAGCATTTGGACCAGCAACAGAGGCATTTGTTATTCTCAGTCAAACTCCAACAGAAGTTTCTAGTGCCAATATTATGCCTACTTTGGAACGATTTGTTGTCCTCATGTATGACTGTTCTAGTGCTGCTACAAGTGTCAATGAGGCACGAAAAGAGATGTTCACACTTAAAGGAAGATCAATAGATGGGATCCCACCAACATCATCAGCCCTTATACAGCATACTAGACGTGTCGCATACCAGGCAGGGTACTGCAGGGGACATAAACACTTGCACCATCTCCTGAACTGCCTTGTCCAAATCATTGGGGTTGGACAAAAGGCATAGATAACACATGGGAACCATTCTAGACAACACTCTCACAATGACTATAAATAGTATCACTTTAATTCTTATATTCATTTAATTAATAAAAACTTAAACAATATTCTTGTCAGAAACTTCTTGCTCGATTTTAAAATAATTTCACAGAAATATTTCTTGGGTGACCCTCTACCAAGTTTGTTCAAGCCATCTTAATTCGTCAAAAAAAACATGGCCGCTAGGAGGCGGGGCAAGTTTAATTAGAAAAAACTTAAAAACAATACTTGTGGGAAACTACTTGCTCGATTTTGAAATTATTTCACAGAAATGTTCCTTGAGTGGCCCTCTACCAAGTTTGTTCAAGTCATCTTGATTCATCAAAAACATGGCCGCCAGGGGGCGGCGCAAGTTTAATTAGTAAAACTTAAAAAATCTTTTTGTCAGAAACTACTGGCTCGTTTTTAAAATAATTTCACAGAAATGTTCCTTGGAGGACCGTAAATCGAGTTTGTTCAAACCATAGTGATTCATAAAAAAACATGCTGCCCAGGGGGTGGGGTTAGTTTACTATAAAAGCTATAAAAAAAACTTGAAAAATCTTCTTGTCAGAAACCACCAGATCGAAAAATCTTCTTGTCAGAAACCACCAGATGGATTTTAAAACAATTTCGCAGAAACGTCCTTGGGTGACTGTCTACCAAGTTTGTTCAAGTCATCTTAATTGTCAAAAAAACATGGCTGCTAGGGGAGCAGGGCAAGTTTAATTAGTAAAAACTTAAAAAATCTTCTTGCCAGAAACTACTAGCTTGATTTTAAAATAATTTCACAGAAATGTTGATTGGGTGACACTCTACCAAGTTTGTTCAAGCCATCCTGATTCATCAAAAAACATGGCCGCCAGGGGGCCGGGGCAAGTTTAATAAGTAAAAACTTGAAAACAATTCTTGTCGGAAACTACAAGCTTGATTATAAAATAATTTCACAGAAATGTTCCTTGGGTGACCCTATATCAAGTTTGTTTAAGCCATATTGATTCGTCAAAAAACATGGGGGCCAGGGGGGCAGGGCAAGTTTAATTAGTAAAAATTTAAAAAATCTTCTTGTCAGAAACTACTGGCTCGATTTTAAAATAATTTCACAGAAATGTTCCTTGGGTGACCCTTTACCAAGTTTGTTCAAGCCAACATGATTCGTCAAAAAACATGGCCCCCAGGGGGCAGGGCAAGTTTAATTAGTAAAAACTTAAAAAATCTTCTTGTCATAATCAACTTGCTCGATTTTAAAATAATTTCACAGAAATGTTCCTTGTATGACCTTTCACCGAGTTTGTTCAAACCGTAATGATTCTTCAAAAAACATTGGGTTAGTTACTATATAAGCTATTGAAAAAAAACTTAAAAAATCTTCTTGTCAGAAACCACCAGATCAAAAAATCTTCTTGTCAGAAACCACCAGATCGATTTTAAAACAATTTCGAAGAAATGTTCCTTGGGTAAACCTTTACCAAGTTTGTTCAAGCCTTTGTGATTTGTTTAAAAACATGACTGCCACAGTGAGGTGCTAGTTTAGGCATCTGTAGTAAAAACTTCAAAAACCTTGTCAGACTTTACTGACCTGATTTCGATGTAATTTCACTGACATTTACCATGGGCGAACCTCAACCAAGTTTGAACTCTTCTTCGCATCTGTTACATCTTCAAAATTGTAACTACTCACCCATCTCGTTTTTCTAGAATTTTGATGTACATGTATTATATAATCTACTTAAGTTTGGTGACTCAAAGTCAGTCAGGTGAGCAATATAGGGCCATCTTGGCCCTCTTGTTTGATGTATGTGTTGTATTGGGCTTTTGTAGATTTTCGTCATGAGTCCATGATGATGTTGATAGCTTCTGCTGGTAATTTGTTGCTTTGAAGGGATTGTCAGATAACCTGAAAACTGCCAACCTCATTTTTCTTAGAGGATGAAGCCGTTCTGGTTTTTGAGTTAGACGCAGGATCTCCTGTGGAGATGGTAGAATGTAACAGGGTCCACTAATCAGTTTGAGCATCGGTGCCCACCAGACTTGGGTTGACCAAAGTGTTGCAACCAGAACTGCCTTTATCTGGTCTTCTTCCAAGTTTTGCAGTATTCGGGTAAACAGACTGAAAGGAGGAAATATGTTATATAAGTGGTCTGTCCATAACAGTGAAAATACATCAATGGCACAAGTGTCAGACCTTGGTCTAAGGGAGACATATTGCTTTAGTTTGAAGTTTTAATCGGGATGCAAATAAATCTATATCGAGTTTGGGGAATTTCAATAGTATTGCTTGAAATGTCCCCCATAGACTATTTAAGGTCATCT
Source organism: Panopea generosa (assembly GCA_029582155.1). Lineage (NCBI taxonomy): Eukaryota > Metazoa > Mollusca > Bivalvia > Adapedonta > Hiatellidae > Panopea > Panopea generosa. The sequence continues at coordinate 60,658,719 of CM055902.1, forward strand.
CATCGAGACATTTCATCTGCCTCCTCACTGTTAATGCCTGGAATATGTGCTGCACTCACATGTATTTTTCTGTCTATACACCAAAACCAGATGTCTCTCGCTAAGCTATCTAGTTCAATCTTTTTTCCCCCAAACTTATTTATCTATGCACAACTAGTGGTGTTGTGTCCATGAAAATGCGGGTATGTGCGTTTGATGTATGTTTACAGAAAGACATTAGGGCTAATTGACATGCTTTCAATTCTAATATGTTTATATATGCAGTAATTGTTCCTATGCAGTAATTGTTCCATTGACCTCCTGTTTTCAATTGGTTTGTTTTGTTAACTGCTTCCCATCCCTGTTTTAAGGCATCTGAGTAAATGATCATATCAGGCTGACCATGAGAGACTTGTTTGTTTGCTATCGGTAGATTAGCGATCCACCATTTTATGAGTGGCTTTATATGAGAAAGCAGTTTCACGAACTTGTCAAATTGTCCTTTATAGATGCGTAAATTTTCCTCTTTAACTTTTGTAGTGGTTTGTAGTACAATGGGGCATATTGTACCCCTGGTGCTACTGCAACCATTTTCCCTATCAGCTTATTGTTATTTTACATTTACTTAATACTTACAGTATGGCAAAGAAGGAATTACCAGGTAATTCATCCCTTCTTATCAAAGTTAATTTTACAGACATTGTTTCGAAACACAAAAGAAAACCTTAAAATGTGATTTGTTTACATGGCATTAAAACTGACTTTTTAGGTGAACAGTTAATCTAATCCCAATGAATCCATGAGTGTGACTGTTGCTAGTACATGTATATTTTTCTTACACTTTTCACAAGATGACCCTTGTAAACAGAGTCGTCTATGTAAGACGCACTTACTTTACGCTTTGCTCTCAAATTTGCAAACACAGGTTTCAAGATTTTTTGTAAAAATTCTTAGGGATGTAGTTAAACCCATGACAAGTGCAGTGAATTGATATTTTGTTTCCTTGTGCCAAAATCTAAAATATTTTCTGTCTTCAATTCTAATTGGAGTGGAATAAAAGGCTTCTGAAAGATCGACTAAAGCAAAATAACAATTTTGATGCATTGAATCAATCGCCGATCGCAAAGTTTCAATTTTGAAGTGTATATTTTCCATACAGTCAGAGTTAATTGTTTTAAATTTAAAATGAAGCTTATTTTCCCATCTTTTTTGGGTCTGATAAATATGTTTGATATAAATTCGTCAACATGTTGTGTTGTAGCCAACTGGTTCTATAATCTTGTTGTCTAAAAATCTATCAAGTTCTAAATCATTTTGCTCTTGCTCAAACTTATAAAATTTCATGGCTTTTGGTATTGTTTTTTGGCATGCTGTCTTAGAAAGCTCTACCTTAAAACCAGAAATAGTTTGCAGAACCCATTTGTCATTTGTTATTTTGGACCAACTGTTGAAGTTGTGTTTCGTTTTTCCTGCCTCAAAGTTGTGAGAGTTATATATAAAAGATATCTGACCCTCTGCCAGACTTGCTCTCATTTTCGGAATTTGTTCCCTGGTTCCTGCTTGTGGAAGGTCTTTTTCTGTTGCCACTGATGTTTTTGTTTTTGTTGGTTGCTGTAGTTTTGGCCTCTGTGTGTCTGATATCGACTGAATGTGTTTCTGTTTGGGGGGGGGGGGGGGGGGGGAGCGTTTCTCTGCTAGTATGATGACTGCTGCACCCTCCCCCCTTCTTTTAATAAAAAAGGTTTCACTGGCGTAACTTGTATGTCCTTCTCTATTAATGACTTTATCTCCTCCTGTATTTTATCACCAAACAGCTTAGTCGCTGAGGGAACTGTTGCCATACATTACGACTTTACTTGTGGTAACATTTCTTTGTCCATTATGTCACGTCTTGTGTTATTGTTTGATGTGATAGTTGACACCATGATTTTGAATGTGTCTGTGACGAGTTCCTGCAGTTGACCTTTGTCTACTTCTTTAGACAATTGCATAAGGTCCAATGTTTTAATGACTGGAACCAGGCATGTAGATATTTGTGCAGATGCTTTCTGCATCTGCACATCCCTGGCTCTTGTTGTCTACTCCAATTTTCTCCAGATGAAGGGGTCATGTGTAATACACGTAAAAACTGGCAAAAACAGTGGCATTTCTTTGTTTCTGAAAACTGACAGTGTTTGACTATGGAAAAAAACCATGGTCCACTATAGTCAACCATGGTCACATCCACGGTAGCACCATGATCAATTTTTCGCAGGGGTCACTATGTTTTAAGTCGCACTTTAATGCACATATGATCAATTAGAACCTTAAAAATACTTATCAATATTAAGATTAAAGTAAAACTTTATCATGAAAAAAGTTTTAAACTTTAACCAGATTGTGTAAATAAACAACCCCATGCTTTCAAATCGGCAGGTTTTAGATCATCTGAGACTTTGTCTCAAGGGACCTTTTGTGATCACCTTTTGTCAGTTGTTGTGTGTCGTGTGTCCGTAAAAAAAAAATTTGAAGGTAACCTTTAGAAGTCTTCTTATTATAGGAGCACTCAGAAACAAATTGTGAGAATGATTATTGATGACTATGGGTCCTTTATAAAATTAATAAATTTTCTGTCCCTGGGTCTCATGGTTTGGCCATTGGGATGGGGCCTACTTTACTAAATCTATATTAGAGAATTTGACAAAAAACGTTATTTCTTACGACAGATTAGACTTATGTGAATATTTTTGGATAATCAGGTGACTAGCCTCTTGTTTATGGCATCAGATCGACATGAAGATGTGATCGACTTTTGATCTGTCAATCACTATGTTGTGACAGAGTTCCCTGACCTTGGTGTATTCCCAGTTAATTTGTAAAGTACACGCCATGCATAACTCTTGTCAGTGCTCCAGATAAGGTGCGTATTTGCGTAAATAAGCATTGAAATTGACAAAAAAAGCATTGAAAATAATAAATGTGCGTACAGATACGCATAAACAATTGGATTTAAGCATTTCATTGGCGATCTTGTGCGTATAGTATTTCCAAAGACCGGGGTTTTCACAACGGAAGTAGACTCCGTGAAATAAACAAATCTAAGGGAAGTAACTGCTATGTAAAACATAGTCTGGTTCCCTGACCTATACCGATAAAAATCGACTGTTTATTGGTAGATCGGGGAACCACACTAACTATATACAATAAGAGTTATTTCTCGTAGATTATTGTCACTGAGTGTGTTCAGTATTTCCAAGTGTTTTAAAGAGGCCTGCTATAAACGAACCTGCATTACTTTAGCCGATTACTTTATCGTATTTATTATAAATGGCATCATCTGCTTCTGGCATCGGAAGACAAAAAAAAACAACAACAAAAGAAACCCAATCATTATTCTAACTTATTCCAGTTCTTTAAGAAAAACAATACTCTCAAAAGTGAGTTATTGATGCATGTACTACAAAGTCACAAAAAATAAATAAAAAACACACGGGAGGCAAGGTCAATACAAATACCATTGAATCATGGAAAGTAAAATTCCCATCGCTGATAATAAATGAAATTGAAGACAACCTCAAATCTGTATTAAAGCAAACATTAACAGTGTCTGGTCAGCAGTAAAGGTAAATTTTGAAAATACTCTTTAAATTTCCATTTTAAGCATTGAATTTTAATTAAGGGAGGAAAATAAGCATTTGGCCAAATGCTGATCTGAAAATACTCTTTCAATTTTCATTTTAAGCATTAAATTTTAATTTAGAGAGTGAAATAAGCATTTGGCCAAAAGCTTATCTGGAGCACTGTCTTGTTATATTTGTAGATTTATTTATTCACCTATGAGGCATAATTCATTCATTCATTCATTCATTCATTCATTCATTCATTCATTCAATATGATGATGATGATGGTAATAATAATAATATGATAATATTGATAATAATAATAACTATGATAATAATAATGATTATAATTATATTCATATTGTATATTTAATAGGTAAATAAAAACAACTTTAAATCTGAAATAACCTTGAATTTATGTCCGACTCTTGGTGTATTATAAACACTACGCCATGAGCTGACCATCTGAACTGACCGCATACACTTTTAATCTGTGTTTGACCTAGATACTAAAAGATTGTTAAGTATTTATAAACTTCTTCCCAATGCAGTATCAGGAAATATCATAACCAATCCATATGTGTATAATGTTTGTATAGTTAAGTAAACGTAAATAAATAAAAGTAATGGCTAGTATTCTATTGATGGCTTATTATGGATATTTAACATTGGAGCTATATGGTAATTCATTATTATTCATTATAATGATAAAGACATGATTGAAAAATATTTTAATTGACTTTATGAGGAGGTTAAAATTCAGGACTATAAATGTTCAGTTTCATTATAATTTTATGGAAATGTATATATCAGGATCATATGAGCTGGGGGTCGTCAGTGTCTGATAGCTTATGCCACCGGGCACCGTCTCAAGATCATTTACCTTTCGCCATTGAGGTTGTGGGTTCGATCTCAGTTTGATCCAAAAACTTTATATGAGAATGTTGGTCAGTCATTAGGGGAAGGAAGATGGGTTTCACTTACCATTCACCATTTTTTAATGGGGTTTAATGCCATTGTCAACACATTTCAGGTTATATAATTTTATAGCATATCCAGTTTTAATGGTGGAGGAAGAAGACCTCAGACTGAGTCAGACTGAGAAGAACCACTGTCCTTAATTTCGCAAGTAACTGGGAACTTTCTCACATAAAGTTTTAGGAGTTAGCGGGACTCGAACCTACGGTTTAAGAGTTATAATGGTAACAATATATTTTTTACAGAGAAAAATTTTTTATGTTAGATGGATGCATCTATAGGTAGAACTTGTGACGGGATTCGGCTGATATTTCACAGTAGATTATTGGTTACAAATGGTTTTGGTTCAACAGACTGATAATCAGATAATCGGCCAATATGGATTTCAGTGATAACCCCATTAACTTTGTATTTAAAATAGAATGAGAGAGAGAGAGAGAGAGAGAGAGAGAGAGAGACTGAAAATGTCTATGTGATGTGCGGTTCAAATAAGTATTTAAATCGTTTGCTTCACCTGTGTAAAAACATTCGGAGATAACATGATAAACATTTATGTATTGAATATCATTTAGGCTGAAATTAGTTCCCCATCAGGACTTCTAAAATTGCCGTTTTTTTTGTTTTTGGACCGATTTCTACTGTTCAAAACCGTTTATTTTTTCATAGTGTAATAAAAAATTGGTCCAGATATTTTCTATTGGTCGTATAAAATCATAAATTGCCCTTTACATGCTTTTCTGATCTGTGAAATCTCTATCTATTATACCTGGTAATCTGACACTCACAAAGTTATCTGACAGTAAGAAAAAAACTGAAATAACTGTGTGGACAATTGATTGCTAACAAACACAATCGATTATCGCCAACTTCAACTCAAATCTACCAGTTATTGATAGTCTGAGACAATCAGAACACCACTACAGTGTTTGATGTTGTAATCAACATTTTCTGACAACTTAATGGACTTTTTAAATTAAATTTTTACTATCTAACTGTTCTGTCATATTATATACAACTTCAGTCGCATATATCATTAGATAGCTTGTGTCGTTGTGAATAAGTGTCTGTTTTTGCTTTCAAAAATCTGTCAAATAAAACAATTTCACAGCAAATGTATAGAATGAATCCAAATTTAGTGTTGGCAATTTATTATCAAACAGCAAATATTTACATATTTTGCAATAACTTCTGGAAGGCATAAAATATTGAAAAAGCTACCTTGAACTTAAACTCGTTATTTTACATTGTTTTAAAACTTTCAGCATTTCTAAATAGAGGTATTTGACACATTAAAATCATCAATCTAAATTTTGTATTGAACTTTGTCAACCCTTAAAATCATCTTTTTGTGACATTTTAAAAAATACTCAACTGAATTTGAAAATTTAAGTATATGATTGTGCAGATCTATATATTGACCATTAAAGGTGGGATGGTACCATTGTAGTGGATAGAGAGGTGGTCACTACCTAAACTAAACTTGTAATAAAAATGCAGTACTACAAAATAAAAAAGTTGATTGAAATTTGAATGCAAATAAGATATGGTCATTGCATTTTGATATATGGGTAGGCAAAGTATGTAAATCGTGCTTTGCTTTGCAAATATAGTTTTAATATTTGCATTTAAACCTGCAAACCCCCAAATAAATTTTTAGAGTTAATGTTTATGTTCTCAGGTAAATAAAAATCACCGGTAGTATTACACTGTATTGAAACTATATAGTGAGTTTTGTTTGAATGTTAGCATAATTTTGATGTGATGGGTGGTGTGTGTGGGGAGGACTTTAAAATTGTGTTATATTTTTTACGGCAGCTAGTGGCAGGTTTACAAATGCAAATAATTAAAGTTACAGTTTCTTTTCAGTTCATGACTTATTTATTGTTGTCAAATTCTATAGGGTAGTTTATGATGGGACTCCTGGGATATTTTTTCTACAGAATTAAGTTAATGCTCTAAGACGCAGCCATCAAGAGCTCTCGAGCCACATGCGTTTTGTCTTTTATATTGCTTTTGAGACCATAATAGTAAAGATATTATAGAGAAGAATTCCCAAAACAAATTTCTGAACATTTTCTGAGCAACTCTTGTTATCATTGATATTTTCAGGAGTATGTGTAATCAGGTTATAGAGAATTTATTGTGTATGTGATTGTTGTTGTAGAGCTCTAAGTTTGTGAAGTTTGTATCGTTGTAGAATTTTTTTTTGGTCCTCCTGAGCCGAAGGCTCCCAGGTGAGCTTTTGTGATCGCCTGGTGTCCGTCATCTGTTGTCCGTTGTTAATTTTTAGCTTCTAACAACTTTGCCTCTGAAACCAATGGGCCAATTTTGATATAACTTCACAGAAATGTTCCTTGGGTGACCCTCTACCACGTTTGTTCAAGCCATCTTTATTCGTAAAAAAATATGGCCGCCAGGGGGCGGGGCAAGTTTAATTAGTAAAAACTTAAAAAATCTTCTTGTCAGAAACTACTGGCTCGATTTTGCAATAATTTCACAGAAATGTTCCTTGGGTGACCCTCTACCAAGTTTGTTCGAGCCATCTTGATTCATTAAAAAAAAATGGCCGCCAGGGGGTAGGGTTAGTTTACTATATAAGCTATAGTAAAAACTTAAAAAAATCTTCTTGTCAGAAACTACTGGTTGCATTTTGAAATAATTTCACAGAAATGTTCCTTGGGTGATCCTCTTCCAAGTTTGTTCAAGCCATCTTGATTCGTCAAAAAACATGGCGGCCAGGGGGTGGGGTTAGTTTACTATATAAGCTTTAGCAAAAAATCTTAAAAAATCTTCTTGTCAGAAACTACTGGTTCGATTTTAAAATAATTTCACAGAAATGTTCCCTGGCTGACCCTCTACCAAGTTTGTTCAAGCTATCTTGATTCGTCAAAAGACATGGCGGCAAGGAGGTGGGGTTAGTTTACTATATAAGCTATAGTACAAACTTAAAAAATCTTCTTGTCAGAAACAACTAGCTTGATTTTAAAATGATTTCGTAGAAATGATCCTTGGGTGACCCTCTACCAAGTATGTCCAAGCCATCTTGATTCATCAAAAAAAATGGCGACCAGGGGGCAGGGCAAGTTTAATTAGTAAAAGCTTAAAAAATCTTCTTGTCAGAAACTACTGGTTCGATTTTAAAAAAAAAATCACAGAAATGTTCCTTGGGTAACCCTCTACCAAGTTTGTTCAAGCCATCTTTATTCATAAAAAAAACATGGCCGCCAGAGGGCAGGGCAAGTTTAGTTAGTAAAAACTTAAAAAATCTTCTTGTCAGAAACTACTGGCTTGATTTTAAAATGATTTCACAGAAATGTTCCTTGGACGACCCTCTACCAAGTATGTCCAAGCCATCTTGATCCATCAAAAAACATGGCGGCCAGGGTGCAGGGCAAGTTTAATTAGTAAAAGCTTAAAAAATCTTCTTGTCAGAAACTACTGGTTCGATTTTAAAAAAAAATCACAGAAATGTTCTTTGGAGGATCCTACACCAAGTTTGTTCAAACCATAGTGATTCGTCAAAAAACATTGCGGCCAGGGGGTGGGGTTAGTTTACTATATAAGCTATAGTAAAAACTTAAAAAATCTTCTTGTCAGAAACCACCAGATCAATTTTAAAACAATTTTGCAGAATTGTTCCTTGGGTGACCCTTTACCAAGTTTGTTCAAGCTGTTGTGATTTGTTAAAAAACGTTACCGCCACAGTGAGGTGCAAGTTTACTATATATAGGCAGCTATAGTAAAAACTTCAAAAGCCTTCTTGTCAGAATCTATTACCGGTAACCTGATTTCCATGTAATTTCACTGACATTTACCATGGGTGAAGCTCTACCAAGTTTGAACTGTTCTACGCATCTGTTACATCTTCAAAACAAATCAAAATTCTAACTACTTGCCCATCTCGTTTTTCTGGAATTTTGACTGTACATGTATTATATAATTTACTTTAGTTGCGTGACTCAAGGTGAGTCAGGTGAGCAATATAGGGCCATTTTGGCCCTCTTGTTTTTCCATTCATATTCTTTTTTAAAATTGCTAGGTTATCATCCAAATTTTTCTTAAAAACGGGGAGGGTGGGAGGATTTTAATTTTTTTTTTTAAATATTTGATTTTTTTTTATAAAAAACAATAAAAATAAAAAAGGTAGCGGCAGGATGAAAATAAGGGGGCGGGTGGGGATGATAATCTAGCAATTAATTTATTATGGCCTTATACCATTTTCAACACATTTCAGGTTATATGGCATCCATTTTTTTTTTTTGTTGATGATGACCTCATAATGAATCTGAGTTCAACCACCATCCTTGGCACTTAATAACTGGCAAACTTTCTCAATAACTGGCAAACTTTCTCAATAACTGGCAAACTTTCTCACATAAAGTTTTTGGAGTGAGCTGGACTCGAACCTTTGACCTTAATTACATTGAACCTTTGACCTTAATTAGCAGTGAGAGGTAAATGATCTTGAAATGGCGCCATGAGATCACTTGACCACAGAGGACTCCCCGTGCATCCCAGTCATGATACATTAGTTGAGAATTCAGTCAAACATAATATTTGAAAGAGACTGTCATTACCAGGGTGCCTAGATTATTGCCCATGTACCATAATAATAATAGCTATGTTGTTACAATTAAGTTGTTTTATACTAATTGATTTTGTTATGATTGTAATTAATTCACAGTAACTAATTTGCTATCTTTGCATGTTTAACACCAATCATTGTATAGTCCTTGCAAGATATTCAGAGAAGTGACTTTGTACAAGCTAGAAATAGCTTTTTCTCAATTCTGTTGTTATATATTGCTGTATAATAAATATATTTATATGTTATAAATTGTGCTGATAACAAATAAATATTGTTTAACCCTTTACTTCATATAGACCCCTTTGGACACCTCTAATATTGAAAGCGTTAATTCACCACATACCAGCAATGGGTGAATTATGTTTATATTATCTGACAGAGTGGAAAACATAATGAGCAAACTGAACTCTTCCTGCACTGTTTTCAAAGGCCTTCTGTGATTGGTGTGGGATAACGGGGAGTAAAGGCTATGGAGTAAAGGGTTAAACCAAGCTTGGGATCAAACCTGCAACATCCTACTTGAGCGGCCAACACTATCCACTACCTAATATGATTATGTTGTGTTTTTTTTTATTTGTTTAGAGTAATAATCCATCAAGGATGGACTGGGATGAAATATTTAGTCTTCATTTTAAGAATTATATTAACAGATATGCTTATAATTATATAATATAATTATGCATGTATAACTACTACTTCGGGCTTCACATTAACACACTCCCGACTGTCTGGGACATCTATATCATGGGTACGCTGGTAAAACGTTGAATGTTTCGATATTTTATGCAGCAAAATACGTTTGTTTTTTTAGTAGTTGTATTAAATACTGTATGTGTTTTAAACACATGCTACATCAATTTTCAATTGTAAAATATGACATTTGTGTGTATGTGTTTACTTTTATCCCTTCCCATTATGGCATATGGAGACTGTCGTATGTCTGTCTGTCTACATCAACAACCACGGCCCATTTAATTTCTTTCGGAATCATAGGACTAGTACCATAATTCTATTTAAAGTATAAGGCAAGTTGCTTTTGGTCAGGACAAGTAGAATTTAGAAATATTTGTCCGACTTGCCAAGCCGGGCCCGATAAGCTGAGTCGGTTATGCAGTCTAACTATCAATCCAGGAGTCGCAAGTTCGAATACCCGCCGGCAACAGTCTCCGTGATGATTGATATACGACATCGTGTCTCATTATCATTCGTCTCTCACCACTGATTCAAGTGGTAAAGTTATCAGTTACTTGCGGAGATGGGGTGTGCTCGAGTACTGGTTAATCCCAGGAAACAGTGGTTAGGTTAACTGATCGTCTGTTAGCCGTCGATGACATAAAAATGACGCTAAATATTCAACCAACCAACCGACTTGCCAAGTGAAATAGAAAATCAATGTAATGGCCTGACAACTTTGTCAGTGAAATAGGATTTGTGGTGATATTGGTTGAGCATTTGCCTTCGGTACACAGCAGTTGACTAATGGTTTGTTCCCCATCTGAGGCTATTGACTTTTCCTACTTGCCCTACTATCACACTTTGTTCTCTATTGCAGATTTCTGACATGAAATTGGAAGAAGAGGGAGAGACATTGAACAGGTGGTGAACATCAGTGTACATGGTAATAATAGAAACTACAATGGACAGCCTTTAACCCAGAGAGCGAACATTTGGAGAACCATCTTATTTGGAGTTTGCCTACCAGAGCTATGGACCTTTATCAGCCTGTAACGATCTTCGTCTAACTTTGGGTATGTTCACTTTTACACTGGATGAACAGGCACAAAGTTGGGCATTATGACACACTATAAAGTTTCTCAATTATAACATAATCATATAGGTTCAATTTTTTTTCCAACAAATTTTATGTATTAATGGCCCCTTTTTCAATAAATTGTTGGTAAAGAATTGGTTTCTGATGAATATCTTTCGAAATGGTGTAGCTGGACCTGGTTGACTGTTTCGGTTGCACGTCTGAATATCAATGCAGGCATCCTGAATTTAAATCTTTGCACGGTCACAGTCTCTGTGATGATTAATAAATGACATTACATCTCATTGTCATTCGACTTTAACTGCTGATTCAAGTGGTAAAGATATCAGTTACTTACTGAGATAGGTGTGCTTGGTTAACCATCCATGTCCCTGGAAAGATTGGTCAAAGTAAGTGAGCATCTGTTAGCCCTTGATACTAAGTAGCCCAACATAACAAATATGCTAAAATTTTGTATATTTTAAAATTTTGACATATGTTAATGCCAGTGAAAATATTTTGGTCTCTTTTTTACTTTATTTCTGGTAAAATTTACTGAATCAATTTTTGGTATAATTTACTGTAAGTCCCATTTAAATTCCCCAAAACACAATTTTTGATAGTAACAAAAAAAAGTTGAAATTAAATACTGTAGAATCTGGTAAATACATGTATGCACTTTTATTAATATTAGTGACACTTTTATGCACTTATTATTGCAGGTAAGTGCTTAATTGATGTGCTGATACATAATTGAAGACCTATGCGCCTATTTTTGACACCTTGATCAATGTTTACCTTGGTCATAAAAGTCATAAAAACGAAAGTAAAATACAATGTATCAATACTAGTACGGACATGTGTGGTGAGCTACCCCGTTTATTTTATAACTGACTTCACAAATATAGCTTTATCAAATGTAAACAATGTTAACATGAAGCAGTTCAATAAGGTCAGTTACAGTTCGACATGTGATGCGCATGACAAAGATTTAGTTAATGTACACTATGGCTATTCTGCAATGTCTCTATGTTGCTCTATTGAAACTTAATCATGAGTTAGATTTCCTTTTTAAAGGAGTTTTATCTGTTTTTGGTGCACACTAAATGACCAGAAACAAACTGTTAGGCATAAAAATTTGAGCAATATACTAGCATCTAGTTTGTAATTTTAGTTGCTAAAAACTATCCAAACAAAATGATTATCAGAAAATGATAACACTTCAATAGATGTGAAAATTCTATGATGGTATTTTCACATCTATTGAAGTGTAATCATTTTTATGCTCCCCCCAAAAGGGGGAAGCAAATAGTCGCCGCTTCATGCGTGCGTGCATCCGTCCGTGTGTCACCAATTCTTGTCCGGGCTATTTCTCTACAACCTCTGGTTGGAATTTTATGAAACTTGCTAGGATGCATCATTACCAAGTGCAGATGAGCATATTGTCTTTGTGTCCAGTTCGATGATTTTTCACGGAGTTATGGCCCTTTGATTCTGTTTGTGACCATATTTTTATCCTGGTTATTTCTTTAAAAATTGTGGTTGGAATTTTATGGAACTTGCTAGGATGCATTATTACCAAGTCGAGGGCTTGGCGCAAAACTTTTGTAACTAGGTTTTTGCAAATTGGGGGTAAAAACTGTTTTTTATTTTCTTCTTTAGATATTTTTGCTAATATTTTTCAAAATTCAAATGAAAACTGCATTACTTACAATAGAAACAAGTGTTATAAATTAAAGCTTTAATATAACTTAATTTATTTGTAAAAGTTTGAGTTACAATAGTGTTGCGTTGAAAATTCAATAAAACTGAATTTATATTTGGTGCAAAACTATTGTAACTCAAGTTACAATAGTTTTGCACCAAGTTTTATGAGATAAATAATTTATTTCTAAGTTTAAAAATATTGTAACTCAATATAAAACTGATTAAAAGTTGTTGTTACTCCAAAACTAATTTTAATTCTATTAAAGGTTAACACAAACATATAAGAAGTATTGGAAATAAAGAAAAACATATACAAAAGTATATTAAGCTGTATTATTTATGTTTTAGCCTATAAATACAATAATTTTGATAGTTCTCGTGTTAACAATCAATTAACCTATGTCATTTACAATGTAAAGCATAATATTTCAGTTATGAAAGTATTAAATTGTGTTAATATAAGTTAATATATATATAATTATATTTCCAAATTCATATTTAGAAATTGATATTGTGTAAATTTATATAGTATGCGGATACTTTCTGGACCACAGCATAATCTTTACTAACAGTCATGTTTAAGAATGTGACATTTTGATATTAATATACCAGTATATATCAAATAAGATTTTAAAACTTGTTTTCAGTCTTAAAAATTTATTGACGAATTTTTACCTGGGGTGCAATAGGCAGTTGAGATCAAATTGCATACTACATGATTGTTTTGGTTAAAACCTTATTTTTAAACAAATAGACAAAAAGATACCTGTGTTTTATTTAGTTAAAAATTTGGAAAAAGTTATCGTTTAAATTTAAACAAGCGGTAAGTCGGTACTGTGCCCAATGGGCCCCACTATACCAACATCATTAACAACTGTACCATCTACATTCGTCATACTAACTCCAATTCCAACTGCACCTTCAAAATCCATCATACCAAATTAATCAAACACCTTTCAGTCTTCATACATGTACCAACTCCACCACCATGGTACTGTACCCTTTACACCCACCAAACTAACATCATTATACCCACTGTACCCTATACAACCACCATACCAACATCATCACTTCTACACTCTACATCTAGTATACTAGCATCATTTTCAACTACATCCTTAACATCCGCCAAACCAAATCCATAAGACACTGATCCTTTATATTCATTACATGTATCGACTCTGTCACCATACCAACTCAACTATCCACAGTGACTGTACCTTTAACATCCACCATACCAACCCCACTACCCATTACATCCATTACATCCATCATACTGACCTAATTAACTACTGAACCATTACACCCACCAATCCAGTACCATTATCCGCTGTAACATCTACATTCACTCCAATGGTCCCTCTACATTACTCCATTATATAGGTACTGTTTTCTCTCTACCAACCATTATCTAAAATACCAACCAGAACCCCATTACTTACTGTACCCTCTACACCCACCATTTAGATTCAACTACACTGTACCTTCTACATCAAAAACACCAACAGCACTACCTGTGCCCTAAACATCCACCATACCAACTTCATTACTCACAATCCACATTATATCAACATCACTACCCACTTTACCCACTGCGTTCACCATACCAGCATCACTACCATCTGTTTCATGGACACTACATCCACCATACCACTCAACTATTCACTGTACCTTCTACATCAAAAACACCAACAGCACTACCTGTGCCCTAAACATCCACCATACCAACTTCATTACTCACAATCCACATTATATCAACATCACTACCCACTTTACCCACTGCATTCACCATACCACTCAACTATTCACTGTTCCTTCTACATCCTTTATAATTCTTTACTAATTTCACTACTCACTACCCCCTTAATATCAACATCACTACCAGTTGCAACCATCATATTCACTATACCAGCACCACTACTCAATGTCCACTCTGCATCAACCATACCATTATAACTACTCACCATACTTACTACATCCACTATACCATATCAACCATCTTAATCACTCATTGTTCCCTTTACACCCATAATACCAACTATACTTCCAGCTGTACCCTATACAACCTCCATACCAACTACACTATAAGCTTTAATATCATTACCAACCATACCAACTACACTACAAGCTGTACCCTTTATACTCACATTACCAACTACACTACCAGCTGTACCCTTTATACTCACAATACCAACTACACTACCAGCTGTACCCTTTATACTCACATTACCAACTACACTACTAGCTGTACCCTCTACACCCAGAATACAAACTGCACTACCATCTATACCCTCCATATTCACAATATCAACTACACTACCAGCTGTACCTTCTTCACCCACCATACCAACTTTACTACCAGCTGTACTGTTTATGCCCACGATATCATCTACACAACCAGATGTACCCTCTGCACCCACAATACCAACTTTACTACCAGCTGTACTGTTTATGCCCACGATATCATCTACACAACCAGATGTACCCTCTTCACCCACAATACCAACTACACTACCATATGTACCCTCAACACCCACCATACCAACTATAATACCAGCTGTACTGTTTATGCCCATGATATCATCTACACAACCAGATGTACCCTTTTCACCCACAATACCAACTACATTACTAGTTGTACCATCTACACCCACTATAAAAACTATGCTACCAGCCGTACCCTCTACACCCATCATAGCAACTACGCTACCAGCCAAACACTCTATACACCCACTATACCAACAACATTACTTGCTGTACCCTCTACATCTACAATATCAACTATGTTACCAGTCGTATACTCTACACCCACTATACCAACAACACTACCTGCTGTACCCTCAACACCCACAGTACCAAATACATTACCAGTTGTACCATCTACACTCACAACACCAACAACGCTACAAGCTGTAACCTTTACACCCGTTATACTAACATCACTACCAGTTGTACCCTCTGCACCCACCATATCAACTATACTACCAGCTGTACTGTATATACAACTATGATACCATCTACACTACCAGCTGTACTCTCTTTACCCACCATACCAACTACACTATCAGCTGTACCCTCAACACCCACCATACCAACTATGTTACCAGTTGTCGTATCCAAACCCACTATACCAACTATGGTACGAGCCATACCCTCTACACCCATCATACCAGCTACGCTACCAGCTGTACCTTTTACACCAACCATACCAACTTTGTTACCAGTTGTCGTATCCAAACTCACTATACCAACTATGGTAGGAGCCATACCCTATACACCCACCATACCAACTATGTTAACTGTCATACCCTCTTCACCTACCATACCAAATACACTACCAGCTGTACCCTCAACACCCACCACCTGGGTTGTACCCTGAACACCCACCATACTAACTATGCTACCAGTTGTACCCTTTTCACCCATTATAACCCCTATACTACCAGCAATACCAACTACAGTACCAGCTGTACCCTCTACATCTATCATACCAACTACAGCACCCTGATGTACTCCCTGATCCATCATACCAACAAAATTACCAGCAGCTGCTGTACCATCTAGATCCACTTCACCATCTTTACTATCCGCTGTACACTCTGTATCCACCGTCCACCATACCCCATACCAACCCCACTACCCACATTGTGCTATATTCAATTGGTATGATTAAAAGTTAACTCTGAGAAACCAACATTTATCAATATCAAAAATATATTGTTTTGGTTCTAAGTTAACAGCCATTTTAAAATAATTAGATACTGCTGAATTCTAGTACTGATATTAAAAAGAATAATACTGAGTGTACCAGGTCATATCTCATTCTGGACGTATTCAAAAGGGATATATTGGTTTAGTAAAGTTATAATTGGTATAAATTAAAAGTGTGTTGAGTAATATTTTGAGATTGGACGGCCTTTTTATTAAAAAAAAATGCGAACCAAAAAATTCACTGCAAATTTTAATAATCAGATTTTTTAACAAAATATCAACAAATGGTTCTTTTATAGCACAATAACTATATTAATCATCCATTTAATTGCAGTGTTTTTTTTCACCAGTTTGGGAAGATGACCCATACCCTTGGAATTGGGAATTTCAGCGGCGTTTTCATTAACATTGGGAAAACTTTTGCATTAACTATATTTGTCCAACTTCATAAAAATGGTTACACTTGCTTCTCTGGCCATTTAATGTCATACTCAATTCAGAATGGGGAAAACTTTGTTTATTTTATCAAAGAATTATGGCAAGTTTCAATTTACAATTTTTGAAACTTTCAATTGGGAATTTTTACCACTCAATTGGGAAAAAAAGATACTTTCTGCCATTGGGAATATGACCCAATAACGGTTATAAAACTGGCCGAAAAAAAACACTGAATTGTCACTTATGTCCAAATCAATATAACATTTAACATACTCTTCTGAATAAAATTACTTTTTTATCAAATTAAAATGTTTTTAAAAATTTAGTGGAAAAAAAAAAAAAAAAAAAAAAAAAAAAAGTCTCTTTATCTGTATTTCTTTAAAATCTTGAAAGATTTTCCTGAGCTATCATTTGAAACTTATATTGCAATATTCTTGGACTAAATAAAAGTATGGTTATACATGATAACTGGGTTTAATAAAATTTAAATTCAAGTTACATTAGTTTTGCAACAATATAAATAAAGGTTTCCAAGATATTATTTGGTGCAAAACTATTGTAACTCATGTTACAATAGTTTTGCCCTAAAGAATTAGTGTATTTGAGATACAATATTTTCACCAAAAGTGAATATCTTCAAAATTATTTAAAATATCAGGACGAAATTTTAACACAAGATGCACATTGTAAAACTATAGTAATTTATGCAAAAAAAACAATTTTTGGAAAAAACGGAGTTACAATAGTTTTGCGCTGAGCCCTCGAAGTGCAGATGCGCATACTGTCTTTGTGTTCCGGTTTCGATGATTTTTCATGGAATTATGACCCTTTGATTCTGTTTGTGACCAATTTCTTGTCCGGGCTATTTCTCTACAACCTTTGGTTGGAATTTTATGAAACTTGCTAGGATGCATCATTACCAATTGCAGATGCACATATTGTCTTTGTGTTCTGGTTCTCTGATTTTTTACAGATTTATGGCCCTTTGATTCTGTTTGTGACCAAATTCTTGTCCTGGCTATTTCTCTACAACCTCTGGTTGGAATTTTATGAAACTTGCTAGGATGCATCATTATCAAGTGCAGATGCGCATAATGTCTTTGTGTTCCAGTTTGATGACTTTTCACGGAGTTATGGCCCTTTGATTCTATTTGTGTCCAAATTCTTGTTTGGGCTATATCTCAACAACCTATGGTTGGAATTTTATGAAACTTGCTAGGATGCATCATTATCAAATGCAGATGCACATACTGTCTTTCTGTTCCGGTTCGATGTTTTTTTACGGAGTTATGGCCCTTTGATTCTATTTGCGATCAAATTCTTGTCTGTGCTATTTCTCTACAATCCCATGTTGGAATTTTATGAAACTTGCTAGGATGCATCATTACCAAGTGCAGATGCACATATTGTCTATGTGTTCCGGTTCGATGATTTTTCACGGAGTTGTGGCTCTTTGATTGAGTCTGTGACCAAATTATTGTCTGCATTTTCCCTACAACCCCATGTTGGAATTTTATGAAACTTGCTAGGATGCATCATTACCAAGTGCACATGTGTATATTGTCTGTGCTTCTGTTCGATGATTTTTCATGGAGTTATTGCCCTTTCATTGAGTCTTTGACCAAATTAGTGTCCACACTTTTTCTCTACAACCTCACATAGGAATTTTATGAAACTTGCTATGATTGTGTTTCATTTCGATGATTTTTCACAGAGTTATGGCCCTTTGATTCAGTCTGTGACCAAATTATTGTCTGCATTTTCCCTACAACCCCATGTTGGAATTTTATGAAACTTGCTAGGATGCATCATTACCAAGTGCACATGTGTATATTGTCTGTGCTTCAGTTCGATGATTTTTCATGGAGTTATTGCCCTTTCATTGAGTCTGTGACCAAATTAGTGTCCACACTTTTTCTCTACAACCTCACATTGGAATTTTATGAAACTTGCTATGATTGTGTTTCAGTTCGATGAATTTTTACAGAGTTATGGCCCTTTGATTCAGTCTGTGACCAAATTATTGTCTGCATTTTCCCTACAACCCCATGTTGGAATTTTATGAAACTTGCTAGGATGCATCATTACCAAGTGCACATGTGTATATTGTCTGTGCTTCGGTTGGATGATTTTTCACGGAGTTATGGCCCTTTGATTCAGTCTGTGACCAAATTCTTTTCCGCTCTATTTCTCTACTACCTGTGGTTGGAATTTTATGAAACTTGCTAAGATGCATCATTCCCAAGTAGAGATGTGCATATTGTCGTCATGACGCTATTTCCTTACAACCTCTGGTTTTAAATTTGTAAAACTAGCTAGGATCTGTGCATATTGTCATTTTGTTCCGGTTAAATGATTTGTGAATTAGTTCTGTGAAGTGCAAAGCCACATATTGTTCCCGCTATACAGTTTGGTATTCTTCAACCAAGTAGCCCGTACAGAGGCAAACACTCACTTGGGGAGCATCCATCGGTTCCATCGATATTTTCTTGTCTGATTATGCATTGCACACTAATAAACAGATGTCCGTTAGTAACACTTCCCCACATCATAAAGTGAGAGCCGTGATCCATTTCATGCATCATCAGTGTGTGCAATGCATAGCAGCCCGTGGTGATCTCGTGCGACATTGCCTGAGAAAATGGAATAATTCCTAGTGACTTTTAAGATCAAATAAGTTAAAATGCAAAATGTTATAAATGAACTGTTATATCATTTAGGATTTTATTGATAATGAAATAATCTGGTCATGTGTAAACATTCATTTAATTGCCTTTATTAATTTGTGACACGCAAGTATAATAAAAAGTGCATGTTTTTTTTTCCTTTAAGTTGAGTGTACATGTAAGTACAGTGAAACCTGTATAAGCAGTCACCTCTATTAAACAGTCACTTGTCTTAAGCAGCTACATTTGCTATTTCCCATTTCTATGCTTTCAGAGCTAATTCATCTGTATTAAGCAACAACCTGTCTTAAAAGGTCACGTTTGCTCCTCCTTTGACTGGCTGCTTAAGACAGGTTTGACTGTATATTAAGCTTCAGTAAATTTCAACTGCAGAAACTGTCGACTCAAAACCAAGAGCACGTAAGATAGAAACAGAAACATCGTTAAAAGTATTAATTAATTGTGTTGTGAAACAATATAATGGTCAATAGTGACTGTACTATTTTGTTATTTGTTTTGGTATTGAGCAACATTTAGCATAATTTTTTACGCCACCAATGGCTAACAGATGATCAGTTAACCTAAACCACTGTTTCCTGGGACCCTGGAAGACTAACTGGTACTCTATGCATGTAGCTGATAATTTTTGACTCAGCGGTTAGAAATAAATGACAATTAGACTTAAAGTCGTACATTGATCATCACTGAGACTGGCCTGACGGCATTTGAATTCATGACCCCTAGGTTGAATAACTGAGCTAATGTGACCTGGTTTATGTGATTTAACCAGGAAAAGCCAATTTTGGCTAGAGGTTGGTGACAATCGATTGGTTGATTAAAAAAAAAATTCAATTCCATTATGTCTTTTTATCCCCCTCGCAGAAGGCGAATTGGGATATGGTAATGGTCTCCGTCAGTCCATCTGTTACACTTTTGTTCAGACATAACTACAAAACTATTCAAGCAATTTTGTTGAATCTTCACACAATGACAGAGGACACTGAGAGGAAGTGCAGTGTACAAGAACCATAACTCTACATTGCTTACATTCTTAATTATCTACCTTTATTAAATTTACTTGTTCAGATCATAACTCCAAAACTATTCAAGGGATTTTGTTGAATCTTCACACATTGACTGAGGACATTAGGAGGAAGTGTACAATTTATATGAACCATAACTCTACTTTGCTTATTTTTTTAATTATCTCCTGTTATCAAATTTACTTGTCCTGGGCATAACTCTAAAAGTGCTCAATAGAATTTATTCTGCATGCAAGAGACAGAGGACATTAAAAGGAAGAACCATAACTAGTAACCTTGCCTCAATTTTCAATTATTCCCATTTAGCAATTTTAGTATACTTGTCATAAAGATTACTCAAGAACTATTCAAGGGATTTGGTTCATATTTCACACAATGATAGAGGACATTGAGCGAAAGTGCATTGTCCAGGAACTATTAAGCTCTACCTTTCATTTTTGGATTATCTCACTTTATTAAGTCACCTGAGACTTTGTCTCAAGGGACCTTTTGCAATCGCCTTTTGTCTGTCGTCGTCCATTGTGTATCATGTGTTGTGCATCTGTAAACAATTGACATTCTTCTTAAATACCGTAAGCTCAATCGTAATATAATGTTGTATGCAGCTCTGGTACCTGAGGTCCTTATAATAAATCAAAATTTAGAATTGCATTGTCCCCACCCTAACAGGGCCTTGGGGGCAGGGCCAAAACAGTCAAATTTAAGGTATAAACTTTGAAAATCTTCTACTATAGGAGTTATTATGGATGTTTATGGGTCCTTTATAAAAATTAGTGAATTGCATGTCCCTGGGTCTCACAGTTTGGCTCTTAAGGAATGGGGTCTTACTAAATCTATATAAGCGAAAATGACAAAAAACATAATTTCTTATGACTGAATAAACTCATTTGATTGATTGATTGTTTGAATATTTAGCGTAATTTTTATGCCATCGATGGCTAACAGACGATCAGTTAACCTAACCACTGTTTCCTGGGATTAACCAGTACTCGAGCACACCCCATCTCCGCAAGTTATTGATAACTTTCTCACTTGAAACAGCATTGAGAGACGAATGATAATGAGACACAATGTCGTATATCAATCATCACGGAGACTGTTGCCGAGCGGGGATTCAAACTCACGACCCCTGGATTGATAGTCAGACGCGTAACCGACTGAGCTAATCAGGGCCCGGCTAGACTCATTTGAATGTTTTTTGGTGTGATTTGTTGTTGCTTATGTGGCAGTCAATGCTTAAGTTTTATTGATAAATGTTGGAAAATAGACCATATAGCCTTATGTCATCAAGGATAATCAGGTGACTGCTAAGGCCCATGGGCCTCTTGTTATATTTTATTATACTTGTCTGGAACATAAATCAAAAAGTGTTCAAGGGATTTAGTTGATATTTCACACAGTTATGGAGGACATTTAGAGGAACAGCAGTTTGCAAGAACCATAACTATTTCTTCTGTCTTTATATAATTATTTCCTTTGTTATTATATTTAATTATGCTAGTCTGGAACATAACACAGTGTTCAAGGGATTTAGTTGATATTTAACACAATGATAGAGGACATTGAGAGGAAATGCAGTGTGCTGGAAGCATAACTCTTTCTTTTGTCTGCAGAATTATTCCCCTTTGTTATTTTCACTTGTTTGGAGCATACCTTGAAAAGTTTTGAAGTGAATGCTTTGAAACTGCATACAATGATAAAGAGCATTGACAGGAAGTGGATAGTACAATTATTTGCTTTGGTGGGGGAGATTGCCCTTTCATTTGTTCCATTTTCAATAATCAACAGTAGTATCTGTCACTGAAAGTTGATTGTTCTCATATTCAGGATACATTCAATTTTTAGCTCGCCAGGATGAATGTCCAGGAAAGCTTTTGCCATGACCCCGGCGTTGTTAGCGTCATCGGTATTGTCTGTAGACACCCAGGTTAAACTTTTGCATTTAGTCACATTTAAGTTTAGGTGTTTGCCTCCAATCTCAATCTTTGCATGGTAGGTGAGTATAATCGCATAGACAAGCTCTGTTGTCTTCTGACAACTCCTGTTTTTTGTTCCATTTTGATACCTTTTTCTGATGCCCTGCCATTGGCAATGAAATTTTAATTAACTATGCGCTGATGCAGTTGTCAGTCAAATATTTATGCTAGGTTTGAGGACAATGTAATAGCAAACTTACTCTTTCTTATTTATGACTGTGTATTGTTTACAGGCTTAACTCAGATATATAATTAATAAGTATTTTTTCAGTATTTTTAAAAATTGGGGGCCATTTTGACACTGCAGAGTGAAGCCATTTTGACAAATCTGGGGTCAGTTGACAGCAGGGGGCATTATATAATGAAGTGTTGTTGTTTTAACCAATCTGTGGTCATTATGACTTTGGGACTATTTTGACTGTATTTTTGAAGTGCCAGATTTTCTGATGTCTCATTAGTATCGTAGGATGTTGAAAATTTATCTCATTTCATATGCACCCTCTAACTGCTCAAGAAAAAGAAGTCTCGATTTTTTATGTATCTGTCAGATGAAAGTAACTTTTCAATGTACGAAAAATAAAATAATGACGTGAAAACATGTTTGAGTCTTTTACTTTTGATATTTAGTTTAAACTTATTTATTTTTACTACGATTATGAAACAAGTTCTTACAACTTAGGCAAATCACGCTCAAAGACTTCCTGGTTAGAACCAGTGCTTAAGCATATGCGGAAAAGTGTCTTGCTCAAGAACACCACACATAGTTGTGTAGATTCAGATCAGTCCATTTAAAATTTAAAATAAAGTCCAGGAAGATCCTCTCTTTCGTTGAACTATTTTTAATCGTAGTGTATTACTGAGAGCATTTTACAAGTAAACAAAACGATGCAATCATAAAGGGTTTTCTCAGCATCTAATTTCAAGAAATATAGGATAAGATCGCCTCTTGAAACGGTTTATTTTGTAAACAAATTGCAGAATTTGTTTGAAGCAAAAAATATGAAAATAACGGAGATCGCTCACCTTGAGAAACCAGGTCTAAATGTCGGTGACTTCAAAAGTCTGATCATAAAAGTCGGCTGCATAGGTTACTGCTTTCCCATTTATTAGGAATGTTTTAAGACTTAACTATTAATGTCTATTGTTATGAGATTTATTTTCATTTCGAAATACACAAATACCTAATGAAAATATTCTTCATTACAGAATCAAACATTTAAAATACAAACTTATCAATTGTATTAACTTTAAAATATGACAAGTTGTCCATTAAAAAAACTCATTTACTATATTTTTATAGCAACAATATTTTTATAAAGAATAGAAAAACTTAAACTTAAAATGCACTATTTATGCACTGTTGGATACCCCCGAGTGTCAGTTTTATCATGATGGATGAAGAGTATCACAGTTGATAGATACCCAGGGGTATCCGAAGATTAATGAACACAAAACTTAAACTTGGCATACCCATCCCCTACCCACCCAATCTCATTTCTTGTTACATGTTAGAGAAACATTCAAATGTATCTATGTTTTTTTTTATGAATTAGCTTCAATTTCTAACGAGAATTGCTTCATAATGGTCAATACTAGTATTTCCCCGCTTGGCGAGCGTATTACTATCAATCCTTGGTTCATGAGTTTGAATCCCATCCGGCCACAGTCTTCGTGAAGATTGATAAATGACGTTACATCTCATTGCCACGTCTGATTGTCCACCGCTGATTCAAGTGGGAACGTTATCGTTATTTGCTGAGATGGGTGTACTCCAGTACTGGTTAATCTTTCAAGATCCCAGGAAAGAGAAGTTAGGCTAACTGATCATCTGTAGCCCCCTAAATGAGCAGCAATGACTCTAAATATTCAAACAAATATTCTGATTTTCTGTTACATTAAAAGATAACCTGTTATTCAACAGGTGACGAAGAAGGCTCTCTTGTCTTATACACACAGGCAGTCATGCCTTTAAGAAAATGTTTGCCACACAATTAGTTCTCAATAATCAGAAAAAAAGGTGTGCAATGACTGAAAGTCACAGTTTCCTAACACTGCTGTGTAGCAATATTCTGAGAATTGTAAACTTGACATAAATATGAAATCGTCACTGATTGGTGGAAAGTACCTGCAGAAGTAATACTGACATTGGAAACTCAATACAATCCAAAGAATCATGTGTCTGTCTGATTTCTCCTGGCTCGGTGATGATGGACTTCATTCAGTACTGGATTAAATCACAGTCATGCAGATGCTAATGTTGTGATAGATAAATCATGTTTTATTTCTTTTGTGAAAATGAATTTGATCAGCTGGGAGATGGTCTGACTTGTAGAGCATTAAATGAGGAAGCAATGGATGCTTTACCATTTATATTTTAAATAAAATGTGAATATAATGGATCACCTGGACACTCTACACACTGTTGATAGTCAAATGCTAGAAGGTTGTAAATAATAAGTAAAGCTTTTTTATTTTCTGTAAACATCATGTATTGCTTGCTGACTATTACTGATTGCATTACAATCTTAACTTCAATTTGGAATTTGCTTTTTAAATGAAATGAGTATTGACTGAGAAAAGAACATTATCTGTGTACAAGATCTGTAGATATATCATGAGTAAAAGCATGTTTGCTGATAGAGGGAGACTCGGGTAATAGATGCATGTAGCTAGAACTGTTGACAGTACCAATATGATATGAGTATGCGAGGTTCGGGTATATAATTATAACAGAGGCATGTTCGGTAAATCAAGTTATTGGTCGAGATCCCGTCTGGAATATTATTGGTTAGCTCATAATTCAAGATGGCATCAATCAACATCTGAGGGTGGTACTAAAACCCGGCCAGGTTCCGGCTGGTCCGGCCACTTTTCCGGCTGTAATAAATATAGCGTGTGTAACAGTGTTTATGATGTTACAATCCCTGAATCCCAACAGTTATGTATTACCCTTGGCATATTTATTAAGAATTTCAATGTTATGTCATTATTTCATTGTATTCGTGTAACAAGTAGTAACATTTTCAATATTTTATTTTTTAGCGTATCATAAACTTTGTAATAATTGATTAAACCCATGTTTATATACAAAAGATATACTTATAAATCACCATTCAAACTAACCTGGAACTAGTAAAAAAACAGCTTAATATCGTAAAAATCATCATAAAAAGGTAAACTTCAAGACAACTTAAGGCATTATTTTATTTTTTCTCATATATTTTCTTAAGTATATACGAGGGTTGTTAGATAAGTTGTGGACTTTTTAAATAGGAAGAGGCTTTCAGAAAAATAAAACAATTATATATCTCATGAAAGTCAGTATTCAATTCTCTCTTAAATGCAGAAAACTATACTTTGATACATAAAACAGTTAAAACTCTGCAATAAATTGTTTACAGTCAGTAACGACTCCCCGGAGTACGGCAGAGATCATAACGATGTCATGTACAGCGTTGCACATTTTATACAAAGGAAACATCTCTCATTCTTACTCGGTATTCCCCATTTATCCGTGTGCATTTTTATGACATGTAACCCATTTGTTAAATGTATCTGCATACCATGACTGGTCAAATGATGAGACAACACGCTGGGTTTCTACCTTAAGTTCATCTATGGATTCAAACTTTCTCCCTCTAAGGTTCTTTTTAACTTGGGAAGCCGGGCCCGATTAGCTCAGTTGGTTACGCGTCTGACTATCAATCCAGGGGTTGTGAGTTTCGAATCCCCCACCTGGCAACAGTCACCGTGATGATTGATATATGACATTGTGTCTCATTATCATTTGTCTCTAACCACTGATTCAAGTGGGAAAGTTATCAGTTACTTACGGAGATGGGGTGTGCTCGAGTACTGGTTAATCCCAGGAAACAGTGGTTAGGTTAACTGATCGTCTGTTAGCCCTCGATGGCATAAAAATGACACTGAATATTCAATCAATCAATCAACTTAACTGGGGAATATCTAAAGTCCATTGGAGTTAGATCTGGACTATATGCAGATGGTTTAGCAGTTCAAACTCAAATAGGTCAATTTCTAGAAGGGTAGATCTTGCTTGTGTAATGAAGCATTGTCTTGATGATGAAAGATAACACGATCTAAAGACAGTTCCAGTTGTTTCTTTCTCAGCTCTCTCCTCAGCACCTGTAATAGTATTAATTATGAAAACAGTTATTTTATATAATTCATCCTATTTTTTTATAATTTATTTTATTATCATGTTTCTTTATTTCTATATTAATTAAATCACTTAATATATTTTTGTTGATAATGTTATTTATTTTTTAAGTATCGCCTTTGAATGATAATCTGCATTTACAGTATGGCCATTTGGTATCTGGTGTTGAAGGATCATCCCTGGCCTATCCATAAAAACACAAACATGTGCTCCAGGTAGCAATACATGCATTGCCATGGAAATCAATGCTGCATATGTGGAGTGTGAAATTATCATTTTTATTTCATTTGTATATCTGATATAAATTATTGTACAGTTAAAATGGCATCATACCAAATTATATACTATCGTACGAAAATTACAGCAAAAGTCCATGAACTTATCAAAAACCCTCGTATGCAAAGGGCATTACGTAAAAAAAGGATTAGAGCATTTTAACATCAGAAACACTATTACACACATCACATTAGCCTTAATTTTCCCTTCAGGAGGAAAAGTAGCCGAATCAGCCTTAACTTGGCCGGGTTTTAGTTGTCCTAAAATCGTATGCCATCTTGGAAATCTTGGCGAATCACCTATCGGGTAAAATGGCAAGTGCTTACATGGGTGCCCTCATTCAGAAGCAAAGTGCTCGTGATATCTCTGAGCCCTTGCATTATTGAATGCACCTCTGATGCATGTATCTGGAATTATTGACAGTACCAATATGATATGAGTGAGGCTCATGTACATGTAACAGGTGAATGTATCTGGAATTATTGACAGTACCAATATGATATGAGTGGGGCTCAGGTACATGTAACAGGTGTATGTATCTGGAATTATTGACAGTACCAATATGATATGAGTGAGGCTCAGGTACATGTAACAGCCATGTGCATATCTGGAATTATTGACAGTACGTACCAATATGATATGAGTGAGGATCAGGTACATGTAACAGTACCAATATGATATGAGTGAGGCTCAGGTACTGAAACAGATGTATGTACCTGGAATTATTGACAGTACCAATATGATATGAGTGGAGCTCAGGTACATGTAATAGGTGTATGTATCTGGAATTATTGACAGTACCAATATGATATGAGTGAGATTCAGGTACATGTAACAGCCATGTGGGTATCTGGAATTATTGACAGTACCAATATGATATGAGTGAGGATCAGGTACATGTAACAGTACCAATATGATATGAGTGAGGCTCAGGTACTGTAACAGATGTATGTATCTTGAATTATTGACAGTACCAATATGATATGAGTGAGGCTCAGGTACATGTAACAGATGTATGTATCTGGAATTGTTGACAGTACCAATATGATATGAGTGGGGCTCAGGTACATGTAACAGATGTATGTATCTTGAATTGTTGACAGTACCAATATGATATGAGTGAGGCTCATGTACTGTAACAGATGTATGTATCTTGAATTATTGACAGTACCAATATGATATGAGTGGGGCTCAGGTACAGGTAACTTATGTATGTATCTGGAATTGTTGACATTACCAATATGATATGAGTGAGGCTCATGTACTGTAACAAATGTATGTATCTTGAATTGTTGACAGTACCAATATGATATGAGTGGAGCTCAGGTACATGTAACTTATGTATGTATCTGGAATTGTTGACAGTACCAATATGATATGAGTGGGGCTCAGGTACATGTAACAGATGTATGTATCTTGAATTGTTGACAGTACCAATATGATATGAGTGAGGCTCATGTACTGTAACAGATGTATGTATCTTGAATTATTGACAGTACCAATATGATATGAGTGGGGCTCAGGTACAGGTAACTTATGTATGTATCTGGAATTGTTGACATTACCAATATGATATGAGTGAGGCTCATGTACTGTAACAAATGTATGTATCTTGAATTGTTGACAGTACCAATATGATATGAGTGGAGCTCAGGTACATGTAACTTATGTATGTATCTGGAATTGTTGACAGTACCAATATGATATGAGTGAGGCTCATGTACATGTAACTTATGTATGTATCTGGAATTGTTAACAGTACCAATATGATATGAGTGAGGCTCATGTGCATGTAACAGATGTATGTATCTGGAATTGTTGACAGTACCAATATGATATGAGTGAGGCTCATGTACCAATATGATATGAGTGAGGCTCATGTACTGTAACAGATTTATGAAGCTTGCATTCAGTGTTTTTTTTCACCATTTGGGGAAGATGACCCATACCCTTGGAATTGGGAATTTTAGCAGCATTTTCATTAACATTGGGAATTTTTTTTGCATTAAATATATTTATATATTTATAAAAAGTGTACACTTGCTTATCAGGCCATTTAATTAAATAATCAATGTCATACTAAATTCAGAATGGGGAAAACTTTCTTTATTTTATCAAGGAAGTATGGCAAGTTTCAATTTACATTTTTGAAGCTTTCAATTGGGAATTTTAACCATTCAATTGGGAAAAAAAGATACTATTTGCCATTGGGAATATGACCCAATAAAGGCTATAAAAATGGCTGAAAAAAACACTGGCATTATTGACAGTACCAATATGATATGAGTGAGGCTCATGTACATGTAACAGATGTATGTATCTGGAATTGTTGACAGTACCAATATGATATGAGTGGGGCTCAGGTACATGTAACACATGTATGTATCTGGAATTGTTGACAGTACCAATATGATATGAGTGGGGCTCAGGTACATGTAACTTATGTATGTATCTGGAATTGTTGACATAACCAATATGATATGAGTGAGGCCCAGGTACATGTAACTTATGTATGTATCTGGAATTGTTGACAGTACTAATATGATATGAGAGGGGCTCAGGTACATGTAACAGATGTATGTATCTGAAATTGTTGACAGTACCAATATGATATGAGAGGTGCTCAGGTACATGTAACAGATGTATGTATCTGGAATTGTTGACAGTACCAATATGATATGAGTGAGGCTTAGGTACATGTAACAGATGTATGTATCTGGAATAATTGACAGTACCAATATGATATGAGTGAGGCTCATGTACTGTAACAGATGTATGTATCTGGAATAATTGACAGTACCAATATGATATGAGTGAGGCTCATGTACTGTAACAGATGTATGAAGCTTGAATTATTGACAGTACCAATATGATATGAGAAGGCTCAGGTACATGTAACTTATGTATGTATCTGGAATTGTTGACAGTACCAATGTGATATGAGTGGGGGCTCAGGTACATGTAACAGATGGATTATTGTATCTGGAATTGTTGACAGTACCAATATGATACGAGTTGGACTCAGGTACATGTAACAGGTGTATGTATCTGGAATTGTTGACAGTACCAGTATGAAATGAGTGGGGCTCAGGTACATGTAACAGGTGTATGTATCTGGAATTGTTGACAGGTACCAGTATGAAATGAGTGGGGCTCAGGTAACACATGTATGTGGCATGGCCACATCGAGACTCAGGTAGCTGATAGAGAATCAGGTTCAGGTAACAGGTTATCCCGGCCTGGGATCATTATTGGCCATCATTAGGTAACAGACTTGTTATTAGCTGGGAATATAATTTATAATACCGACATGAATGAGTGTGTCTGTATGCAACTGTCATTATTATTGGTACAAACTCTAAATTGGTCAAGTAACCCATAATTGCACTTGTTTGCATTCAATTAATTATATGCACTTAATTGAATGCACTTACAAACACATAAACACATATTCACTTAAAAATGATGGAAATTGCACAGTCTGAGTGCTCTATATTTAAAGTATACTCTTTTTAGTGTTTGCTCTGTTAGTTTGTCATTCGGTCAACATAAGTCTGGTCTCTTGCGCATAACCTATTGCAAGTCTCGATGTAATTTATTAAAAATTCGGTTGTTTGCCTGTATTACATGGAGTCAGCCTGGTGATTAGCGAAAGGATCAAGGTCAGTTTAAAATAAACCATTATCAATTGTAGAAACTGTCTTCAAAAGTGTTGATTTGTGATCAGTGTCCTTTGTGATCAAAGTAATTGTATGGTTAGGCGATTTCTATTGTCCAGACTGCCCACCTCCTAATTTTCATGCTGCCCTGATCCCTTCTTATTTTCATAAAAAAAAAAAAAAAAATAAATAAAAGTCTACAGATACAGCATGAACGTAAAATAAATATATTGCATTTTGATCATAATTAAAAATTAATCCAATAACTTTAGGCCATAATAAATTAATTGCTAGATAATCTTCCCTGCCCGCCCCCTAATTTTCATGCTGCTCTGATCCTTTTTATTTTCATAAATAAAAAAAAAATAAATAAAAAAATCTTCCCACCCTCCCTGTTTTTTAGAAATTTTGGATGATAAGACTAGCAATTAATTTATAATGGCCTTACAAAGAAACTGCCACTTTCAAGATCTTTCATGTACATTTTATCAATGTCATTTAATATACCGTATGGCATTTGCTAACGTGCATTTAGTTTTGTCACAGTTAGCATTACAGAAACACAGACATTCAAGATCTATTTCATTCAATACAAACAAGGGAATATTTTACAGCATTTTTTTCGTGTTGTCTGCAAAAAGGATTTCTTCAAAATGGTTGTTTTCCATGTTAAATAATCTTCCAGTAAGATGCAATGAATTTTATAAAAGTTTTCACAATAATAGTATTTAAGGAGACGGTGATAAAAAATGCAAATTTACGATGAACTTATAATTTATATTTGAGCCCATATGTTACTGCTATTAGCTTGCAATATTCAATAAATATACTTTGACAAAATGTTCATATTTAGAAGAAAAATCAAAGCACTGCAGTGCTGATGGGGGCGGAGCATATAAGATGTAAAATGTCGCTATTGTTTTAGACGAACAGGTCAGTTTGCATACGCTGAGGTAGAATAATCCAGATTACCTTTGATTCTTATACAGGGTACAAAATCTACATGTTCTATGCATAATGTTGACCCTTTTCTCGAATAAGTCTGAGAACGTAACTGAATGGTTTGCCTTTGAAAGTGTATTTCTGCTATAGAAGAAATATTAACTCTTAAATTGGCAAATGTCCAACTTCAAGATATTAGTTCAACTCAATGATATGATGTTTGTATCTTCAACTCAACTCATGATATTTTCAGAAATGCCAAGCTTTCTATCATATACAGTATAAATATCAAAGTGCTCTGAATCTACCACGATGAATTCCACTTTGAGTATATTCATTCACTATTTTCTTTATTGATTTCTCTAGCGCAACAATGAAACAATTCGTTTAAAAGATGAAAAGTAGAAATGTGTATGTCAACATTATTAATTGATTCTTACATTTATATTTTCTTGGGCCCTATATCACCTCATAAACGGAACTGCTCTAGCCAAAATGCTTATGACGCCGATTTTAAGACACATCTGGATTGCTATGGAAACACAAATGCTTTAACTCTTATATGTTTAAATGGAAATTATCTACCGTTCCAATTATTGGAAATATATGAAATATTTACTAAATAATAAAAAAACAGCACTGACATTATTCATAACTCGATCAATCTCGAATTCTTTTACAAGTACTATTTTTAAACATTTGGGAGTCACATTGATCGACATTAGCATATCTCTATCTTTAGAACGAGTATTAATAGTTACTTGGCATAAGGGACAGATCTAGAAAAGTTTCATTCCCGTACACATTTTTAAAATGATAGAAAAAGCAAAATCAGACTCCCGAATCAAGTACTTATTATCTGAAGTCCTTGCTGAAATATACGACTCTTTCAATGTACATGTCAGCAATATACTTCGTGACCTGGAATTTGATTTAACAAGATGGCATTATCTTTTGGTAAGCTTGACGATAGTTCACCGCGTCTGTATTCATGCGCTTGTATTCCTGTGTGCTGATTAATAGCACTGAATATAAACTTGGAATTTATACGATACACAATTGTTTATAGGTATGAATCGTCGCTGTCTGTTATTATATAAATGTTTTCGGTGATGGTAATTATCAGGTGGTGGAACTATTTGATTAGTGGTTGTTAGGTTTGCATTAACACGATACACGGTTGTAGATTTGCGGTATTGAAAAAAAAATCATGTTAGCTCTGTCAGAGCAGCTGCTAAAGCACCGCCCCCAAAAACAACAGCTCTCTTTAAATTAGCAAACAAACTGATATAATTGGTTGGTGAGGTGGGTACATATACATGTGGAGTATGTGGTATACTGTGGTAAAGATGGGTACATATATATGTGGAGTATGTGGTATACTGTGGTAAAGCATCAAACCCAGGGTCAGAGTTGTGTTTGGTCATTCGCCAGACTCTGTGTGTTCTTTAGCAAGACACTTTATCCACATATGTTTATAATATATATCATACTAGTTCTACGCAGGAAGTCTTCGAGCATCGATTTGTCTGAAGTTGTGTTAATGCAATTCTCATTGGCAGTAAAAAAGCTTGGACCGATTTACATTTTGAAATTTTAGAAGCCTTGCATGGGAGTGATGTTATGTAAGCGATTGACACATTTTGACAATTTGATGTTTTTGTATGCTGATTAAATGTCATTAGTCTCACAAGTTGAATAAACAAGTCAATTAAATTCCCAATTTGCAGGAAATGAATGTCGGTATATCTTTTCATTTAATAATAGGAAAGATATAGTAAATGGTATTGTATGCTTATTACTTAATGACCTGTTTAAAATGGATTCCTGATGAGGGAGTGGTTTCGTATAAAAAAGCAGAACTGATAATTTTTAAATAAATAATTATTATTTTTAATTTCAAGGAAATTATAATCAAGGCAAATAATCCGACAGTTTTAAAGAAAAAATGTATTTTTTTTAAATTATTATTATTATTATTGTTCTCGTTACTATTATAGTCATTATTATTTTTATTATTATTATCATTATTATTATTACCGTATATTCCCTAATTAACGCCCCCGGGGGCGTTACATTTTACAAGGTGGGGGCGTTTATAAAGGATAAAAAAAAGCAAATTTAACAACAGTTAAAAATACAATAAAACCAATAAAACCATGGAAAAAAAACTTAAATCCGGTTTAAATCCACGAAAAAGTGGTTCAGAATTATTTTAGAGTGAATGAAATAATCAACATAGGATGAAAAAAAGCTGAAAATCTGTGTGAAATGACTAGTCTGCGTACTGGAATATCCGAATTTATGGTCATTGTACTCTTCACTTTAAATCACTTGGACGTTTGCTCTTATCAACGTGGAACAATGAGCTTTCAGCGTACACAGACTAACCGCATTTTCCGACGTTTTGGAATGTTTTAATCGGCAGACGGCATTTTTTTCATAAAAAAGGTGGGGGGGAGGGGCGTTTATTAGAGTGGGGGCGTTTATAAGGGAATATACTGTATTATTATTATTATTCTCGTTATCATTGTTATCATTATTATCATTATACCCCCGACAAACGAAGTTTGAGGGGGTATATTGGAGTCACCCTGTGGTCGGTCTGTCGGTCGGTCTGTCCGTTGCAAT
Source organism: Panopea generosa (assembly GCA_029582155.1). Lineage (NCBI taxonomy): Eukaryota > Metazoa > Mollusca > Bivalvia > Adapedonta > Hiatellidae > Panopea > Panopea generosa. Next base: position 60,692,843 of record CM055902.1, read on the forward strand.
TTTCCTTGTCCGGAGCATCACTTGAAAAGTACTGGATGGAATTTCATCAAACGTCATACAATGGTAGAATATAATGAGAGGAAGTGCAGTGTACAAGAAACATAACTCTATTCTTGCTAATTACAGAGTTATTGCCCTTTGATATTTTTTCTTGTCCGGAGCATAACTTGAAAAGTACCAGATGGAATTTCATCAAGCTTCATACAATGGTAGAATATAATGAGAGGAAGTGCAGTGTACAAGAAACATAACTCTATTCTTGCTAATTACGGAGTTATTGCCCTTTGATATATTTCCCTTGTCCGGAGCATTACTTTTAAAGTACTGGATGGAATTTCATCAAACTTCATACAATGGTAGAATATAATGACAGGAAGTGCAGTGTACAGGAAACATAGCTCTATTTTTGTCAATTACAGAGTTATTGCCCTTTGATATATTTCCCTTGTCCGGAGCATTACTTTTAAAGTACTGGATGGAATTTCATCAAACTTCATACAATGGTAGAATATAATGACAGGAAGTGCAGTGTACAAGAAACATAACTCTATTCTTGCTAATTACAGAGTTATTGCCCTTTGATATATTTCCCTTGTCTGGAGCATTACTTTTTAAGTACTGGATGGAATTTCATCAAACTTCATACAATGGTAGAATATAATAAGAGGAAGTGCAGTGTACAAGAAACATAACTTTATTCTTGCTAATTACAAAATACGAAAAAGTATAACATTTATTGATTGCCATGAAAGCTGGTACACTGCACAATAATTAAAAAGACCATTTTTAATTTTAACAAAACCATAAAAAAATTAACAATACAAAAAATTCAATCCATAACATTCTCTTTTATTAAGTATTTTTTTGTCTGGAGCATAACTTTAAAACTATTGGATATAATTTAATAAAACTTTATACAATGGTAAACCATTTTCTGTCATGGCGGCGTTCGGGGGTATTCATCACCTTCAGTGATAGCTCTAGTTATTATTGTTCTCATTACCATTATTATCATTATTATTAGGTCACCTGAGCTGAAGGCTCACAGGTGAGCTTTTGTGATCGCCTGGTGTCCGTCTTCTGTCGTCTGTCGTCCATCGTCTGTCATCCGTTGTTAACTTTTAGCTTCTAACAACTTCTCCTCTGAAACCACTGGGCCAATTTCGATATAACTTTACAGAAATGTTCCTTGGGTGACCCTCTACCAAGTTTGTTCAAGCCATCTTGATTTTTCAAAAAACATTGTCGCCAGGGGGCAGGGCAAGTTTAAATTAGTGAAAACTTTAAAAAAATCTTCTTGTCCAGAAACTACTTGCTCAATTTTTAAATAATTTCACAGAAATGTTCCTTGGGTGACCCTCTACCAAGTTTATTCAAGCCATATTGATTCATCTAAAAACATGGCAGCCAGGGGGTGGGGTTAGTTTACTATATAAGCCATAGTAAAAACTTAAAAAATCTTCTTGTCAGAAACTACTGGCTCAATTTTAAAATAATTTCACAGATATGTTCCTTGGTTGACCCTCTCCCAAGTTTGTTCATGCCATCTTGATTCTTCAAAAACATGGCGGCCAGGGTGTGGGGTTAGTTTACTATATAAGCCATAGTAAAAACTTAAAAAATCTTCTTGTCAGAAACTACTGGCTCAATTTTAAAATAATTTCACAGATATGTTCCTTGGTTGACCCTCTCCCAAGTTTGTTCATGCCATCTTGATTCGTCAAAAACATGGCGGCCAGGGTGTGGGGTTAGTTTACTAAATGAGCCATAGTAAAAACTTAAAAAAAATCTTCTTTTCAGAAACTACTGGCTTGATTTTAAAATGATTTCACAGAAATGTTCCCTGTTACTATATAAGCTATAGCAAAAACTTAAAAAATCTTCTTAAAAAATATTTATAACATGGTTCCGCGTATATTGCGGTTTCATTCCATGGATCCCGGCAACCACGTTATAAATTAGTGAACATCATATTTCTTGAACATCATATTTATTTATAGAGATTTATTTTAAAGAGATATTCTGCTATGTCTTGTGATGCAGACTGGATAATGATCACTAACAGAATAGTGGACAACATTCAACATTTGTAACATAATGTGATCAATCAGTGTCTTTGAAAAGTTAGATTTTTTTGTTTGTTCAGTAAGAAGTTGTTGGGAGAATATATAATTATGTAACCAATATATTTAACCATTTTTGTGGAGGTTTAATATTTGGAGATAAAAAATCAATATTAAAGTCTGCAGTTATTACCAAATCATTATAGTAATCGTTGGCTAATTGAATTTCTTTCTCAATTTAGTCATTCCACCCGCTAGAAGAATTTGGGTTACGATACACTAAACATGTAACTCTTTTGTCTGATACTGTGATGACATATCTTTCGTGGTACTTTCTGTTTGACTGGCTATTGTCCTTTGAATACTTATTTGGTCAGTTTGTGTTCTTTCATTGACAACTGCAGGAGATCTTGATTATAAGTACATTCAAAGTGATGCATGGAAATAAATTTTGGTTCTGAGACGATTATAAAATAGCCCATATTAATGATGAATTACATTACAAATAGATCCTACTCTTTCAAATGTACAAGTAGCATTCATTGAAGTACATCCGAATTTGCTGTATTAGAGGGTTGGATTGTTAGCTCACCTGAGCCGAAGGCTCACTGGTGAGCTTTTGTGATCGCCTGGTGTCCGTCATCTGTTGTCCGTTGTCTGTTTGCTGTCATCCGTCATTAACTTTTAGCTTCTAACAACTTCTTGTTCCTTGAGTGACCCTCTACCAAGTTTCTTCAAGCCATTTTTATTCATCAAAAAACATGGCGGCCAGGGGTTGGGTTAGTTTACTATATAAGCTATAGTAAAAACTTAAAAAATCTTCTTGTCAGAAACTACTGGCTTCGATTTTAAAATAATTTCACAAAAATGTTCCTTGGGTGACCCTCTACCAAGTTTGTTCAAACTGTAGTGATTCATAAAAAAACATGGCGGCCAGGGGGTGGGGTTAGTTTACTATATAAGCTATAGTTAACACTTAAACAATCTTGTCAGAAACCACTGGGCCAATTTTGATGTCACTTCAAAGAAATGTTCCTTAGGGTGACTCTCTACCAAGTTTGTTCAAGCCATCTTGATTCGTCAAAAAACATGGCAGCCAGGGGGCGGGGCAAGATTAATTAGTAAAAACTTAAAAAATCTTCTTGTCAGAAACTACTGGCTTGATTTTAAAATAATTTCACAGAAATGTTCCTTGGAGGACCCTTCACGAAGTTTGTTCAAAATGTAGTGATTTGTCTAAAAACATGACGGCCAGGGGGTGGGGTTAGTTTACTATATAAACTATTGTAAAAACTTAAAAAATCTTCTTGTCAGAAACCACTGATCGATTTTAAAACAATTTCGCAGGAATGTTCCTTGGGTGACCCTTCACCAAGTTTGTTTATTGTGATTTATTAAAAACATGAAGATTATTTTATTAAATTTTGAAATGAAAACTGGTTTTGAACAGTAGAAATCGGTCTAAAAACCGAAAAAACGGTGATATTAGAAGCCCTGGTTACAAAATATATTAACATATTTGCACTAAGTATTTTGTCTATTATCACTACTTAAATGAGCTCCTAATAACCTTCTTTGCATAATTCAAATGAACGGAGCATTATCATTATCCAAAATTCACTTAGGCAGGGCATTTCCACTACCCATAATCTTAAATTTATAACAGACCCATTCAAAGGCCAGTGGCATGAGGAAGGAAAGTGTGCTTGTGAATAATTTTAATTCATTGCGTCTGGAGTAATATGTAAAAATGTTTAAAAGAAACAAGAGAGTTACATGAGATGTTCGCATTGCTTTTTGTTGAAAGTAAGAAATAATAACGTCGAGCTGAACTCTTTTAAATGAAATTCGCTTGACGAATTGATTCATGGAACATTAAAGAAACTCTTGAAAAATCAATTTAGAAATAATTATTTGCATATAAGGCTATTTTTTTCTTAGTATATGCTTCTTAACTGAAGAATATGAATCAGTGACACAAGAAAATATAAAACAGTGTTACAAATACTCAGAAAAACAGACTTAAATTCAAACATGTAGATCCCACCGAGGTTTTAGCTTTAAAGAATGCAAATATTTTTTACGAAACTTGCATTAGAATAAAAAACATAAAGAATATTCTTTTACGGATAAACAAATTTGTTTTCTTCTTATAACAAAATGCACTCATTTTGATATATTATTTTACATTCGGTTTCCAATGTAAAAAATCAAGGGAAGCAATTACTGCATCATATATTGACCCATATATTGAAAAATTGCAAAACAAATAAATATTAAAAAAATCAAGGTAATGTATATACATCTCAACAGTGCAATTTGTTTATGAATACCTCATATTTTTCAATCCAAACACATGTAACTTTTTTAAGCCTCTTCTGCGTCACCGGAAGACACGCTCTCCGTGTTGACATAAGTACCATAAGAGCGTTTAGTAGGCGTGACTGGGGTCCAATTAAGACTTGATTTTGATAATGTATTTAGGAATACTGTGGTAAATCAGTAAATCTATTTTTATCAACAAAAATGACAACTGTTTTGGTAAACAAGCATGAATAGAGAAGTTATTGTGTATACAATGTGTAAAATCTTTGGGTTTATTGGTAAAGCGATATCTTAGCTACCAGAAAATATGTTCATTACTTTTTATCAGGTCACCTGAGTACTTTGTCTCGAGGGAATTTTTAATTGTCATTGTACGTCCATAAACAATTGATATTTCCTGACTTGATAATTCACTACATCTATTAGGTATTTGTGAATTTCATGTCCTTTGATTCTTACAGTTTGGGCCTTCTTACTAAATTAATATATAAGAGAAAATGATAAAAAAACTGTAATTTCTCATAACTGAATTAAGACTCATTTGAATGTTTTTTGGTGGGATTTGTTGTTGCTGACATGATGATTAATTCTTATGTTTTATTGAGTGCCCCACCTCCCTCTGTAACCTTGGGCCTGGGCCAGAACAGTCAAATTTAAGGTAAACTCAAGCTAAATCTTCTTATTATAGGCAGTACAGGAAAACAAACTGTAAGCATTATAAATCAATGAGGCCCGAGTCCATCATAACAATTGTGAATTTCGTGCCCTTTGTCACAGGTTAAACCCTTGTGGTGTGACTACTACATCTTAGGGGTTGTGAAAAAACTTTTAAAAGCACTCGTCTGTCGGGCAAGTGGACTGGTAAAAAGTACTTGTCCGGATAGGAAAATTGACTTGTCCACAAATTTTATACTAAAATCAGTTGTCTTATTTGAAGCACGTTGTGATTACCTTAACTTACCTTAAATAATTTTAATACTTCATTTACAGTAAGTACACCACCAGCTTTAAACAGTTATGATCATGGCATTGCAATAAACATTAATTTTGTTGATGTTTATATATTGATTTTGTTTCGAATACAAACAGCTCCAGGGGTTAACATAGAATGTTGAACTTGTTTCCGTAAAATGCAAAAAGACCAGGAAATATTTCAAATACCGAGGAATATTCCAGATACAGAAAAACAGTCCGATTTTAAAACTGGCATTTTAAAGTTGCCAAGTGCGTCTCGATACCTTATAAATAAATTATGCCTAACACTTTGTAATGAAAAGTGTCCTAATGGAGACTACAAGAAATTGCATGATAAAGTTATCATTTCTTTCTAACAGTTTTCTGATTGTTTATTTTTCGATCTTGGCCAAAAAGTTAACTTGTCCGACGGACTAGTAACTGGTAAAAAACCAGTTCAAGATGATAGTAATCAGAAATGCTGATGACAATCAGTTTGGGGGAAAACTCTGACAAGACCTGATAAATAAAATTATTTTTTCTATACACTAGTATAATACGCAACCCTTTTTAAGAATATAAAAAATTGAGGAAAACCTGCGGATTATAATCGTAATTTTACGGTATAAACACATTTTAACCCTTTACTCCATAGATACCTGTTTTCCCTGCACCAATCACAAAAGGCCTTTGAAAACAGTGCAGGAAGAGTTCAGATTGCTCGTGACAAGCAATCTGAACACTTCCTGCACTGTTTTCCACTCTGTCAGTAAATATAAACATAATTCACCCATTGCTGATGCGTTGTGAATTAATGCTTTCAATATTAGAGGTGTCCAAAGGTGTCTATAATTATGAAGTAATGGGTTAAATGAAACTTAAAAAACATTTTCTCTGAAAGTTTAAGGCCTAGACCTTAGATATTTTACATGTAGCATTGCATGGAAGTCCCCTAAAAGATTTGTTGAAGTCAAGTCCCTGGGGTCAAATTTGGGGCCACCACAGTGGTCACTATTTTATATAAAGTTATATAGGGAAAATGTACTGATGTGATTATATGCACCTTCATTTTTCAATTTATCTTAATCAAACTTGCACATCAGTTATATAACCACAAGATCTTGAACAAGTTCTTGAACCAGGGTGATTGCCCACAACGCAGGGCTTATAAGCACATGTTAAGTAAAATGTAAAATTTTAAAAAAACATTTTCTCTGAAAGTTCAGAGATCAAGACCTTTTTACATGTAGCATCTGTTGCCAGTAGGGTTATTCAGGTCCTCTTGGGCCTCTTGCTAGTGTTTAAGAGTAGATACTAAGGTACCATATGAACTTGTGGGGGTATTGATTAGACGTTATGCTTAAAGGTATAATAAGACAATTACTAATATTATATAATTACATTAACTGGATATTAAAATCAAGGACTTATCTAGAAGGATAGAAAACTTGCATTTCCTGACTAGATGTTGACAAAATAGCACACAAAGGATTAATTATTTGGCAAATTATTCATTCTTAATTCACAGGAAACTGATTTCATGTATATATAATGGAAACTGTATGCAATCTTACATGTTTTAAAATGTTTTGATCATTGAATTAAAGATATTGTGGTTTGAAATAAAAAATTTCATAATTTGTTGTTATGGTAATTTTAGTTGCAGTGTAATACATACACATTTTGCAATCAGAAGTGCTTCAACAATTTTAAACACAAATTGCTAGGAATGGTGTTGTTTTGATGAGATTTTTGTTCTGCAATGAATTTTGATTTGTATACTCAAATGCAAAAAAAAGTGTGCACTTTTTATTTTTTGATTATTTTAATTCTACAATGTATAAAGTTGTCAAATTTGAAACATAAGAATATCGGTCATAACGGTTTATAGCCACAACGAAAAATCGGTCAAACTATGGCTAGTTATTACGTTATAACGTCAAAACAATATTATAAACATATTGGTAATTGAATAAACTAAAAATTGATACCTCACAGTCATGATAGTATTCCATCATTGGATTTTCAGAAAATCAAATATGCACACTTTCTTTTGCGTTTGAGTATATTTCTAAGATGAATGGAAGTTAAGATAACTGAAAACGAGATATTGCGAGACTTTTCATTTATATGCAAGCATTCACAAAATCTTAATGAGTTGCCTTTTCTTCACTTTATGAATCTTTGTTGAAATGCAATCAGTTAATTTACTCTTAATTATATTTGATTGAAATGTTGTGTATAATTGTGTTCCTTTTAGATAGGTGTTAGGGTTAATCAAGCTCTGCTGGTCAAGGTCGCTGTTGCTGAAATAGAAAAAAGACTAAGTAGTAAAAATTGCCTAACAACTTCTATTTTCATTTACATATTTTAATGAAAATTTGTGTATAACTTCTGAAGTTACAGTTAAAGAGAGCTTGAGATTTTCTTCAGAGTTAATTCGGGTCAAGGCCACTGTTACTTAAAATAGGAAAAAAATTAATGTTTCCGCTAAATGAAAAAATGATATCTTCTTAGGAACCAAGAAACCAAATTTGTTAATATTTGATTTAACTGTTCTCCAATAAGGTTATCAAGTGGACTTAGTGGCTTAGGGGTCCATTGGGGCCTAGTAACTGAATTTTGATTTTTAGATAAAAATACTATGGGAACACAGGAAATAATGTTTTTTCTCATCTATTTTTTATTGTTTCAAACATTTTGATGTCTAGGGAATTGTTAAGTCATTATAATGGAGACTGGTCCTTTAAAGGAGATTTAATACACAATCTTAAGGGTCACAAGAAAGGGATAAAAATGTGAACTTATAAAAAAAATCTCACAAACAAATAAGCCATATTTGTTTATATTTGGTATAAATGGTCCCTATGGGTAGGGGTTTCAAGTTTGTTTAATAAAGAAACTAGTATTCAATGGGGCCCAGTAAGGGCACTGAAAATTTAACACCTAGTAAAATTATTTGAACACAGATGATTCTCAAAATTTAGAAAAGTAGTGACTTGTGAAATCAGGTAACCCTTGTTTTTTATTTGATATGATTTACAAACAAGGAACATTTTCTTTTAAATTTGTTATATGAAATTCAAAAGTCCCAAATGTCAGGTACTGAAAAGTTTCTATGCATGAGTTTTCCATGTGGATTTTAACAATTTTGCTCTTTTTTTTTCCAAGTATGAAATTTCCATGCTGAAAATTTTTAAGTATTGAAAATCCATGTTAAAGTAGAAATTCAGGGTGCCTGGACAGTAGAAATTCTAGGCAGACAAATAGAAATTCTGTGGGGACAAGACAGAATATCCAAACAGACTTTTGCCATGAATTCCTGGTCCATCTGGCTGGGCCCAATTAGCTCAGTCCTTAGTGCGTCTATCAAGGGTTGTGAGTTTGAATCCCCACTTGGCCACAACCTCTGTGATGGTTGATATACGACATTGTGTCTCTCAACACTGATTCAAGTGGGAAGTTATCAGTCACTTGTGAAGATTGGGTGTGCTTGAGTACTGGTGAGAAGTAAGCGAATACTATAATTATGTCATGTCAACTGTAACTGGGTTATGTATTAGTATGGCGTCACTACCATTACTGTTACCCTTTATTATTAATCATTACTCCATTATCATACTACTACATAGTTCAAGTTCAATGGCCGCTTCATGCTCTATTTGCTGGGCCTGATTAGCTCAGTCGTTAGCGCTTCTGACTATCAATCCCGGGATCGTGACTTCGAATCCCCACCCGGTCATAGCCTCCGTGATGGTTGATATACAACATAACGTCTTATTATCGGTCGTCTCGCACCACTGATTCAAGTGGGAAAGTTATCAATTACTTGCGGAAATGAGATGTGCTCGAGTACTGGTTAACCTTCCAGGATCCCAGGAAACAGTGGTTGAGATAACTGATCGTCTTATAGCTCAAGATGGCATAAAAATGACTCTAAATATTCATTCAATCTTGTCTACCTGGAGTCTGGGCAGAAAAATGTGATACCATGTCAACTATTAGCATCTGGATTCTGGGTAGATTTTTCATGCAGGCTAGTTTGAAGTTTTTTAACTGAATGAAAAAAAATCTGAAAACGCCAAAGTGGCAGTGGACAAAAAATTGCAAATAATTATTGTTTTCAGCCTGATCATTTTTTTGACTTAATGTCATTTTAATTTTCATGAGTAGTGCCGTTGTTTGAAATTAACAATATTACAACATGTTAGTATTACTACATTATGTTCCTCGTGATTTCAACTCCTCAAACAGTTTCATGCTGTCCAGTTGAAACTTGGTATTCGTCATCAAATCACACTGTTAACTAGACTGATGTTGTTTTTATAGCATAGTGTCATATGAACTATTTTTCTTTCATTTATGTATTTACAGGCTACTTTGGCCAACAGCAGGATTGGCTGTTGTCTAACATCGTTGAGGACCCCAATATCAACGGCCTGCAGCAGATAGCTGCTCAAGGCTGTGACGTATCGTTAGGTAACATGGATGTCAAGTCTGTCACGAGTGTCAGCACTGTCACGTCATTACCAGGGGCTTCAACATTCAACACGATGACAGGGGGCTGCAGTGGGATAATGAGAAAGCGGAAATGCCCGTCTGTGGAGTAAGTTGTATTTTAAATAAATTTTTAATGATATGCTTGACACAAGGTTGTCCCCGAATCTTTGATGAAAGCGTACATCTTGAATAGCTTTTCCTCAAATCGAGAAATAAATTGACATTGTAACTGTCTTTAACATTTTTAAGAATATTTGTGAGGTTATTGGTCACATCTTCGTAGCTTATGATCTCCTACAGTTCATATGAAATTCAGTTCAAACTTGGTATAGAACGTCAACGTCAAGTGCACATGCGCATATTTTTGGACTTTCTTTTCTGATTGTTATTTTCATGAGTAAATGCCCCATTTTTAACTTGACAGTATTACATTTATAGTAGTATAACCTAGAATTGTACTCTGATTTCCTACATGTTACACATGGGATTTAGTTCAAACTTGGTATAACATCATCAACATTAAATGGACATTCCGCTCCGATTGTTTTTCAGGAGTTAAAGGGAATAAATTTATCAGATTTTTCAAACTTTTAAAATTGGCTAATATATTATACCTTTTTATTCTCACTGACTCCACACACTGTAGACCTGTTACTATGCTGTCCGATACAACGTGAATTCCATTATATTCCATTATAACGTTATTTTCCTTGGCTCCTATTTTTTTCAGCAGGGTTGAAATTGTCAAGCTTATATAATAAAGTACCTAACAAACTGTGTGGATGATCCATTAACGAAAATGTCAACCAAACAATATATTTAATTATTGTCCCCATGTTTTGCTTTGATCATAACACTGCATGGAATTTGGGATTTACTTTGCAATTAAATGTTTCCTAAACTATAACTAAATTTTGAATTTAATGGAATGGAAGTAAATTTAATGTAAACTCAATTTGGTAATTTACTTTGAATATAATAAGCATTTCATTTTTAGCTCTACTGGCCAAAGGCCAGAAGTGCTTATGCGATGGTGCGTTGTCTGTCGTCTGTTGTCTGTCGTCTGTTAGCAGCACTTTCTCTGAAACCACTAGGCCAATTTAAACTTCACATGCATGTTTCTGTTGCATAGGAGACTATACAGAAGATTTTTTTTTTCGATCTGAAATTCAGGTTGGCCACTGTTACTAAAAATAGTCAAAAACTTAAAAAATCTTCTTCTCATGAACGGCCCAACAGATTTTCAAAATATTCATGTAGTAATGATGACCAACTACAGTATTGTTAAGATTTGTTCAAATGGTGTCCCTAGGCTTAAATATGACCCCGCCCCGAGGGTTCAATTAGGGGACACATGTCATAATAATATATATATTTTTTTTTTAAAAATGGAAATGATTTTGCCTACATCTTCACAGAAGCATTGTTTGGTGAAGGAGGTTCAGATTTGTAAAAATGAATGGGTTCCACTGTCTTAAGGGGTCAGGAGGGGCCCCAAAAGGGTAAAAATAGGGAATTACTAAAATTGTTTTCTTGAGAACCGGTATGTCAGATTTGTTCATATTTGGCATAAATTATCCATATGTGTAGGGGTTTGATTGCAGATAAGAATTAAGGGGCTAAAATTTATAGGGGCCCTGTAAAGGGACTTAGAATTTTACATAAGGATACTATGGGAAAACAGAAAATTCTCTTTTTCTTTCATTCTTTCTGAAACCACTAGGCCAATTAAACTGAAACTTCACATGCATGTTTCTGTTGCATAGGAGACAATACAGAAGATTTTTTTTTCGATCTAAAATTCAAGATGGCCACTGTTACTAAAAATAGTCCAAAACTTAAAATCTTCTTCTTATGAATGGCCCAATATATTTTCAAAATGTTTATGTAGTGATGATGACCAACTATAGTATTGTTAGATTTGTTCAAATGGTGTCCATAGGGTTAAAAATGACCCCGCCCCGAGGGTTCATGAGTCAGTAGAGCGTCCTCAGGCCCTCTTGGGCCTGTTGTTCATGATACTCCAAGATTTCCTTGGCATATAAGTCGCTTCTTCACATGATTAAATTTTGAATGTCAGTGAATTAAATTTTACAAAATCTCATAATTTACTTATGTTTAAATACTGCTAAATATCTCATGGGGATGAGATTTCCTGGAACTGATATTTTCCCATGAAATGCATTTAATGGGAATGTCATTAGGAAATATTGGCCTGTTCTGTACAAAGATTTACAGTTATACCATTAATTAGTACAGGTATTACTGTCTTAATCTCATGGACGTTAAGAAACACAATTTTCTCTGCAACAGTTTAACATTTATTAAAGAAAATTCATTGTTTTATTGTTTCACAATACACTTTATTTCATAGTTGAACATCATAAAGTAAATAAGTACAAGGCTGACTAGATTAGAAATAGGTGCGGGTCTTAAAATTATCCATAGTTAAAAGGGGATGAAATGCAAAAAACAGATACTTAAATGTTCTATTAAATAAGTTTTAACAAAGTAGTGAAGTCCTCAATCTATAAAAATTTCATTGGCCAAAATCCTACATAAGTGAGGTGTTCAAAATTACGCCATTCCTGTTGACGTTGGCGGTGAACCGTCCATACTCCTCGGCCACTCCTGCAGATGTCCATGCAGTCTGTAATATAAATACGAAATTAATTAGACACAAAAATATAAAAAATTCACAATCGATGTAAAATACAAGTTTAGACATCAAATATTACAGATAAAATTCAATCATATCATGCAATAGAGCAATATTTGAAAATACATTTAATTATATTCTTTTACCTCGTGGCCAGATCTAGAGGACATGACAGTCATAAATACCAGTTATAACGTTATATCTGCTTGGACTGTGCCTCTACAAATTAATAACTAAAAAAATGGACTTAGGGAGTAATATGCGTCGTGCTCAAACCTCTTCCACAAGCTCATTCCTTGACTGAATTTAATAATTTAAGTACTATTCATCAGGTGTGGATTAGCTGGTGCTGAAGCGATTTTTTTTATTCTCGATATCTGGCCACAAGGGGTCGCCAGCGGGCCTCAAACCTAGGTCATTTTATAGCATGTGCAGGCATGTGTGAGGCACGTGCATGGGGTCCATGTTCATATATTTTGTGTATTTAATGGTTCTCAGCATCTTTTGTTCTTCAACAAATAAGCTATCTATCTCCGTAGAAATACGTCCTGTGCCAACACATGCAATTCAACAGTTTTGGCAAATTTAGGTGTCATGTTCAAACCCCTGCCCAGAGGTGATTTTTTTGTCACAATTTGATGATCTTGGTATTTTTTGACAGATCTATTGAATAGCTCCTAAGGTTGCCGTATTTAATTGGCCAGAATGTGCTGGTTCAAGGTCATTACTTTGCCTAGAACTAAGGTAGTCTCCCTGGCACAGCTTCATTCTGAGAGCCACGTGCATTAAGTTCAGCTTAATATATGTTGTAGAGAATTTGTTTCTGTAGAGAACTTTTGTCTTTAAACTATATGACTAACTCAAACCGTTTAGCCAGACGAACCATAATTCCAACTCACATATGGTCAGTTGGCGGGCCAGAAAGGGCTCGAATCTGAACAAAGAGGCCAATTCCGGTCTGAGTTTTTTGACTTGGGTATCATTAGAAAGGTATCGGCAAGCCTGACAAAGTAACGTGAGTTTTTATAGAAAATATCAAACCTGTGCACGTGCAAAACTCGAAATAATAGACTTAGCAAAAAAAAAAAAAAAAAATTATCTCATCAAATAAAGGCCATTTTATTTTTACCATTTCTAAAAATAGCTTATACTTTTTTATATAACTCGAGTCAAAAATTTGTAGCATGTGCCAGAAAATGAGAGGCATGTGCATTCAGTTTATTTTCATATTTGTTGTAGATCACGTCATTCTAAACAACTTTTGTTCGTAAAGTATTAAGCTATCTGTCTCTGTTTAGTCAGAAACGCATCCGTGCCAACACATGCAATTCAACTAATTTGGGTGCCTGGAAATTCAACCCCCCGACCAGAAACCATTTCTTGTCGGAATTCGATGATCTAGGTGTTGTTTGACAGGTATTGACAAGATCTCAAGGTTGTCATATTGAATTGGCTGGAATTCGCTGGTTCAAGGTCATTTCTGGGCCTAGAACTAAGGTAGTCCCCCTGGCATGTACGTCATTCTGAGAGCCATGTGCATTGGGTTGAGCTTCATATATGTTATAGAGAATTTAATTCTGAGCAACTATTGTCTTTGACCTATGTGGCTAACTCAAACTGTTTAGCCAGTATAACCTTAACCCCAACTCACATATGGTCAGATGGCAGTCCAAAAAGGGCTCGAACCTGAACCAAGAGGCCATTTTTGGTCCAATTTTTTCGTATTGGGTATCATTGGAAAAGTCTGGGTGAGCCTGACAAAGTGATGTCAATTTTCTTTTAGAAAATCAGAGACCTGTGCATGTGCGCGTGCAAAACTAGAAAAATAGACTTTGGTTAAAATATATATATATATATAAGAGCATGATCTCATCAAATAAGGGCCAGTTTATTCATACCATTTCAAAAAATAACTTTCTAATATAACTGATTTTTACATGTCATTTTTGCCATTTTTGGCCACGTTCAAGCCTCCATAGACCCCTTAGGATGCAACACAAGGATCTATTCAAGTACTCGAACATGGCACCAAAAATACCTGGTCCAGACACCAAGAAAGGTCATTAGGGGACATCGAAAATATACACATATTCCATTTTTGGGGTTTTAAATTTTTTGATGATATTGTACCTACAACCATATCTAAAATTTTATATAAAAATAGGTAATTGATTAATAACTTTGCCAATTATGTACTTATTGGGCCAATACAATAATATGTTCTTCAATTACTTCTCTTTATCGGTGTCAATATTTGAAGTTTTGATTATCAGGACTATACTTAAATTTAAATTGCATTTTGCAAATGAATTTAAACAAATTTAATTTTCAAGTAAATTTTTGATATGATGATTTCTAGAATTAAATTTGAATAAAATTTACTTGCATTTGAAATAAAAATAAAACAAGTTTACTTCAAAATTTACTAGAATTAAAATCTATTGAAATTTACCTGCATTTGAAATAAAGATAAAACAAGTTTACTTCAAAATTTACTAGAATTAAAGTTGAATGAAATTAATCTACATTTGAAATAAACTTGATACAAGTTTACTTCAAATTTACTTGCACTTAAACTTGGATTAAATTTTACACATAAAATGCCAGAAATTTTAATTTCTAAGTAAATCCCACTTTTATTACAGTGTAATGCTCCATTGACCATTTTCTACTTGCCATCATTTAGCCTTGTTAGAAAAAGATTGTTACAAACATTACATCTTGATGGTTAAAACCTTTACTTCATATAGACGCCTTTGGACACCTCTAATATAGATGCCTTTGGACACCTCTAATATAGAAGGCTTTTGAATTAATGGATGAATTATGTTTATATTAACTGACAGAGTGAAAAACAGTGGAGGAAGTGTTCAGATTGCTTGTTACGAGCAATCTGAACTCTTCCTGCACTGTTTTCAAAGGCCTTCTGTGATTGGTGCGGGAAAATGCTTCTATATGAAGTAAAGAGTTAAAAGATAGCAAATCTTCCTGTAAATAAAAAGTTTATCTATGGTGCACAGTAAGTCATGGTTAGTTATATGGTAGTGTTAGCTACATGCAAGTATACTGGTCAACCTGATAGTTCAATAATCACTCACTGACCTACAATAACTCCTATATCATAATCCAATAAATATCACAAATAAACACTGATATACAAACTCATCAAATAAATAAACCCAGGAAAGATAATTGATAAATCCCTCCCAAAATATTAATTAGGAAAGATAACTGTATACTTCCATCCCTTTAATTACATAATTGCCACAATACTCAGAGTACATGAATACTCAGAAATAATAAACTAGTACTACACAGTTTGCACAGATTTGAAATGTGCTTGATTTTCAACCTCTCCAATGAGAAGTGCTTAGTAACTACCTTACGATCAGGGAACTCCGTCACGACATGGTATGATTCGCTTCGACACTTTTTTATAACTACTTTGAAACTTGCAGCTTGCGAACTAAATAAATTATTGAAGGAAAGATATGAACTGACAGCTCATAACACAACTTTACACACCAAATTTCTTTCCAAGACTGATTCAGAATAGATTGTTGACCAATGGGAATGCATAAGATTGTCAGGTGACAATATTTCCCACCAAAACTACTCAGCCTAGACCAGTATAACTTTAAAGCTAGCAAATCTGTGTATGTTAATATTGGAAACTTGCATAAGTGTTAGTACGTTAAAATATTTAAAAATAGTAAAGTTACACTCTACCGCATCATTACAGTGCATATCATAAATTCAAGCATTTATGTAACTCAGTATGTTTCCATGTGACCCTGAGTCGTACCATGTGACCTGTCAGAACAGCCAGCATTGTAAAAATAACTCTTCTGGCTTGTAGTGCCATAATCCTTTACTTCATATAGACGTCTTTGGACATCTAATATAGAAGATTTTTGAATTATTCGTAGAATTATGTTTATCTTAACTGACAGAGTGGAAAACAGTGCAGGAAGTGTTCAGATTGCTCATCATGAACAATCTGAACTCTTCCTGCACTGTTTTCAAAGGCATATTTATGGAGTAAAGGGATAAGGGCTTAATATATAATGTCATGTATATAATATATTTTAAAGATACCAATATAAGTTGATACATTTCAGCTCTTCACTTGAAGGAAATGATGATGATGAAGATGGGATGGAAGTCGACAAAGATAAAAAGTTTGCAAGGTAAATTAATGACACAATGAATGCCACCTGTAATGATACTACAGAGCTTTTTAATAGATGCAGGTCATGTATAAAAAAGAAGCTGGTTAAATATCTAACGTGACTTCCAAGTCTATTGAAAACGAGAGTGAATTATTCATTATCAGTTATGTTAACACAACCACCGTTTTTAGTAACTTAATTTTATTTTTTTATATTACCATGTTCACATTTTGCTAGCAGATCAGTTATATTATATATACAGTTCCAATTATTCTAGATAAATGGATAATTTACTATCACTGGCATAATATAGTGCGAGCTATTGCAAATGCCTTACAGAAACATAATTAGACTTTCAAGTATATGGCATCATAAGTCATCAATGCTGGATAGATAAAACATCAAAATTGAATAAACAGTTTGTTTTATTGTGGGACTTTTTACAATGGTGGAGCTCATTTGATATGCACCCTCTAACTGCTTCCCAATGGTTCCAAACTACTTAAGAGAAAGTAGTTTGTGTATTTTTTTTTATATAAATTGTCAGAATGATGAAAGTTATTTTTTGACATGTTTGATGTACAAAAAATAAGCTGATACCATTAAAAAAGTTTGAGTCTTTATTTTTGGTATTTAATGTCTGTGCAAGCAGAGTAGCAAAGGCTGAAATGTAAGAATATCCGTATCATTAGCGGGGCATGCAGCTAAAGGTGAAAATAGTCCAGCGGCCGTCTTTCTGCTTGAAAAATTGAACCTGTCTTGAATACCATGATTTCGAATTGACGTTCATTTCAGAAATGTTAAGAAATATCATAGAAAGGTTATTCATGGAAAAGTAATTCATAAGTGCATAATAAACTCGTGGATTATCTGTAATTTTGATCATAATGCATGTTTGCATCACAGATTTGCACGACTGCTTTCCGATGACAAAATTAGATTGTAGTGTGATATTTCGCAAGTAAACGAAACAAATCTTATTTCAACAAAGCTAGGATAACATTTTCACTTAGATGCATAAATTGAAGCATTTTTTGTTCATTCAGACTGAAACTGGAAATTTGAAGAATTCTATATGTCTAAAAGTTGGTGCTTTCAAGTTTTTGTTTAAATCGTGGTTCCGTTTATGAGAGCTGTGGAAAAAAAGAATTTCAAGACTTTATTATTAATGTTTAAGCTAGACATAAAATACATTTATTTAGGGTTAATTGACCTATCAATCCAGGGACCATGAGTTTGAATCCTGACAGAGCCACAGTTTCCATGATGATTGATATATGACATTGCGTCTCTTTGTCATTCATCTCTCACTGCCCCTACATTGATAGTCAGATGCAATACCAGCTGAGCTATCTGGGCCTGGCACAGGTTAAAATAATACTAGAGTATCTTCAATGTTTAAAAACAGATTAGCATACCCATATTGGCCATAATAGAACAATGGCTTATAGCAAATCGTTGCTAATTTTACTAAAAAACATAGATACATTACAGGAATTTCCCCAGGAATTTCTGAAGGCATGTTACAAGACATGAAATGGGGTGGGTACAGAATAGGTATCCGCTCTTTTGTTCAAAGTTTTTAAATTTAGCATTCAACAATGTTGCGTTTTCCAGTACTGGTTAACCTTCCAGGATCCCAAGAAAGAGTGGTTAGGTTAACTGATCGTCTATTTGCCTTTGATGGCATAAAAATGACTTAATTTTCAAACAAACAAATCCTTTGATTTTAAACTTCTACTGATTTTATTAGGTAACTAATGAACCTCAAGCACTCAAGTAGCACATGTGGGACTATTTCAGACATTTCACTGGCTTATCAGGAGAAGTTACCCCCCTTGATAAACGCGTTTTTTTTTAGCTCTACGGGCCAAAGGTCCATCGTTCATCATCTGTCAGCAGCACTTTCTCTGAAACCACTAGGCCAATTAAACTGAATCTTCACATGGATGTTTCTATTGCATAGGAGACTACACAGAATTTTTTTTTTTTTCGATCTGAAATCTTCTTCTCATGAACGGCCCAACAGATTTTCAAAATGTTTATGTAGTAATGATGACCAACTATAGTTTTGTTAGATTTGTTCAAATGGTGTCCCTAGGTTTAAAAGTGACCCCGCCCCGAGGGTCCAATTAGGGGACACAATCATTATAATAAAAAAAATTTTCTTTTTTAAAATGGAAATGATTTTGTCTATATTTTCACAGAAGCATTGTTTGGTGAAGGAGGTTCAGATTTGTAAAAATGACTGGGTTCCACTATCTTGCAGGGTCAGGAGGGGCCCAAAAAGGGTAAAAATTGGGAATTCCAAATATCGTTTTCTTTGGAACTGGTTTGTCAGATTTGTTCATATTTGGCATAAAGTATCCCTTTGTGTAGTGGTTTGATTGCAGATAAGAATTTAGGGGCTAAAATTTATAGGGGCCCTGTAAGGGGACTAAGAATTTTACATAGGAAAACTGTGGGAAAACAGAAAATTCTCTTTTTTTTCTCATCTATTTAGGCAAAATTATTATTCAGTTTGAGTTCTGAAGTATCATCTTGTTATAGGAAATAAGATTTGGCTCAATAAGGAGAATTGACTTTCCATACGGGGCCAGGGTGGGTAAAAAAAGGGTTAAAATTTTAAAAAATCTTCTCCTCAACAGCCGGTCAGTCAAATTTGTTCATATTTGATATGGTATCCTTAAGAGTATGGGTTTAAAGTTTTTACAAATCAAGGATCTTGTATTTATAGGGCCCTGTAAGGGGAGTTTGAGCTTAATTGTCTTTGTGTTCCGGTTCTATTATTTTTCATGGAGTAATGGCCCTTTAATTCTGTCTGACCAAATTCTTGTCCGAGCTATTTCTCTACAATCCCATGTTGGAATTTTATGAAACTTGCTAGGATGCATCATTACCAAGTGCAGATGCGCATATTGTCTTTGTGTTCCGGTTGGATGATTATTCACAGAGTTATGGCCGTTTGATTCTGTCTGACAAAATTATTGTCCACGCTATTTCTCTACAATCCCATGTTGGAATTTTATGAAACTTGCTAGGATGCATCATTACCAATAGCAGATGCACTTATTGTCTATGTGTTACGGTTCACAGAGTTATGACCCTTTCATTGAGTCTGTAACCAAATTCTTGTCCACGCTATTTCTCTACAACCTCAGGTTGGAATTTTATGAATTTGCTATGTTGGTGTTCTGGTTCAATGATATTTCATGGAGTGATGGCCCTTTCATTCTGTCTGTGACCAAATTCTTCTCCGCTCTATTTCTCTACAACCTCTGGTTGGAATTTTATGAAACTTGCTAGGATGCATCATTACCAAGTGGAGATGTGCATATTGTCGTCATGATGTTATTTCACTACAACCTCTGGTTTAAATTTTGTAAAACTAACTAGGATCATATTGTTCTGGTTCAATGATTTGCGAATGAGTTCTGTGAAGTGTAGAGCCAAATATTGTTCCTGCTATGCAGTTTGGTATTTTTCAACCAAGTAGCCGGTACAGAGTCAAACACTCACTACGGGAGCATCCATCGGTTCCTCTGATATTTTCTTGTTTTCATTTTGCATCCATGTGTACAAAAAAACTTCTTTTTAAAATTTGAATCACTTCTGAACCTTAAACACTCAAGTAGCTCTGCTGAACCTTAAACACTCAAGTAGCACTTCTGAACCTTAAAAACTCAAGTAGCACTCATGAACCTTAAACACTCAAGTAGCACTCATGAACCTTAAACACTCAAGTAGCCCTTCTGAACCTTAAACACTCAAGTAGCACTCATGAACCTTAAACACTCAAGTAGCACTCATGAACCTTAAACACTCAAGTAGCCCTTCTGAACCTTAAACACTCAAGTAGCACTCATGAACCTTAAACACTCAAGTAGCACTGCTGAACCTTAAACACTCAAGTAGCACTCATGAACCTTAAACACTCAAGTAGCACTGCTGAACCTTAAACACTCAAGTAGCACTCATGAACCTTAAACACTCAAGTAGCCCTTCTGAACCTTAAACACTCAAGTAGCCCTTCTGAACCTTAAACACTCAAGTAGCACTGCTGAACCTTAAACACTCAAGTAGCCC
Source organism: Panopea generosa (assembly GCA_029582155.1). Lineage (NCBI taxonomy): Eukaryota > Metazoa > Mollusca > Bivalvia > Adapedonta > Hiatellidae > Panopea > Panopea generosa. The sequence continues at coordinate 60,713,602 of CM055902.1, forward strand.
TTCTGAACCTTAAACACTCAAGTAGCACTCATGAACCTCAAACCATTCAAGTAGCACTCATGAACCTCAAACATTCAAGAAGCACTGCTGAAGCTTAAACACTCAAGTAGCACTCCTGAACCTCAAAGAGATTGATAGCTTGGTTACTTGATGAAAATGATGAACATAATGTTATTTGAAAAATTGATGTGAAACTTATTTGGAAAAAACTATACTCAACTACAGGGATGTGCAGACTGCATGGTTTTAATTATCATCCGGTCCTACCTACCTGCAGAGATGGGCAGACTAGTTTTAATTATTATCTAGTCCTACCTACCTACAGAGATGGGCAGACTTGTTTTAATTCTCATCCAGTCCTACCTACCTACAGAGATGGGCAGACTGGTTTCAATTCTCATCCAGTCCTACTTACCTGCAGAGATGGGTAGACTGGTTTTTAATTTTCTGCCAGTCCTACCTAACTATAGAGACAGGCAGGCTGGTTTTAGCTCTCATCCAGAAACTTAAATTAAAAGAGGGTTGAACAACTGTGCTGCATGCACCTAAATGATTGCTTTTGTAGCAAATTTAATTAAAAAAAAAGTGACATTTATAATCCTATTATCTTTGCTATATAATTATATATTCCGAGTCTTAAAAATAATAATAAGAGATCGTGACACAAGTTCATATTGTAATAGGATTTGTTACCTGACTACTGACACGCCTAGAGAATCTTTTATTATATTGATTTCATTACCTTAGCTGCTAGCTGCCCTTGATATATGTGTACCTGCCACTAGCAGATCTTAGTGTGGGACAGTGGGGCATAGTAAGTGTGAAGCCCAACTTAGAGCAGAAACAATAATTATTGTTATACAAAGTTTAATTTTGAAAAAAAAAAATGATTTTTTGATCATCCTAAATGAAGATTATTTTTTTCAAATGATTATGCCTGCCCCCCTCCATATCTATCTCCATCTCTCTTGGCCTAGATCCTGTATCCACCCTTGACTTTTGCATTGTATTCCAGGAAACTTGTACTCTGGTATGTCATACAATCCAGTCATAAACACCTATGTGATTAAAATAGCTACCGTAATAAAGTGGATACATTAGATATCATAATTATACGTTGTCAGTTTTGTATTAATCAGATGCCTGGTCTAGTATTTCGTAACCAGTGTCAGACTACACAATCGAAGGTAAATGTGAAAAAGACTGCCTAATTTAAAAGAAATATATCCACTAACTACTTTATTTTCAGTATTATGATCAACCAGGCTTTGTTTTGTTAATGGTTTTGAATTTATTTATTTTACATTGATTGTGAAACAAGTTCTTAAACGTTAGGCAAATCGTGCTCAAAGTCTGAATCCTTGGTTGAACCAATATGATGCATACATAATGTGGCTAAAAATAAAATGTCCTGCTCATTGATATAGCCCGTAGCTGTGCTTATTTCAACTTTCTGTAGTTGTTGCCTATGACTTATGGGTGTGTCGCTATAATGCCAGGTATTAATAATAACAAGAATCACAATCTGAGCTCTCTTGAATCGATAACAACAGGAAGAACAGGAAGAACAGGAAGAAATAGAAACAGAAAACTTCTGTACACTGATATTTATTGGCTTTCCTGAAATTTCTTTTACTCATCTTTTCATCACTTCCTAAAAAGTTTGAACTGAGTTTCGTTTTTAAGTGCACAACATTTTTCTCCACCATTTGAAGAATGGTGGAGGGGGGTTCAGTGATACTCCTGTCCATCTGTTTATTCATTTTTGAGTGCGTCTATGTTAACCCTTTACTTCATATAAATGCCTTTGGACACCTCTAATATTTAAAGCATTAATTCACCAAATATCAGCAATGGATGAATTATGTTTTTATTAACTGACAGAGTGGAAAACAGTGCAGGAAGTGTTCAGATTGCTCGTTACGAGCAATCTGAACTCTTCCTGCACTGTTTTCAAAGGCCTTCTGTGATTGGTGCGGGAAAACGCGTATCTATGGAGTAAAGGGTTAAATAATATTGGTTCCGTTCAATAAACAGAACGGGTCTGTATTATTTGATATATTTTGTGTATTTGACAACGTCGGGTTAAACTGTCCAGGAATTATGGTTCCTTATTTACTTAACTTTCAGTAAAAAATTGGTTTCCGATTAATAGCAGAGACATTCGTTGTTAACTGACATTTTCTTAGTTTTTCAAAAGGCTATCCCCTCTCCTAAACAAAATCCTAAGCCAGCCATAAGAGGTAAGAGATCTGAAGATTTTAGTTCCTTTAACCAATTAGATCACAACAGACCATCAAACAAACAAATTATTAAAGATTCTTAGAAAGTGATATGGGTAGTTCTCAGTTATTCAGCAAATTTCCAGACACAATGATGGATTTATTAAATTATAACTTAGAGTAAATATTTTGGTGTTAAAATGTAGTTTAAACATTCCTCTGTATGATTTTAATAATAAAAAGATAGTTTGTGACAAGTAAATCATGTAAATCAAAATTTATGTATGGTAACCTCAAGGTTTTGGACGTTACATTTTATTTATTGACAATAGTTTATGCATTTAATGGGTGATTTCAATACAATAACTTATGATTATTAGATAAGACTGGAGAATACCTATGAAATAATAATTATAGAAAAAATCAAATATAACCAGAACGAAAGTAATTATATATATTTTGTAGTTGTGGATGTTACTCAAAATTTATATGATAAAATTAAGCGTGTTGCTATCTATATCCGAACAAACTGAAATAGTACTCAAAACTTTCAATTAGAGAACATATCCTTGTGATTTTTCATATTAACTTCAAACTGACATACATATATCAGAATAGTTTGTCACAATTCATATGGACATTACTCTTTGACAATTGACAAATATGCAAATATGTAACGTCCACAACTTAAAAATAACATCCACAACATACACAAATTACAAGATTACTTCTGTATTGTTTTATAATTGTTGTTATATTGATGTTAATTGTGTACATCTCATCACACTTGGCCATGTGTTATAACATTTTATCCTAGTATACATATTTAAACTTGTACTTTAGTGGTTTGAACTCGTTTCACTGCTAACTACTGAACAACTACTAGTAATATTAAAGGGTTATATTAGTAATATTGAAATAAATAAATTATGTTGTCTTACTTCTAGTATTTATCTACATGTGCCAACTGTATTATAAGAAGGATTACCCAACATCTGTGTACTAGGCTGCTAGTAGTATATACTATAAACAAAGTTTATGAGCCCCACCAACCAACTAGTATAGAAAATCACTTAAAGCCACTATCTGCTCACTGTATTATTACAGTGCTTTCCAAAACTTTGTGAACTAGACTAGCAGCACTTAGTATATCTCCAGTATATAAATGAGACCCCCAACCAGAAAAGGTATTGACAAGTATACAAGTCTCTTCTGACAAATGGCAATTAAAATTTATTGGAAGAATAATCAACTATATCCATATATGTCAGTGAATAATATATAAGTTTTTTCTTTTGATCCCTAAAGAATCTTTTGTTCTATTAAAATGGCATCTTCACAACTTCCTGAGACATCTCAAAGGTCTGAAAATACACAAATGAATGTTTTTATATTATTATTAAGTATTTTATACAGTCAAAAAGTTTATTTGTACACATATAACAAAATTATAGCGCTATAAAAATAAATAATTAGTATATTAATCCTACTGGGAGAGAGTAAGAAGGCAATTTACTTTTATTTTATCTAAACTGATATAAATTGTATTGGCACTGTTCTTACCTTTGAATACATAGAAGAATCTCCTAAGTCCACTCGTAGACAAATCTGGAGAGGAGATAACACTCACAATATCCTCAAAGATCACTGTGCCTGGTCTCCTAGAGCTGCCAAAGATCTCCACACTCGAGGAAATGGTTTTAATTAACAAACCCATGGCCATTGATCAACTTGGACATAAAAAAATGTTTCTTGATAAATTTGTAGTTATTTTTTGTCTGTATTTATTTAAATTAAATGATAAAGCAACATAATTATGGGCATGAGATTTTCTTAAAAGTAATGAAGAGAACAAAATTAGTATCGTTTGTAGTTATTGTTTTTAATATATATATATTTTATATCATTAATACTGGTACTAAGCATTATTATTTACAATTAAATTTTTAAAAATTAAACTGTTAACATGAGAATAACATTCTAAAGGATATTTTGTAAACTTAGATCAATTAATTAGTAATTTATGTTTCAGACTTTAACACATAATTGTTTGTTCCAAAATTCTTGTGTCAAATGTAACATCCATAACAAAGAAAACATCCATGAATTGATAATATTTCTTATTTATCGGGAGTACTGGCAAACTCATACTTAGGTCAACTCAATTTCTACCAAAAAAGGATAATTAATTGTTAATCTTCTTGTCTCTCATATTATTTCAATTAGAGATAATATAAAATCAGTTTTGGATGTTACACATTCAAGTAGAAACAAATGTCAATGTCACATCCACAACATTACCTAACGTCCGCAAACGTAACGTCCAAAACACGACGAAGGAGATATTTGGTGACAGAATAGACAAACTAGAATTGCTGTGTTCATTTACAGAGAAAATGGTATGATACCAAATACTGGGGTATACATCATGGTTATTAATTACATTAAAGCGTAGGACATTTGGTATAGACAAGTTGACCATGTCAAATAGTAACATCCAAAACACGATAAAATGTCAATGTATAACGTCCATATACGCATTTGATTTACAGACATAACACGGACCGCTAGCTGCGTCAATACGGCAATTTCCGTCTTTTCTTTCGATTAACATTCATTGTTTATTGTTTGCAATCATCACAATAGTACATGGATTCACTTTAGATGTTTTATCAATAGAGTGATGAAATGTTCTGGACGTTACTCCGACTTTTTGATTGACCGACAACACTTACCTCTATATTCTCCCTGCTGGTGGTAAAGTTGTGTACACACAAACTGATGACGCGTTTTTGGACACGTTTATTTATCCATTGAGGGGTGTTAGATATGATACGATCATAAAATTGATAATTTACGACGATTCGTTTTGGATGTTACAAATTGACCGACATTTATACATTGAGGAAAGTTCGGTGATATTTTTTTATTGTGAAATCCTGTATATCACTCTACTTTACAAGGTAACTTTAAACAAACAACCTAACACCCCCACATGCAAATGATGTTGTCCATGCTTGTATTGTCTAAAAATAGATGCCAGAGTTTCATACAAAAATTGACCGACACCGTAACGTCCATACGCAGAATTTAATTTCTATTAAAATCAACTTTTTATCGGCATTTTAGTCTTTTAGAGATGCTTATATTTTAATTTTATTTATGGTTTTACAGTTACCATAAATAATGACTTTATAATCCATCGGAAAGTAACAATACAACTTAATTGTATATACTGATGGTAAAATGTCCCAAAATGGACCCTGTCAAAACTGGCATTTTTCGATTTAAAAATGTTGTATTTTTTTTCTTTCTGACCATATCTCCATAAAACTATCTTCACTATTCATTCAGATCATATCTAAAAGTATTAACACAACAAACATGTCAAGTAAGCTTTATTTTTATTACAAATTATAATCAAAGTTCCATGGTACTGAATTGCTGAATAACTGAGAACTACCCATATCTGCGAGGTACTGACAGGAGCAACTGATGAGCCACTCCCTTGAGTCTGTGTAGCACCACTATCCTTCCCGCAAGCTAATGTTCAATGTAAAGTGGCCCATGGAAACCTACTGCTAGTTCACCTATAGACTGTCCACCATTTTGAGGACCTCTTGATTAGCCTGATAAAAATAAACATGGATTATAGACAGTTTTTTTTATTTTTTGGATATATATTTTTTTTTGAATGGGGGTTTAACACCATTTTTAACACATTTCAAGTCATATATGGCATATCCAGTTTTACTGCTGGAAGAAGACCTCAGACTGAGTCAGGATGAATAGAACCACTGTCCTTCTGCAAGTAACTGGAAACTTTCTCACATAAAGTTTTTGGAGGGAGCGGGACTCGAACCTACAACCTTAGCGGTGAGAGGTAAGTGATCTTGAGGCGACGCCTTAGACCACTTGGCCACAGAGGACCCCCCCCCTTTTTGGATATTTAACTTGCAGTCCATTATAGGCAATGTAAAATCGTCAAGGCTGTTTTATCTCTATCACAACTTAGAACAATATAAGTTATAATTATATACTTTTAACTGCAGTCAGACCTGTGTAAGTCACCTCTATTAAGCAACAGCCTGTCTTAAAACACCACATTTGCTTCATTCATTGACTGGCTGCTTAAGACAGGTTTGTCTGTACATACATGTACTTAAATAAGGATTACACATTGTGAATCTTTAAATGAAAAAACAAATTATAAACATATACTGAGCTGCTGAGCATCGTGAGTGTTACTAAATTTTGCCTCGCCCACACATACATTAAACACTGGAATTTAAGTAGAGGTTTAGTAAAACAAGGAAAAGAGGATTTTCTGTTGTATTGAATAATTTTGTTATCTAAATTTTAGCAGCTGTAAGCTTCACACGCCTACACAGAGATGGTAGTAAAATAACTGAAATAGACAAAACATGGAAGAAAGTCTTTGATTTAGCCATTAGGTGTAATTATAGCATAATGAATCACAGAGTAATTTGATTAAATACACACAATTTAATTAGGTAGTACTATAATTATAGACCTGAGTCCGTGCATTTAAAGGCGTATATATGGGGAAAAAAATGCTGTAAATGTCTTTAAAAATAAAATAATTTTTTCACTAATATAGAAAATCTGAATGGCTTAATATGTCAAATCTACTAAAATGTGACAAAATCACTTTTTAAATCGGAGTAGTAAACTTGAAACGAAATCCTCATTCTAAAATATAGACATTACCTATATACTGCTAGACAACATTTGCATTATCATTGGGACTCTGATTCTTAGATGAAACAATTTGTACTATGTGTAAATCTTTATTACAGATTGAATTGAAATCAAAATAAAATCACGGGACTCATTTAATATGTTAAAAAGTATGTTGCAATTTTTTCAGCGGGAAATCTATTTTAGTCTAACCTAGGCACGTAGCCCACTTTAGGAAATTTATCCCTTTTCATGTACTATTCTGGCATGTCTGAATAGATATTCTCATAGCAATATAGTTTCATTAAGTATACTAATACATCTATAGGCATGATAACATTATAGTGGAAAAAAAAGTTAAAAGCCAATTTCAAAATTGGAAAAATCCTGATGAATTCACTTTAATAATTAATTAATGTGTGTTCAGATGCATTGCTATAAATGTCTGACAAAAACTTTAAAATGAATATAAAGCATCATATTATTAATTACTCCTGTCATGAAAAATGTTGGGTCTTTTCACATGTTTATGTTTAATTCTATATTTGAGTGTCATCCATTTTAACACTTAATTAATGCAAAACAGTTGTAACTTGTTATATGAAAATTGAATTGATTGATTGAATATTTTGCATCATTTTTATGCCATCAAGGGCTAACAGACAATCAGTTAACCTAGCCACTGTTTCCTGAGATCCTGGAAGGTTAAACCTAACCACTGTTTTCTGAGATCTTGGAAGGTTAAACCTAACCACTATTTTCTGAGATCCTTGAAGGTTAAACCTAACCACTGTTTTCTGAGATCCTTGAAGGTTAAACCTAACCACTGTTTTCTGAGATCCTGGAAGGTTAAACCTAACCACTGTTTTCTGAGATCCTGGAAGGTTAAACCTAACCACTATTTCCTGAGATCCTGGAAGGTAAACCAGTACTCAAGCATACCTCATCTCCGCAATTCACTGATAACTTTCCCACTTAAATCAGCAGTGAGATGAATGATAATGAAATGCAGTGTCATATATCAACCATTACGGAGACTGTGGCCGGACGGGGATTCAAAGTCATGACCCCTTGTATTAATAGTCAGATGGGCAAAGGGCTGAGCTAATTTGGCTAAGCGTTATTATGAGAAATAAAGTACACTCGGGTCCCGTTATAACACAATTTTTCTATGGCATCCAACTTTTAAAATTGATATTTTCAGCCAGATTCATTAAAAACTCATGGTATGATAATTGATGATTTGATTGAAAATCTCAACTAAATCACTAGATACTGTGACCATGTATTTGTGCATCAATAACACCTTTGATAATTCAGACTGAAATGAAAACAAGTTCTTATTGTTATAAACAACATCGCTTTTAAATGATTTATGCCGACAATGGTCTGTCATATTTATCACACATTGTCATATGTTTGTTAACGTTACTTTGACCATATACAGTATTGCTAAATAATATAGTGTACAGTGCACCTTAAAATATATATAAAGAGGTTCCGCGTATAGCACAGTTTCATTCAGTGAATCGGGCTACCGCATTATAACAGGACCCAGGTGTATGTATACTAAGGGAGATTTTTATCAATCATTTGAATCTTTTGTGAATCAATTAATAGTGATTTCCCAGACATATAAAAATATCATAATAAAAAAATTGTGCCATTATCTAAATAATATTTCCTATACACATTTTCAGACTTTCTTTCTAAAATACTTCATTATAAGTTTTCTAAATAAGTGTCACTAATGCCAATGCTCCTTTCGGACATGATTTTTCAACCATTTTGTTTGTTGCAAGTACGCTGGGCCCGGTTAGTTCAGTTGGTAGCACATCTGACTATCAGTCCAGTGGTCGTCACGGAGTTTGAATACCTGACCTCCACAATCTCGGATATGATTAATATATAACATTGTGTCTCATTGTCGTCCATCATCCACATAAACTCTGAGCTTGCTACTTTAATTCTTCATAATCAGTTGAAGTGTTGGGATTGCAGTTACATTTCTGACCAGCGTTTTAACAAATATGGGTTGGCATCTCTGGGGGCCGTTTCACGAACTTCTTAGTGTAAATTTGAAGTTATGAAAAAAAGTTAGGAAATTCATTTATTGTGCCGCTTACTTATTTTGCGATCTTTTGTAAGCCTAATAAAAAGTAATCTTTCTTAAATTTGTAGAAATACTGCGAAAATGAAACGTTCCTCGATGTCACAATTTGTTTGTAAGACATTCTTACAAGAATACAACTGTTAATGGCCCCTGATCTTTATCACATGAAGTTCAGGTGACAGCAGCTGCTATGCTTGCTTCATATAACAAAATTGATATATATATATATGATATATATAATAGAAGTCTGCTGATGTTAATTGTCTTTTTAAAGGTTAAGAGTGAAAACCAATTCATTTACAAGAATCAGCAAGCTTGATGTCATTCCTATATGTATCCCACTTTCTCAACCTTTTAATTTAGCACCTATGCAAACAATCTCATGTTCCCAACTTTCTAATTCACACCTTCAAGTTACCTGTGTTTTCTACACTGCTCATAAAAATTGAAAATTATGTATAAGGCAAACTTCAATTTAATATGATAGATAATAATGCATATATATTTGTTAATAAAAAATGTGGTTTTAATAAGTTTATTATGATAAATAATATGCATATTTAATTAATGGATTGAAAATTAAACAGTTTATGATTGGATAGTTAAAGGACTAAATAAGTTGATGATGTTTATGATAATTAAATAATCATATATCTTATGTTACAAACTGAATGACTGGAACTAACTTCAATATAATTATAATTGATAATTACTAAAACATAGTTAAAGTTGTTCACTGTAATACAAACAAATGGCTAATTATCATTTTAATATCTATATATTGGGTCAGAGACATAGACACAGAGACTCACAGGTGCAGGTGCTTCTCGCGATAACTCGTAAACACCTATTGTTCTCAATCACGTGACCGTGATCTCCGCCATATTTGATCTGGTTTCCTGGCCGTTTAATAAATTGTTGATTTATCGATTTATTAGGGAACCAGACGAGGTGTGCACCTGCAACTGTGTAAACAATAATATTGGATTACATGGCAACAGCTTTCCGCAGTTTTCTACTTATGATTATAATTATATTGTTGTGGTATATAAACAGAATATATTGATGAACGGGTTTTGATACTGTTTTATTGTTATTATTGATAATGAAAAAATAATAAAAAAAACATAATAGCAGAAAAATGTTTTGCAAGTTTATAATGAACAACTGTTAAAGAATAGTGGGTGGGGAATGGGTTGATTTCAGCGCTTATGACTTTTCTTGGGAATCAAGATTCAAAAACACTAGCAATCAATCTTATACACTAAATAAAGAAAATTATGAAAATATAATTAAAAAAAATACTTAAAATTTCTCTATTTTTCAAAAAAAACATCAAGATGATCTGCCTTGTATTGTTTTTTTTTCAATATGACCGACGATTATGCTATAATCGAATCACGTGACTCTCGGGATGTGCGTTATTTTAAAAATAGCCACTATAGCAGAAGAACAGGCTTCCAGTCTCTGTGTCTATGTCTCTGATTGGGTCATGTTTAGTATTTTATCATCATTCATGTCAATATGGCAAATGGGCAAGTCAACAAAAGGTTCATAGAAAACAGTTGTGGTGGACAGACTCTCATAACAATTAAACATGAAAAAGGTCAGCGCAAGATGCTCTCAGATAAACAGAAATGGGTTAATACGTCCAGGAAATTTCTGCAGTGCATATACCTATTGTGACTGAATGACATGATGTCACCTGATGTTATTTTGCATGATGATGCTTCCCATACATCTTTAACAGTCAGTGTGTTTATGTATGTAATTTCATTTCTTAAGCAAACGTCTTGAAATTTTCAGGTATCATGTATTAAAGATTGGACATCATGCAGAACAATTTTCATTAATTTAACACATGTCATACAAAAGTAATAGACTTAATCTGGTTATTTCTGGATCACCACTCATAATTGAATAAAAAAGCAAAAACAAACAGTTGAGATCAGATAATTAAAATCATAAAAATTGTTGTAAAAACATTGTATTAAAAACAGATGAGTCATCTTGATTGATGTCACTTCTTAAAATTTTAGCTACTTTTGAGAGAGCATTCGCTTCATCATCATAAATTTTATCAGATGCCTGTTTTATTGCTTTACTAATGTCTTCATCATAAACTAACAAGACATCTCTGCCCTGTATGAGATTCAATGTTTGGAATGTTTACACAATCTGGTTGTTATAATTTACGCGACTACTGCTTTCTACACCTAGGTACACTAAATTTTGCCAAATCTGCAAGCTTATGTACTGTTATCTTATCAGAATCATGAAAACGAGTTTCCTCTATGTAAGAGACTAGTTCTGCGAGTGCAATGCGATGCGTCTGTTGACAGGATTTATCCAAATCATTATATGTTTGCAGTTTCCTTGATCTGTTGTTAAGTGTTACCAAACAATTAGAATGATATATGTCTTCTTGTGATATAAGGTCTCCCGCACCAAGTTTGCTTATAAAACAGTGTCTTGTAATTTTATAGCACATTGTCTCACTCTTGAGTCCATTTCAAATGTTGAAGCTTGGTGAAGATTGCCTGTTTTATAGTTACAGAAGAAGCATTTATTTTGATTTTCGAAGTTTTGAGGGGGTATATTGGAGTCACCCTGTGGTTGGTCTGTCGGTCTGTCGGTCTGTCTGTCCGTTGCAATTTTCCTTGTCCGGAGCATCACTTGAAAAGTACTGGATGGAATTTCATCAAACGTCATACAATGGTAGAATATAATGAGAGGAAGTGCAGTGTACAAGAAACATAACTCTATTCTTGCTAATTACAGAGTAATTGCCCTTTGATATTTTTTCTTGTCCGGAACATAACTTGAAAAGTATGGGATGGAATTTCATCAAGCTTCATACAATGGTAGAATATAATGAGAGGAAGTGCAGTGTACAGGAAACATAACTCTATTCTTGCTAATTACAGAGTTATTGCCCTTTGATATATTTCCCTTGTCTGGAGCATTACTTTTAAAGTACTGGATGGAATTTCATCAAACTTCATACAATGGTAGAATATAATGACAGGAAGTGCAGTGTACAAGAAACATAACTCTATTCTTGCTAATTACAGAGTTATTGCCCTTTGATATATTTCCCTTGTCTGGAGCATTACTTTTAAATTACTGGATGGAATTTCATCAAACTTCATACAATGGTAGAATATAATGACAGGAAGTGCAGTGTACAAGAAACATAACTCTATTCTTGCTAATTACAGAGTTATTGCACTTTGATATATTTCCCTTGTCCAGAGCATTACTTTTAAAGTACTGGATGGAATTTCATCAAACTTCATACAATGGTAGAATATAATGACAGGAAGTGCAGTGTACAGGAAACATAACTCTATTCTTGCTAATTACAGAGTTATTGCCCTTTGATATATTTCCCTTGTCCGGAGCATAACTTGAAAAGTACCGGATGGAATTTCATCAAGCTTCATACAATGGTAGAATATAATGAGAGGAAGTGCAGTGTACAAGAAACATAACTCTATTCTTGCTAATTACAGAGTTATTGCCCTTTGATATATTTCCCTTGTCTGGTGCATAACTTTAAAACTATTGGATATAATTTAATAAAACTTCATACAATGGTAAACCATTTTCTGTCATGGCGGCGTTCGGGGGTATTCATCACCTTCAGTGATAGCTCTAGTTTTACTTCGGGTACTGCATTCACCATCTTCTTCATCTTTAATCTTGTGCTTTTGTAACCTTGCAAGCTTTAGTTTGCTAAACTTATTTCAATAAGCCTTATGCCACTTATGCTTATAAGGAGTTCAATTATATTTTCTTTTTCACCAGCATTCGAAAGTGTCCTAATGCATGAAAGCTTGTAATAGCCTGCACCTTTATAAACATCTTGACGTTTAATAAATGCAGGGCATTGTTGTGTTTCATTCAATGATTCTTGACATGCATTTAATCCAGTCTATAGGAGAGTAAACTACTTCAGATTTGATAATGGAAGTACAATTTGATGCTCGGCCCTCTCGATTTGTTTTGACATATTTGAATTTGTTTAAATAACATAGTACTACTCTTTATATGTTAGGTTCCATCACTAACATATCTTTGTGTCATCATAGGTGTATAAAGAAAGATAAAGTCATTCAAACTGCGTTAATCAAATTAATATTTAGATTTCTTCCTTTTCTGTTGTAAAGGTTTGATGGTATAACAAATACTTTTGTTTTAAATACTTCTTATTTTAAAAATAAACTTAAAATAAATAAATAACCATCAATTGCTACATATTGATATATGCATCCATAATTTTAGCATTGCACAGTTTCCATTTAATCCATCCATTCATCCACTTACTGGTGCGTATCCGAACACTATTACAGTTTTAAAAATCATTGAGCAGGACTCCTTTTAGGAATTTTTATTAATAAATATATCATAAAACAATAGAATGGTATCTAAGAATGATAACTTACCTAAATGTATCAGCAAATCTTTTATAATTAGTCAATGATTCACAAAAACAGCAGCAAAAATGTGAATAGAAAGGTATTCTTCTGCTACATACAAATGGGGGAATATTTAACAAAGGGAAGTTACTTTTGCTATATTACTTATTAATAACATCAACAACTTTATATTGAAAACACAAAGTTCTGAAAATAGGAAAATAAATGTTTGGCACACATTAAAAATATGACATAAAAATGTTAAACATATGTTTGTTTTTTTATAGTTTATTGACCTTTTGACCTTTCAAATTAATATAAACATTCACATTCTATCTAATAAACTTATTTATTTGACATATATATCAAAAAGTGCTATGCCTACTAATAATGAGCAAATAGAGCATTCTCTGGCCCACTTGGGCCTCTTGTTCTACATATAAAACAGTTGGCAATTAAATACATCATCCCATTAATTGAAGCTACAAACTTAATCACAGGTCACCTTCTGTGATATTGACATTTCCTTTTAAAGAATGGCTCTAATTACATGTAATGTTGAAATATTTCTATATGCCAGTAATTTAAGCCTTTTAATTTGTTGTGTCCACATCATCAAGTGGAGTTTAATAGGAGCGACATTCAGAATAGCCATATATCCCACACCTTCAAGGTGGTATATGTCATCTTACAGTTATTTGTCGCATGTTCAAGGTCAAGGTCACAATGGATGTTGTACAATTTGGACAAGTTACTGAACTGTCCAAATCTTATTATTAATGTCAGAGTTATATGGCCCTAATTGAATAATCCAAAATTAACACCTTGATTTTGTATGCACTCTTTATCATCCTAATTTTCATTTGAATCTCACCAAACTTACGGTGTAGTCTAATAACCATGATATCTTGGACATAGTTTTGAAATGGCCAAATCAGATACTTAATGTTGGAGTTATGGAGCTTATATCATAAAAAATTGCATTAATTGATGTTTTGTGATGAATAGAATTAGAGTTATGACTAATTGAAATGCACTCTAGCACCAGCTCCTGCTGGTTCAATTTTATCTCCCCAAAGTTAACAATGACCAGGTTTGAGACCAGCTCATTACAAAATCTTTATTTGAGAAAGTCTGCCAGTTCGTTGTGGGAAGACAGTTGTTCTACTCCGATTCATTCCGAGGCCTTCATCCGCCAATAAAACTGGAAATGCCATTATATAACCTGTTATGTGATGATGGTGGGGTTAAAGCCCTGTACTGAATAAATCTAGTTTATTCATATGATTGAAATTGAAATATTAAGTCAGTGGAAAAGAAATAATTTTTTAATCTTTTAGTGGGCATGTTTGTTATATATATACTGAAGACTTGAAAATAATATACATACATAAAGCGGGGTGGTAGTGTAATGGATAGAGTGTTGGTTGCTCACACCAGAGGTTGCAGGTTCAATCCTCTGATTGACCCGATACCTCTCATAAAACAACACTCAGTACTGGTTCTACCCAGGAAGCAGACGGAGTTTTCATCGCAATTGAGCTAAAATAAATTAGTATAAACTAATATAGTGTTAGTATAATATGACTGGATGTCAGTTCATTGTTGGGCTATTGTGACTGAATGTCAGGCTGGTGTCAGTAATGTGACTGAATATGTCTACGGCATGATACGTGAGTGTTAATTTAACTCAGAATACTGTGTAAAGCAGACACTGTCGGAATAACGACTGAAAAACTGGTGAAATCCATCCTATACATAATAATTAAAACAATACAATTTATTTTATATGTACTCAATTGCACTACAGCACTCCCAGTGTCTGCTGCTCGGGTGCGTTAAATAAGGTATCTCGTAAATTAAGTTGGGGGAAGATTTGTTAAATAAAAAAAAATTTTACTCCTTAAATGGACTATTGCAAATTATAAGCCTGATGAGATGATTGTGGTGTCGAGTGTCTGGCAGGTCATATAAAATATAAAAAAAGTGAATAAATCTGGATTGAATGCAAGCAGAAAAAGGTCATGTGACATCAAATTTTGCAATTTAATTGGATACTGGATGACTTCATTAAATTGAAAAAGAGGTTACTAAGCCATGTAAAAACTGTTTTTAGTAATAAACGGTAAGATCAAATTACTTTGACTGAATGATTCGTCTATCTGTCAGACAAATTTTAGTAGAGCATGTCATTATAGAGTAAAAGATAATGTGCATCTTGGATAACATCATTAATAAAAAAATAACTGATCAGCTTGAGCAATTTTTTTTAGGATTTATTGAATAGATTTTTAGTGCCAACATGGGCTTGTAGTCAATCTTTTAGCCTTACCACTCTTTCCTTGGATCCTGACAAGTTATAGCGAATACCATGTTAGTGTCTGATGTTATCAAATTTATCAGGGTTTTTTTTGTGGTGAACCTGATAAAGTTCATAATATTAGACACTAACATGGTATTCTATTTATCATGTCAATATTTCTAGTTTGTGTTTTATTCATTTTAAGTTGGGTTAAAAGTAGTTCCGTCCAGGTCAAAATGTATATAATTATACATAATAACGTCATGAATTATACATAATGACGTCATGTGCCTGATAAACTTGCATTGGCATGATAAACCCATGTTTATCAGGCAGGCAGTTATCAACAGAAATGAATGCATTGACATGATAAAACCAGTACTCGAGCATACACACACTCCACAAGTAACTGATAACTTTTAAGAGAACACTTATTTTTTATCCATGAAAGAATGTACCGACATGTTTGAAACACACTGACCATGATGACGTTTTACGTGGCCATTTGTTTCATGCGCAAGTGTTGACCAGGCCGATAATGATTATGAGTTTTCATCCCGGGCCAATAAGTGATAATCAGTGTGTGAAGGCAGTAAGCTAAAAACATGCTCATTTAAAACATGGTCATTTTTGTTACTATATATAGTAACACGTGTATTAGATATTATCAATCATCATAGAGACTAGCCAAACGTGGATTTGTTTGTAAAACCCCTGGATTGATAGTCAGATGTGCTACTTACTGAGCTAACCAGACCCATCTCATTTTTTAAAAAAAACAAAGCAATATCAATGTTGAAGTGGATTTCACTAGCATTCAGAATTCAAATAGTTTTTTACACCTTAGTGAAAATTACAATCTTATAATATAAACAGAATTTCCAAATAATACTATCTGAAACATCGTATTTTAAGAAACTTCTTTCTTTTTTAAATGGCTGTCCACTTTTTCTCTGTTTCCGAACAAATTACTCATGTTATAGTGTTATAGTGATAAAACTTCATAAACACATCCATATACTGTTTAATATATATATATATATATATATATATATACACACACAGTAGAGAGAATTACCATTTTACAGTGCAAAAACTTAACAAAGCATCCATAGCTAGCTTTACACCTTCATCAGAAGACGAAAAAAACAAAATAACAACACAAAAACAAACAATTTTCTATATACAATTAAAGTGAAATGACTGACTGACTGACAATACTGCAGACATACTGAGAAAAACCTACTATAATATTAAATCTTTAAATTAAACTTAAATATACACTACAAATGCATGACCACAAAAGGTAGTTTCCCCATAAATTTGTAGTTTCAAAAAAGGTAGGAGCAAATATTAGCAACAAGTACAGTCAAGCCTGTGTAAGCAGTCACCTCTATTAAGCAGTCATCTGTCTTAAACAGCCACATTTGTTATTTCCCATGTCTATTGCTTTTAGAGCAAATTACCCTGTATTAAGCAACAACCTGTCTTAAAAGGTCACTTTTGCCCCTTCCTTTGACTGGCTGCTTAAGACAGGTTTGACTGTAGTTAAAATTGTTGTGATCTACATAACACAAAGGTAGCGTTTACAGGAATGAATCTTGTTACATAATCGTAGAGCGGTTAAAAAAAGAATCGCAGAAAATTGCGTGTACGGCAACGTTTATTATAAACGCAATATTAGATCAAAACTGTATATAAATAGAATAAAACGGTCAAAGTGCAATATGACAATACATTATTGCTATCTATTGTGTAATTATGAACACTAGTGTCGATAAAAATAGAATAGCAGAAAAATTCCAAAATTCTGTTGCAGTAGAATACCATTTATATTTACCCCGATATTTAAACAATCAATAAACAATGTATATATATAGCTAAATTACCACAGTTTCCTAAGTTAAATTTTCACTACACAGTTGAATTTTGTTCTTTGTTCTTTAAAAAATAAGGTCTAGGATTCCCATGGTAAAAAAAGAATTCCACATAGATTTTTAAGTATTTTTTATTCAAAGCAGAGATTTTTTGAAAAAAGAAGTCCTCAAATGCTCATAAATACATGCATATGTTGAAATCCAATAAAAGTCACTCTTTTAACACCAGTGATGTCTTACTGCAGTATATGCTATGCCAACTGTTGCTGTACTCATCTGCAGCAAGAAATTACAACCACTATGAACCACTCTGTAAATATATCAAAACCAAATTACATAGGCCTTTTACACAATTTTTGGGGTAGCATATAGTAACCGCAGTGTCTGTCAGTCAGGTATTTCGTTTCCGGCCTGTATCTTTGTCTTGCATAGATGGATTTTGTTGATGCTTGGTACAAATGATCAACATAACATTACGATGTGTCACAAGTAAAACCCACACCCATACCTCAAAGGTCAAGGTCACAATTTGAGTTTGTTTGAATACACTTTGAGTCTGTGTGATATTTCGTGTCCGGCCTGTAACTTAATCATGTCTAGATGGATTTTAATGATACTTGCTACAAATGATCAGCATAACATTAAGACGTGTCGTGAGTAAGATTCACACCCGTTGCTCAAAGGTCAAGGTCACTATTTCAGTTTGTTTGACAACACTTCGAGTTTGTGTGAGATTTTATTTCGCTTTGTCATGCTTGGATGGATTTTATAAATACTTGCTACAAATGATCAACATAACATAACTACTTGTCACGAGTAAGATCCACTCCTGTACCTCAAAGGTCAAGGTCACAATTTGAGTTTGTTTAACAACACTTTGAGTCTGTGAGATTTTGTTTCCGGCCTGTAACTTTGTCATGCTTAGATGGTTTTAATGATACTTGCTACAATTGATCAAAGTAACATGACGAGGTGTCGCGAGTATGAACCACACCCGTACCTCAAAGGTCAAGGTCACAATTTGAGTTTGACAACACTTTGAGTCTGTGTGAGATTATGTGTCTTTCGTGTTTTTTTTTTAAATACTTGTGATAAATGATCACCATAACATGACGACGTATTGCACTTAATACCCAAACTACCACTTCAAAGGTCAAGGTCACAATTTAACTTTGTTTGACAACACTTTCAGTCATTTTGACATTTCTTGTCCGGTCTGTCATCTATGGATAAATTTTAAAAACACTTGGCTCAGTTAATCAACATGACATAATTAAGTGTCACATGTAAAACCCAGAACCTTTCCTAAAAGACCTAGGTCACACTTTCAATTTGTTTGATATTGTGTGTCTGGTCTGTGACTTTGCCTTTAACTTGGCTTAATTTATCAAGATAACGTGATGACGTGTAATAAGTAAGACCTAGACCCATACCTCAAAGGTCAAGGTCACACTTTTAGTATGTATGACAACACTTTGAATCTGTTTGAGATTTCAAGTCCGTTCTTTAACTTTATCATACATAGATGGATTTCAAAAACACTTGGCTCAATTTATCAACAATTGATCTGTTACTTTGTCTTACATTTAGGGATTTTAAAATAGCTTGACACAAGTGATCAGCATGTCATGATGATGTTTCAGCAGCATATAACTGTTGAAATACCCAGACCATTACATCAGATGTCAAGGTCAAGGTTACACAAAGGCCAAGGTCATGCTTTAATGTAAAAAACATTAAATTGCATTTATAGTACTCTTTATATTCATGGATACATCACTACCTATTATAACATAATTATATTGTTATTTTATGGGGCGGGGGGGGCATGCAACACTTACCAATGACATTTCTTGTTCTCATTTATTTAGATACATTTTCAGAAATAATTCGGAGGGAAGTCTATTAGAATTGTGATATATCCTGAAGCCGAGTCCATCATGAAACTAGTTATAACCCTTTTTTTCTAAAGCTCGCAAATTTAAAACCGTGCTCAAATTCTTGTTGATGAGTCTTGAATTATAGGACTGGTCTGTCTCCACCAATGAAACGGTGTGCCATATATAACCTGTTATGTGTTGAAAAATGTATCAATTAAATGGTTCTGCACAGTCATTTTGATGTATTCCTTTACCAATTAGACAGTGTTCCCACCATGTTAAAAATTGTGTTAAATGCGCCTCCTTGCCTATTTCTGTCTCTTGAGTCCAGATTTCAAAAGATTTTTACAGATTGGCTTCTTAAGATAACTAGCTATTGCATTATTATACCCCCGACAAACGAAGTTTGAGGGGGTATATTGGAGTCGCCCTGTGGTCGGTCTGTCGGTCGGTCGGTCTGTCCGTTGCAATTTTCCTTGTCCGGAGCATCACTTGAAAAGTACTGGATGGAATTTCATCAAACGTCATACAATGGTAGAATATAATGAGAGGAAGTGCAGTGTACAAGAAACATAACTCTATTATTGCTAATTACAGAGTTATTGCTCTTTGATATTTTTTCTTGTCCGAAGCATAACTTGAAAAGTACTGGATGGAATTTCATCAAGCTTCATACAATGGTAGAATTTAATGAGAGGAAGTGCAGTGTACAAGAAACATAACTCTATTCTTGCTAATTACAGAGTTATTGCCCTTTGATATATTTCCCTTGTCCGGAGCATTACTTTTAAAGTACTGGATGGAATTTCATCAAACTTCATACAATGGTAGAATATAATGACAGGAAGTGCAGTGTATAGGAAACATAACTCTATTCTTGCTAATTACAGAGTTATTGCCCTTCGATATATTTCCCTTGTCCGGAGCATTACTTTTAAAGTACTGGATGGAATTTCATTTCATAGTGTCATTGGCAGTTCCACTCAGAACTATGTTATAAAGTGCACTAAACCCACAAGTGCACCATCAGTGATAACAGTTTAATAAAGTTCATGAAAGAACCAAGTTGATGAATACATGGAGTTCGAGCAAAGAGGTTTGATATTGTATTCCTAGTTTCGACTGAATTACATGGAAAGTATTAAGTTAAATTGCTCCAATACTTTATGTCAGACATGCTAATAAGAATTACGAAACGGTGTAAAAAAAGAAATTTATCAAATGATTCATTTGAGTTGAACACTCAGACTGAAAAATGTCTGTTTAATTCATTCAAAATCAATTTTTGTTGGTAATATTCTACAAATTCTTTCAGAAGCCATCAACTTTAAATGTTACGTTTGTAACTATCAAATTAATATAATAGGCATCCGTCCTGCATGTGGAAGGTTGTGGGTTTGATACTCCGCCAGGTCATACCAAACCCTTGATTGAAAAATGGTACCTATATAAGCTTCGTCGCTTGGCGCTCAGCATTTAGAAATATTTTTTCTTAGAATTTTGTTACATCTAGAGTAATAAAAAACATTGGATATGATGTAGTACTGTAATATAGGATAATTAATGGTTATAACATGATTTTAACAGTGTACGGCTTTATTTTCCAGTTTGCTACAGTCTTAAAAAAATTCTGCTTGATTGCAGGTTTTTATCACTAAGTCTCGAAGGCTTGGGCGTCTTCCAAATTTCCAGAAAAAACCCTCTGATGTGTACAATGTAATCTTACTGGAAAGTACCACAATCACCAAAATCTGTAGCAAATCTGAAGAATTTCTATTAGGTTATATTTAATATAATGGCCGATTTGTGTTTGCTCGATAAGTAGGGCATGTAACTATCAATCCAGGGGTCTTGAGTTTGAATCCCTGTCTGGCCACTTGCAGTCTTCGTGATGATTGATATATGACATTATGTTTCAAATTAACAGTCATTCGTCTATCACAACTGATTCAAGTGGGAAAGTTACCAGTTACTTGCTGAAATGGGTGTCCTCAAGTACTAGCTGGCTAAGCTTTCAGGATCCCAGGAAAGAGTGGTTAGGTTAGCTGATCATCTACTAGTCCTTGATGGCATAACAATGACATTATATATTCAAACAAACAAATATGATATATTATGCTCATTAACTTAAATTCAATACCTAGGCATGATTGTTAATGATTACCATAATATAGTTCAGAATTATACAAATTGTATCTCTAGGGTTAAAAGTAACCCAATCCTAAGTGTTCATTTAGGGGATGCATTGTTATTATAAAAGATATTGATCAGGTTTTTCTTAACAAACTAATTTAGCCTAAATTTTCACATGCACATTGTTCGGTCAAGGATGTTCAGTTTTGTTAAAATGAATGGAACCCCAAAAGTGGAAAAAAACTATTTTTGATTAACAATAATTATATTCTGCTTGAATGTCTGATTTGTTCATATTTGCCAAAATTATACCTATGAGTAGGGGATTAAAGTTCGAATAAGATGTTGTGTCAGATGTTGGCATACGGTAACTATGTAATATGATGTAACGCTATTTTACCTGTCAACGTTGGCTCTAATTAATGGTTAAGTCACTAGTTTCGCTTATAAACGTAGATAGAAATAACAAAACATTTTTTATATTACAAGAAACCTTTATTCATATTTAATTCATATTTTATTGTTTAGACAGTTTTTAAATAATAATGCCCAGTGTGTCAAGCAGAAGTCAAATCCTACATCTACAATGGGTACCGCTTAGTTTATTGTGCGGATGCTATTATATTAAATTGCGCTTCAAAAGGGCCTGATTTATAAACAACAATCAATGTTGCACATGCTGATGTATTTATTCACATAAATATCACTGATTTCTATGATATTTTGTTAATTATATACCAATTTCACACGTTTTTCACACAAAAAAAAAAAAAAAAAAAAAAAAATTAAAATTACTGCATGTGTCTGTAAAATGAGACGCATGATCCAGTCACATTGATTAGGAGAAATACAGTAATTATTAATTTTTTTTGGTGACCATGTCGTTTTAGGTACAGAATTTAAACATCTAAATGCAGAAGGTCATGGGTTCAATCCGCTGTCATGTCATACCAATTACTTGAAAAATGGTACTAGATTTTTGCTTCCTCGCTTGGCTTTCAGCATTAAGAGGATAATGACTAAGTTCCGGTGTCAGACTATAATCTATAATGTGACTGGGTGGGGTATCATACCATGTGTTTGCCACACAATACTTCAGTGTGACAGCATTTTTAATACTGTCCCAAGTAGACACCATCACAATATAACTGAAAACTTGTTGAAAGCAATGCTAGACAGCATTACAACAACAGTTATTATGCGCCCCGCATAATAGTATCACCGCTGACCGTACGTCCCATACGTACGTATGTTCCGTAAGTACCCATAAGTATGTACGAAAATGGTTTCATACTTATATCTTATAGTGTTGATATCCCCTATATTTCACTTGTTTTAATATGGATATACTAAAAAAAACACACAAAAACAAGTGCTGCTAAAATGGATAGCTTTATTTTTTGATAAAGACCAGGTGGCTATAAATTAGATAAAACCATAATAAATAACTATCCCAGTCTGCTCCCTGGAAGCATACATGCTATTATGTTCTAACTCTGCAAATGTAGTGAAGATTTTGCAAATCAATTTATGTTTTTATTTTTTATTTTCAGAAAAAATCATAGCGATATAGAGAAGCGAAGACGAGACAAAATGAACACATACATCCTACAGTTATCCACCATGCTACCCATGTGTAATGCTATGAGCAGAAAATGTGATAAGCTTACAGTGCTACGAATGGCAGTACAGCATATGAAATCTTTAAGAGGTGAGATTGATGTGAATAAAAATGGTACAATTTTTTTTTGTTACAAGTTTTAAAATCACAGCTACCTTAAAAAAAGTGATGAGTTCTGTAACAGGTAATTCTGCTATGAATTAAATTAAACCACATTAGACTGTTTTGACAGAATTTGGGGAAGACACATACGTAAGACTCGTATGTATGTCCCGTACGAAAATTGTTTCCGACATATCTTTAGTTTTAATGAACAGATTTAAACCAAATTTTGAAGTGTGACTTCACATTCAGGTTATACAGGTCAAGTTTGTATTTTGTTTTGGTTTGATGATTTTTGATGGAGTTATGCCCCTTTTTAGACTTAGATTATTGACAAATGTCAAGAAATTGGTTTCGTCTCGATAGCTCTTGAGGATTGGATGGATTTGATTCATACTTAGTAGATAGATGTACGGTGATAAACTACAGCTCAAGTTTGACTTCCGTCAAAATCCCTGCATACAAATTAGGGTTTCTGGGCTCTGATTGGCTGATAATTTCTGACCTCTAAAGTCTTTATTTATTTTTGTTAGATTACAACAAAATTTATTTTCTTTCACTCTGTCTGCAATTTTCAAGCTCTTGCTTTTCTTCAGTTGGTTGGTGTGTTGATCATCATGTGACCTATGGGCTGCTGACACTAAACTTGAATTAAACTTGCTGAAATTTGTGATAGTCAAACTTGCTGAAATTTGCGATAGCTGCCATAGTCAAACTTGCTGAAATTTGTGATAGTCAAACTTGCTGAAATTTGCGATAGCTGCCATCTACAATGAAGTTTAAAAGCGGGGGCATCTATGTCCCATGGACGCATTTCTAGTTTAAAAATTATTACTGAAACAGGGGTGAAAAAAACAGCACAGAATTTCAAACTTTTGTGAGAAAATATGGAATTTTTAATTTAATTCTTAATTACGGAGATATGGGATACTTTGTAAGTATATACTGAAGGGAGCAGCTAACCCGCCACTTTTGAATTTCTAATATCTTCGTCAAAATATGGAATAGTGCTATTAAAAGTTGTTTATGACATTGACAGACATATGTTTACAAAGCCTAAATGTTTTTTCTATTCAAGTCCAAATCATGGAAATTGCTTTGGATTTTTAGCTTGCCGGGACGAAGTCCAAGGAGAGCTATTGTCATGACCCCGGCGTCGTCGTCGGCGTCATCTGTAGACACCCAGGTTAAACTTTTGCATTTAAGTTTCAGTTATCTATGCAACCACTCATTGGATGCCAATGAAACTCTCCATGTGTGTTTACCATCATCAATGGAACACTCAGACATAAGAACCATAACTCTGAATTGCATTTTGGCACAAATATGGCCCTTTTTGGACTTCGACACCCAGGTTAAACTTTGCATTTAAGTTTAAGATATCTATGCAACCACTCAATGGATGTGAATGAAATTTCATATGTGTATTCACCATTATCAATAGAACAGACAGAGACAAGAACCATAACTCTTGATGCATTATAGCACAGTTATGGCCCTTTTTCGACCTAATTTTTCAGGTTAAAGTTTTTTCATCAGGTAAGATATCTATGCAACCACTCATTGGATATGAATAAAACTTTGCCTGTGTGTTCACCATCATCATTGAAACACACATAGACAAGAACCATAACTCTGGGTTGCATTTTTGAAGAGTTATGGCCCTTTAAGACTTTATTTTTAGTCTGTATACACCCAGGTTAAACTTTTGCATTTAGATGCATTTCAGTTTTGGTGTTTGACTCCTATGTCAATCTTTGCATTGGTGGTGAGTTTTATCCAATTGGCAAGCTTTGTTGTCCTCTGACAACTCTTGTTTCTGTTTTTTATGCATGCATGTAAAGAATGTTGAATCACGCACAAATCTAAAATAATGTCCTTTGCACTTTATTTTGATTTGTGCATGATTGAACATTCTTTACGCATGCATAAAAAAATGAATTTAATCCTATAATAAATCTTAACCCTAAGACAATATAAAGTTTGCATGCTTAAGTGCAGAAATCTCCTTCATTGAAAATTAATAGACAAATATCATGTTGATATGGTTACTGCATCTCAAGTTATCATTCTGTCCAACCTTGTCCTTGTATTGATAGCTAGACTTCTTGACATGGCTTCACAATTTGATAAAGCGATATAGACATGACATTTAAATTTGATAACGTCTCATAGTATGTTTTTAATTTAGTAAAGACTTGTAATACTATGCATCAGATGTTTGTCTAAGTTTCCCAGCCAATCAACTTGTTCAAAGTTTTCACAGTGGAACATAGAATGGTATGACCTACTGAAATTGCTCCAGGAACAAGAAAGTAGACCAATATCTAACCTATTTGTCAGAAGTGTAACATAGCCTTTAACTATAAGTGGAATTTATTAGACTGGGTTGATATTGCAATTGCACAATTTCCAGCAACTTCTTTACTTGGAAAATGGGTTGTAAAAAGAGTTATTTTTAGGCAAGTGTACTATAATCCAGTGGTATGTCAGCAGCCAGCTCTTATTATACTTCAAGGATACAAGCTTCTTAAAGCCAAGCATGCTATCCTTTGGCAATTTTTGTGGTTAAATCTCTAGTTCTCCTTCTATGATACAATCAGAGATATCGTGAGACTTCACCATTGGACGTACTCACTGACCGTCATGAGTTAACCAGGACCAGCTGTATGTGATAATAATCATACCTGTTATTTGTATTAAGTGTAAGGTAGTGTCACTGAAATGACAAAACTTCTCAGAATCGTGGTCTTTATTGAACAGGCTTTTGAGTGAAATAGCTATAGATAAAATGTATAAATTTAAGATTGCAATGACTTTGTTGGAATTAATTGTGAAGATATTTGACTCCCTAATTAGTATTGGAGTATTTCCTCGTTTTTGTAGTTTTCGAGGCTCCACTTGTTATGACTTGTGTCGTGTATATTTTTGCAGTTATTACTTGTTCTAGAGTATAATAGATGTTATTACTTGTTCTATGTGTATAATAGATGTTATTACTTGTTCTAGAGTATAATAAATATTATAAAATATATTGTTATTTTCACAGACCATTTGGGGGGCATGTGACAATTACCAGTGACATTTCTTGTTGACTTCTTGATTATGTCTCAGCTTTTATATTGGATAAATTGTTATGTGCATGCATGCACAGGGTCAGTCATAGCACAGTTGATAAAACAATTTATTTATTATGATTATGTTACTTGTTTCATGTGTCTTATATAACTCATGTTGTTACTTGTTTCATGTTCATTCTAGTAATTCTTACTTGTTTGATGGTTTCATATATATTTCAGGTGCAACTGCGACCTACACTGAAGCCTCACATAAACCGTCATTCTTGTCTGAAGAGGAGCTCAAACATATAATTTTGGAGGTAAGGAAGTCAAGGTCAATTCAATTGGGCCTTGTTTTTACTGCTCTTTATTATTTGGGGTGTTTTTCATCTTAAGAGTATTGCACCATCATTATTCTGCTGGAAATTTCCAAGAAAGTGGTTGAAATAACTTGATTATTAAAAAATATTGGATGGTATCACATATATTCCATCAGTATAAACAAACTGTCCATTCAAGAGTTAAGGACACATGGCTGTTTAATAGTTGTGTCTTATATTTTTATGCTGGCACTCTATAGGTGAAGAAACTGTGCCTTAGAGCAGCAGTAAAATTATGTAATATTAATTACAGACAACCAACATTTTGTTGCGTCGGTAACCCAATACAATCATTTGAGTTTCCCATGCTGCAGGACAAATACTTTCAAAGATATGTTACCCTATACAGATCTCTTGATATCAAATGACTAAATTATATTACATAATGAGTTAAGACCACCAGAATTACTGAAATTAGTTTTTGTAATAACTTCATCTTCACAAATAAGCACTTTTATACTTGTATTCAAAGAACGAATGCCAATTTGTAGAGTTCATAGTATGTTTTGCTGATGCTAGTTTATGACCAAAAGCATTTCCTTTCAGTTAATTATTGAGACAATTGAAACTGAGTTATCATTACATCATTAAACAGTAATGTGACAGTAAAAAGGTTATGGACACTACTAAAATATCAAGCAACCTCTCAAACCCTTTATGACCTCGATTGATGAGAAAAAAATAAATAATTTTATTGATATAATTTTATTCTCTTTTAAAAACAAAAAATATGATAAAATTTATGAATTTTAAATAATTTTACCAGGCAATAATGGTCTACGGGCAGAGAAAAAGCGAATTTATCAAGGAAGTTTATGATTAAACTGGCTTTAATAAAAACAAAACAGTGCTAACCTATAAATGAATATATGCTCAACATTTTCTCTCACATTCTGAATAATGTTCTGCAAAAAAACACTAAAAACAACTAGCAAGACAACAGCACTGAAAAGTGAAATATGATAAGACAGCAAACTACACTTAAAGTTTAGAAAATGGAGAGAGAAATTGAAAGTAAATGAAAAACGTTAGTGAAATGAAGATGAAAGGTGGGGAAAGAAAGAAAAAGAGTATATTGGACACAAAACTCAAAGCTTAATCCAATCCAAGAAGAATTTAAATTGTATGACGAAGAGGAAAGCTGAGGACAGGGAAAAGTATAGAAATAGAAGAAAAGGAAAACCTTTGGAGACCTTGCATGTAAATACAAACAGAAAATTAATGTAAAAGTAAGTTGTAAGCCCTGCCCATCCCAGGCTGTGAAATAGCCTTGACTTTTCTTTCTGCAGAGCCTAGGTAAAGTCCTTTTCCTGCAGGGACACTTTGCTAAAAGTCCTTTGCACCCGGGGACCTCTTATGGTTATTTAACTACTGTGCATGCAAGTTTGGTTAAGTTTCTTTGAAAAATGAAAGTATACTATACCATAGTACATGAAATCAAATAAAACAAATTCATGATCAGGTAACTCAGACAGTAATTATATGATCAGGCAAATTCAGGAAAGGGACAGCCATAATCACAGCTATATTGGCACAAAGTAAAACTCATGTACTTCCATAGCAATGCAGAGACATTCATGCGGTAATTTTAAGAGCGCTACATTTAAGCTCAGCTGTCCCCAGCTATGTCTCAGCCTTTGGGGAGCCTGGTTTAGAAATGAACGGTGCATTAAGACAGAAAATTTACTTTAAACTGCAGTTGGAAGTGAAAAGGAACTGTGAAAATAACACATAAGTGGCAAATGCATATATAAAGAAACAAAAAAAGCAAACAATGACCATGCCACTGAAGAATCAGAAAGAGGGAGCATGTCAACACGTTTTTGTAAGAGCATCAAAATACAGACACCTACAAAAAGTAAAGTAAGTTCTTCAAATTTAACACTCCTCGGAAAAAAAACCTGAAATTATTGAGATACTTATTGATTCACCATCCACACTCTTCTAAATTATGTCAGAAAATGCAACTCAATTGTTAGATTAGACTGCAAAAAAGAAACTTGAAATGGCTCATGCAGTTATTCAATATTTGTTAAAGTAACTCTGAAGTCAAAGAAGTTGTAAGAAAGATGAAAAGAAAAGAGCGATGCTTACAAATTAATAATTATGTATGTAAATCATCAACAACTACAGAAAAGGACCATATGAAGAAGCACCTTAAATTGCATTAGAAATCTGATAGGTTCAAGCAAGTCTGGTGGAGAGAGCAAATAAGAGACTGGCAAGAACCAACACTTTAAGACTTTAAGAGAGTGTTGAAAGTAGCCAATGAAATAGTTCATTTTGAGTGCTGCAAGCAGTCGAGAAGTACCAAGAAAACATGAAGTAATTTGATAGAATCAAGAGACAGTATAGAGAGAATGAAAAAGCATGTCATGGCAGTGTCATTTGAGGTGGCTTATAAACATCAGACAAGATGGCCTAAAACATTCATAAAGCTGAAGCCTGAAAATGTGGAAAAAGTGTCAGAAACAAGAAGATAATCAGCCTTTGTCAGTCATGTATAAACATGTATCAAGGAGCACTTGATTAAAATGGGATTTTACTGTAAAGTTCAGAATTAACTATTAATGGTAGTGTCCATAATCCGTTGTAGTATTTTACAAATCTAAATTGATCTGTTTGTTACAAATGCATTTTTAGCTCTACTGGCCAAAGGCCAGAAGTGCTTATGAGATGGCGCTTTGTCTGTCATACGTCGTCTGACGTCTGTCGTCTGTTAGCAGCACTTTCTCTGAAACCAGTAGACCAATTAAACTGAAACTTCGCATGGGTGTTTCTATTGCAAAGGAGACTTTGATGAAGGAGGTTCAGATTTGTAAAAATGACTGTCTTAAGGGGTCAGGAGGGGCCCCAAAAGGGTAAAAATTAGGAATTACTAAATTTGTTTTCTTAAGAACTGGTATGTCAGATTTGTATATATTTTGCATAAATTATTCCTATGTGTAGGGGTTTCATTGCAGATAAGAATTTAGGGGCTAAAATTTATAGGGGCCCTGTAAGGGGACTTAGAATTTTACATAGGGATACTATGGGAAAACAGAAAATTCTCTTTTTCTTTCATCTGTTCTTAAACCACTAGACAAATTAAACTGAAACTTCACATTGGTGTTTCTATTGCATAGGAGACTATACAGAAGATTTTTTTTTTATCTGAAATTCAAGATGGCCACCGTTACTAAAAATAGTCCAATACTTAAAAAGTCTTCTTCTCATGAACAGCCCGACAGATTTTCAAAATGTTTATGTAGTAATGATGACCAACTATAGTTTTGTTAGATTTGTTCAAATGGTGTTCCTAGGGTTAAATATGACCCCGCCCTGAGGGTTCAATTAGGGGACACATTGTCATTATAATATTTTTTTTTATTTTTTTTTTAAAATGGAAATGATTTTGCCTATATCTTCACAGAAGCATTGTTTGGTGAAGGAGGTTCAGATTTGTAAAAATGACTGGGTTTCACTGTCTTAAGGGGTCAGGAGGGGCCCCAAAAGGGTACAAATTGGGAATTAGTAAAATTGTTTTCTTAAGAACCGGTATGTCAGATTTGTACATATTTGATATAAATTATCCCTAAGTGTAGGGGTTTCATTGCAGATAAGAATTTAGGGGCTAAAATTTATAGGGGCCCTGTAAGGGGACTTAGAATTTTACATAGGGATACTGTGGGAAAACAGAAAATTCTTCTTTTTTTTTTCATTTATTCTGAAACCGCTAGGCCAATTAAACTGAAACTTCACATAGATGTTTTTATTGCATAGGAGACTATACAAAAGATTTATTTTTTCTATCTAAAATTCAAGATGGCCACCGTTACTAAAAATAGTCCAAAACTTAAAAAAAAATCTTCTTCTCATGAACGGTCCAACAGATTTTCAAAATGTTTATGTAGTAATGATGACAAACTATAGTTTTGTTACATTTGTTCAAATGGTGTCCCTAGAGTTAAAAATGACCCCGCCCCGATGTTTCTATTGCAAGGTCGAATTTCAAAAAGTTCTATGGCCACTATGAGTGAGTAGAGCGTCCTCAGGCCCTCTTGGGCCTCTTGTTTGTGGGTAATGTCAATATCTAAGATTTAAAGTAATTTGCTCAGCCAAGCTTTTATATGCCTTTAAAATTAATCTAACTGTCAGTTTTTTAGAGAAACTAGAAATGATGTATTTTAAAAATGCTGTGGTTTTACGGTTATCAAAGATTGACAGGAACATTGTTCTTACAATCTATATCATTTGAGTAAACTTTGCTTTTTCTGTTTACTCAGTCATGTCCTAAACATGTTATTTCTGTAAAACAATGAAAGTAAATTTGATTTTTGCACTGATTTTTACCTTGTTATATGCATCCTGTAGTGTCAGTAACTTTCCCATACCCAATGAATTAGAATTAGAAAAATATGTACTCAAATAAAATATGACAAATCTATAAACTAAAGGTATTTATACATCAGAAAAATTGAATTGAGTTTCCAATGTTGAATTTTTTACACTGATGAGACACTTTCTGGGTGAATACCGTGTTTTAGTCGTAACTGTATTATAGATTTTCCTTCGGTTTCATTACATAAAATATACATGTCAATATCAGAGGCAGCCCCTGTGGTTCCAGCTAAAATAGAATCACTGTCGATCTCTGCAGAGGGGTAGGAATCCTCCAAATGGTTGTCATGTTCATTTTATCATTTTTATCATGTTCACTATTGTGGTTAAATTACCAATCCCTGTGTGGTTCCAGGGAGTTATATGAGTGAAGGCAAGAAAAGGATCACTGTGGCTTGTGCAGTTTGAGTAATACGATAGAATTTGCTAAAATTCTGTAGTTCTGCAGGTGTCAAGGTTCTGGGTTCATTCTGCATATTCATTTGTTGATGAATATTTTTTAAATCTGTATATTAATTTGTTGTTTTTGTAAATGTTGAGTGAACCTGGAATTTTCTTTCCTGTTTGCATTGAATAACCTGTAATGTGTTGGTACGTCGTAAAACCGTATTCATTCATTCAATATCAGGCCGTGTGTATACTCACATGTATTTCATTTACATCAATGTGGAAAGCACCATTAGACCATTTCGTAGAAGAAGGTGCTAAATAGTAGACAAAACATTCCACGCTAATAGCCATTTTTAATTGAAAAAATATGCATTTAGTTCTTGGTAAAGAATGAATTCATTGTGTAATCTCAACTGAGATGCGGTACACTTAGTATGCAACAAGAGCTGTGTAATCTAAACTTAGATGCCTACAACTATTACACAACAAGAGCCATGTAATCTCAACTGAGATGAGGTACACCTTTTATACAACAAGAACCGTGTAATCTTACCTGAGATGAGGTACACCTATTATACAACAAGAACCATGTAATCTCAACTAAGATGAATGAATAATGTTTTACGGCACGTCGACACATAAATAGGTCATTTTGTGCGCGCAACATCTTGGTAAAGAGAGGACGAGGTAGTCCTGCCAGCATTTCATTCATTCACAGTATTTAGTTTTAAACTTAATTATTTTACCAATCTATTATGAAACAAGTTTTTACAACTTAGACAAATCACACTCAAGTCTTCCTGGGTAGAACCAGAACTTGCAACTTAGACAAATCAAGCTTGAAGTCTCCCTGGGTAGAACCAGTACTTAA
The DNA here is from genome assembly GCA_029582155.1 of Panopea generosa. Classification (NCBI taxonomy): domain Eukaryota; kingdom Metazoa; phylum Mollusca; class Bivalvia; order Adapedonta; family Hiatellidae; genus Panopea; species Panopea generosa. Next base: position 60,746,054 of record CM055902.1, read on the forward strand.
CATTTGTGAAAAAAAGAAACTTTCTCAAGGACACCACACATAGCCATGGCTGGGGATCAAACCCAGGATCCTCTGATCCTGGGTTCAGTGCTCTACCAGTGGACTCCACATTAATGCATGCGAATACAATACAGATTTCTAGTATTTTAATTAAAAAGTAGCCTATTAGGTTAGTGTATTTTATTTTTTTTTATCAACGGGGAATAAATATTTCTAACAAGTGACTTTGCATTGTTATGGACCTTCATCTTGTGACATATTCCCCAAATTGTCGTTTTCATTATCAGTTTGATAAAAAATTCATAACACCAAAACGCCAACTGATTGACACATCTCCCCACAATTAAAACACATTATGTGTAATAGAAATACTCGGGTTCATAGGTCACAGTCTTTTCTAAAATTCGTTTTCAACAAAATTAAGACACCACGAATATGTCCTTGAACCAAAAACAACAAAAAAATTAATGATTTCATAGTATGACAAATGATAGGCCTGTGTGTAAATCAACTTACTTGATAATCATTTTACCAATTACATGTGATCTTAAAATTTCATCATTATTTTCAGGCTGCTGATGGCTTCCTTTTTGTTGTTGGATGTGACAGGGCTAGAATATTATTTGTGTCTGAATCTGTCAACAATATATTGCACTATAAACGGGTAAGCTAGAGATTTAATACCTCGAAAATTAATGAAATTTCTGAAAACCTACATGTATGTTATATACAGATAAAATTATTTTGCGAGTGACCTGATGGTCAAAACAAATGATTTCTAAATGTCAAGTTCATGTGAATGAATTCCTGTTCATTTTTCAATTAATATCGTCTGCATCATAAATTTTACAAACCAATTATTTCATGTGCTTTAATTGTAATAAACACACCGGTGCTGGGGTATTATAGATGTCTTGACGTCATGGCAACTGTCATTAGCACAGCAGGCTTTTTAATATGTAAGAAATATTTATGTTGTTATGTTCACACTTTTTATTCCATCTAACAGAGATATTTACCATGCAGAATTTTTTTCTCACCACTTTGGGAAGATGACTCATACCCTTGGAATTGGGAATTTTAGCTGCGTTTTCATTAACATTGGAAAAACTTTTGCATTAAATATATTTATTCAGCTTCATAAAAATGTGTACACTTACTTCTCTGGCCATTTAATTAAAAGAATCAATGTAATAATCATATCAAATGGGGAAACTTTGTTTATTTTAATCAAGGAAATATGGCCAGTTTCAATTTACAACTTTTGAAGCTTTCAAAAGGGAATTTTTACCACTCAATTGGGAAAAAAAGGTACTATTTGCCATGGGGAATTTGACCCAATAACAGCTATAAAAATGGCCGAATAAAACCACAGCCAAGAGTCTTAATGTAGAAAACCTTGAAGGGATCAAATAAACCCTAATCAGAGTTAAAGTGGTGTAATGCCCATTTATCACTCTAATTTTTTAAAAATTAGGCGAAAAAAATCTAAAGGTTGTGGTATATAATGACTAATGGCCCATTATTCCCATGTCTACCTGAGTTCGAAATAATAAGCTTCCAAAGTATCATTTTTCTTATTTCACAAGCCTAGTCATATAAGAAAACAAAGGTTCTATTCATTTCCGATGTGAACCGAAGCGGTGTTTGAAGATTTCCGTGAATCACGTGAGCAAATAATTATGCATACAACAAATACTGTGTATTCACTTGTTGAACGGGTATTTTCATTTACATACACTCTTTCACATAGCAGACAGTCCCTTATATATACTAAAAATACTACCAATGACATTTCTGTTCCTTTTTTACGTGGATTTGTTGACGAAACTGTTGTTTAGAAAATGCTTTAGGAATAAATTATGCAAATTAGACCGGCAAGCTTTAACGGAACAGCTGGAATAACGACGGTCTTTTGAAATCAAAATTAAACGCTTTTTTATAACTCATATTTCTCTATTTCTAATATATTTTCTTCAAAATTTTGTGCAGCAATAACAGTTTAAACTGCACACCAATCGACCAGAGAGAAATAAGCTCTTGTTATGACATATATCATACAGTTAAACACAAGAATGCTGTAAGATGGGCATTATGCCACTTCAAAGAATCAATTGATTACACCTTTCTGTGCCAATTCCTTTAATATACAAGTAGAGCGCCAGAGGTGACTTTTGTCAACAAAGTATACTTTTTATGTCACATGTTTATAGGTTATAATCTGTACTTGAATATAACAGTACACTGTTTATTTAATTTGAGGATTACCCTTAAACATGCCTAAGATGTCTGAGTGGATATTTTCTGTTAGCAATCATCATGGAACACTTGATGAAAATTATGTTGCAGAAACTCAAAAGTGCAGATGGACTTTTGCAAAGAAGCTGCACAGGTGGTTATGTATATTATCACCTGTAAACTTTTCCATATATGGAAATGTTTTGATTTTAAAAGGGATATAATTAGACTGTATCTAATTTAATATCCATTACATGTATATAATTAGTTTAACCCTTTGCTTCATATAGACGCCTTTGGAAACCTCTAATATTGAAAGCATTAATTCACCACGTATCAGCAATGGGTGAATTATGTTTATAACTAACTGACAGAGTGGAAAACAGTGCAGGAAGTGTTCAGATTGCTCGTTATCTGAACTCTTCCTGCACTGTTTTCAATGGCCTTCTGTAATTGGTGTGGGAAAATGCGTATCTATGGAGTAAAGGGTTCAATAAGTTTAAATATCAGTGAACATCCAGACATATATAGTTTTAATGAAATAAGTATATATTTACCATATTTGGGCAGTGAGGTGTTATTATGCCTTAAAATAAATTTTGTTATCAGTTACAAACGTGAATGACCTGTAATCACTGTGAATATTTCAAGTAGATTAGTGGGACTGGTTATAGTTTAAACTCATTTATTTAACTTCGATTGTGAAACAAGTTCTTCCAGCTTAGACAAATCATGCTCGAAGTTTTCCTGGTGAGAACCAGTACTAAGCATATGCAGAAAAGTGTCTTGCTCAAGGACACCACACATAGCCATGACAGAGGATCGAACCCATGACCTTCCGATCATGGGTTCAGTGCTCTACCAATGGACCAAGCGCTCCACATGGACTAGGTTATCTCAGTCTGTAGCATGTCTGACTATCAACCCAGGGGTTGTTAGATCAATTCCCCGTCCAGCAACAGTCTCCGTGATGATTGATATACGACAACACATGTCATTGTCATTTGTCGCTCACCACCAGTCCAAGTGGAAAAGTTATCAGTAACTTGAGGAAGTAGGTATGCTTGAGTACTGTTTAAACTTCCAGGATCACAGTAAAGAGAGGAAAGGTCAACTGATCTTCTGCTAGCTCTAGCTGGCATAAAATCTATGCTAAATATTCAAACAAACAATAGTTGGTGACTTTCCATGTGTAAAAACAAAAAATGTTCAGTGTCTATATGAAAGACAATCAGAGAAACATTTAAAATGTGCTCTTACTGAATATTCTTTTTACTGTTAGGTTTCAATGATTATTGTAAAATAATTTTGACAAATGTAAATACGAGAGGTTGCGGGTTTGATTCCCAGCTTGATCCGATGCTTCTCATAAAACAACACTTAGTACTGGTTCTACCCAGGAAGCGGACTCAGGAGCGGTTCATATTAGTATGAACTAAATACCAAATTTGCATATTATGATAAAATACTACTTTGATAAAGTCGTAGTACCATAAAGGCTAATGTTTTTACCCAGGCAATGTTGCCCAATTTTAGTAGTCTCATTTCAAAGTTTTCTATTCTTGATGCTTGATTTTCAAAATGCATTGTATAGCACATGATTAAAATTAAATAGTCTGTATTGCAAGACGAATTTAAACATCCAAATTGAAACAGATGGACCGTTTACTGAAGACACAATAAGTTCCCTAACACATGTGATTTGCGAATACATCAGTCTTTTTACGAGTAGTGAATTTCGGAAACGATGTTATATGAAAAATAACCTTCAGGGAGTCTTTTAGATAAGTGGTTGCATGGTTAATGGCATGTAATATAGCTATTAGGAGTTGACCATTTTCCTTAGTCAAACAAACTATGTCTTAAGTAAACTCTACATTGTATGGCACCTTGCAAGTTGGTGGAGAGATAGTCATTACAGCTTGTGTCAGATGCCATCAGAAAGACTCTCTCCTTTCTCACAAAGAAAATATCGCGAAATTGCAACATTTTTAAAATATTACAATGTTTTAAGATGATTTGTAAGAAATAAGATTGTTTATGGCTTTTATCCTCAGAGAAAGCAACAGATCTGCTCACAGCTTGTCACACCCACTTGTGTTTCAATTGTTTATGATTTGTTTAACAGAGATCCTTAAATTATCATTGATATTGTATTGGAGACTATAAATTATACTTAGTTTGATCTTGGGGACAATAAACATGGTTTGGCTCTGGGGATGGGGCCTACTACACTAAATCTATATAAGAGAAAATGACAAAAACTATTATTTCTTATGACTGAATAGACCTATGTTTATTTATTTTTTTATGTGATTTGTTGTTGCTGACATGATGGTTAATACCTATGTGAAGTTCATGGTCTCCACCCCCCAAGGGGTCTCTTGTATAAACATTAAGTGGACATTTGCATTTAGTGAGGATTGATTTACTGCCCCTTGTATTTATTTTTTCTTAAAAATATTGCAAATCACTGGTTGTCAAGTTTCAGAAGTATCCAGATAGGATGCCAGGAGAAATCTAAATCAGAAGATTGTGTGCCTTCTGATAAGCTGCATAACCCCAACAGTGAATGCCATTGAAACTACAGAATAAAACATGAATATAAATATAAATAGGTCATTTACTTATTTTTATTGTTTACTACATGTTTCTTGTCATTTCTACATTGACTGCGAAAATTTACTGATTCTTAGCTCTACTGACCAAAGGCCAGAAGTGCTTATGCGATGGCGCGTTGTCTGTCGTCCGTCGTCTGACGTCTGTCTTCTGTTAGCAGCACTTTCTCTGAAACCACTAGGCCAATTAAACTGAAACTTCACATGGGTGTTTCTATTGCATAGGAGACTATACAGAAGATTTTTTTTTTTCGATCTGAAATTCAAGATGGCTGCCGTTACTAAAAATAGTCCAAAACTTAAAAAATCTTCTTCTCATGAACAGCCCAACAAATTTTCAAAATGTTTATGTAGTAATGATGACCAACTATAGTTTTGTTAGATTTGTTCAAATGGTGTCCCTAGGGTTAAATATGACCCCGCCCCGATGGTTCAATTAGGGGACACACTGTCATTATAATATTTTTTTTAATTTTTTTTTAAAATGGAAATGATTTTGCCCATATCTTCACAGAAGCATTGTTTGGTGAACGGAGTTCAGATTTGTAAAAATTGACTGTGTTTCACTGTCTTAAGGGGTCAGGAGGGGCCCCAAAAGGATAAAAATTGGGAATTACTAAATTCGTTTTCTTATGAACCGGTATGTCAGATTTGTTCATATTTTGCATAAATTATCCCTATGTGTAGGGATTTGATTGCAGATAAGAATTAAGGGGCTAAAATATATAGGGGCCTTGTAAGGGGACTTAGAATTTTACATAGGGATACTGTGGGAAAACAGAAAATTCTCTTTTTTTTTTTTTCTCTTCATTTATTCTGAAACCACTAGGCCAATTAAACTGAAACTTCACCTGAATGTTTCTATTGCATAGGAGACTATACGAAAGATTTTTTTTTTCTATCTAAAATTCAAGATGGCCACCGTTACTAAAAATAGTCGAAAAATATTCTTCTCATGAACGGTCCAACAGATTTTCAAAATGTTTATGTAGTAATGGTGACCATCTATAGTTTTGTTAGATTTGTTCAAATGGTGTCCCTAGAGTTAAAAATGACCCTGCCCCGATGTTTCTATTGCATAGTAGAATTTCAAAAAGTGCTATGGCCACTATGAGTCAGTAGAGCGTCCTAAGGCCCTCTTGGGCCTCTTGTTTTATCAAATTTGCTGGGTTTTTTTTATATCCTTAAACTACTAATCTGAAATTCCAGATTCAGCAAATCCATCACATGTATGGGACTGACTACATACTAATGGGTGTACTGAAGGTGTTACTAATCCATCTTATAAGACCGCATACTTACACATACTCTAACACAAACTCCATGGACTGGTTCACTCTACTTCCTGTTCGGAGAAATTGAACACTCCAGCATTTGACTACCATTTTGTTTATTTTGTTATGGAGTAAATGGATTCCTGGTTGCCTGCTCCATGCCAATCTTACATTGAATGCCGGGTATAATACGCAGCCCAAAATGCAATGCAAATCTGTGAACATTATAGAGGAATTCTGATTGATTATCAACATGAAGAGAAGACACTCATGCTCAGTCCCATTCTTGCAGGTATTTCCTTTATCAGAATCTAACATTGTTTAGATATCTGTATGGTGACATAATGCTTGTTCAGGCTTCAATATTTATTTCTGTGTGGTAAATGTTTTCACAAGGCTGTGCTCTTTCTCGAATGCCCACTAGTAGCCAACGAAAATCATATGGGCTGAATTTCCAGTCCAGATATTGACATTCTTAAATAAACTACATTTTTAAGTATTTTTTTAAAATAAGACAAACATCAAAACTTTTTAAAACAATGCTTAAAGCAACACATCCACGTTTAAACTTTTTTAAAAGTTTTTCAACTGAGTTGTGAGCACATTTCCTATACATAAATATATGGTCAATGAGCTGTATATGTGCTAACAAACACTATCCAGAAAGCTTTAGAATTATAAAAAAAAGATGTCCAATTGTGTTTATAGGCTCATATACAGCTAATTGATCATATGTTTGTATGGGAAATGTGCTCATAACTCAATTTTTTTTTTTTTTTTAAAAGTTTAAACGTGGATGTGTTGCTTTAAAGATAAATATGTGCATCAAATCTTATTATATGGCCAACAGAAATGGATGCCAATTGCAGCAGGAGTCACAGTCAAGATACGTAGACTGGCTCCTGTATGCAGGTTAACTCTTACAGAAGAGTAATAAGCCTCTGTTCATTGCAGAACAAGTATCAACATATTTACTTTACTAATGTGACTAACCACAGACTAATATCCAGTGGCACCAGGTGATGATGGCATTTGCTTTAATAACTCTTTGAATCAATGTCTGGATTTAACAAGCATAGTCAGGGAACTCTGTCACAACATGTAGTGATTCGCATCGACAGTTTGTCACAGTTTCACGCCGATCTGATGCGGGAAAACTCGGCATATTTTGATGTATATAGTCATTTATTTACTAGACACAACTATAAGTTGAAAACTGTTTTACGTGATCGAGTTTCACCTAATATTAATTAGTATTTTCAAAGCTCCAGTCAATCATGTGCGCATAAGTAGATGTTTAAAATGGATGAATTAACAATTCTTCGCTGAATATGTATGTAAAACGAAAGTAGAAGTGAAATTGTCAATAAAAACATTAATTACATCAGTTCAGAATACCATTGATAACTGTTGTATAAGTTTAAAAAGGGTTATACCTAATTGACTTTTCACTTATACTAAGTGAGAAATACCATTTGAAAAAAAGCATCATGTGTCACAGGTATGTGTTGATGGTGATTTAAATGTCACGGACTCTCCCCTACAGAGTCACAGCTTCTAGTCGACACTTTTGGCAGGACCAGACATATCTTTTGTCATAGATTCCTTGCTGTATTTTGGTCAGGATCAGGTTTGGCTTCTGAATAAAATATTATTACAATTGGCTGGGATGTCTTTGCCAGGTGGAATAAATAATTTTTCACTCATCTGTTTTAGGATTGCTGTGATGAAGTTTTAAGTCGACCCATGGAAATGTAAATTTCCGACTATCATTCCTGACAAGCCCTGAACTACCTACCTTAAATATTTTAACTGGTTCCAAAATGTAAAAAGGTACATTCTGAAAAGCAGTGAAGATTTTTTTTAGTTATAAAACAAAAACAAAGACTTAAAGGGATTATATTGGCAAGTAACACAAACACGCTGTTAATTCAGATTTTTCCTGTATGCAGTGTGCACAAAAAAATGCTTATGTATTGACGTATACCGTAACCTTTATTTACTTTACTTGAAAGTTATCAAATTAATAGTAATTGAATATTGACCAAAACTTTAATACATCTCGCAATAAATTATTGCATGTGTATTTAGGACAGGGAATTGACAGTAATATGCCAATATAATCCCTTCAAAACTACAAACTGAATTTCGTTATGAGATGTATTTTAAACGATACCTTATAAATATTTAGTCCATTCCAGTGCATGGATGATGCATTAAATTCTCTGAAAATATTTTGCTTTCTTATTGTTCACTGCAATGATGCTTCGCTGTAGCAATTATGAAACTGGGTGACTGTTATCGAGTCAGTGACTCTCACAGCCATAATAACCGTGTGATGACGTGTTCTGGTGAAATAGGGTAATTGGCCAGTACAACAGTGTTGAAAATTAATGCTTAATAACGTGGGGCATTGTGTGGAAGTTTCTTATGTAAATCAGTAGAGTAGGTATGATTGGATAAATTGGACTTCCATTGCACACAAAGGTTAAATGACACAAAAAAAAGATTCCAGGGTCACTCTCCATATTATACAAAAACAACAAATACCATTATATCTTTGAAAAATTACATCAACAAAATTAATGTATGCAGATTATAGGCACCCTGGAATCACACAGAGGTACCACACATATGATCAAATTATGATTAAATGGACATGAAACCATGAAGCCCTAAAAACCATTGTATCCATAAAGCTGAACTAACTGGCTTCTGTGGTCTAGTGGTTAAGGTGTCTTTGCCTCGAAAGTAGGCGGTGTAAGGTTCGAATCCTGCTTGAAGCACTTAGATTTTTTTCTGATGCAGCTGGTTGTTCACCCAGCAGCTTGTTTTTATGAGGGGTATCGAATGTCTTGACAGCTTGATGCCTGGCAAGAACAGTTTTAAAGAAGTAACTGTATACAACATAAAGGTGTCTCATAATCCCAGTGTGGCTGGCCCTTTCCATAGGGCTGACATGACACTACAATAAACAATTTAGGCCATAATAAATTAATTGCTAGATTATCATCCCGCCTCCAATTTTCATGCAGCCCCAACCATTTTTATTTTCATAAAAAAAATAAAGAAAGAAAATCCTCCTCTCCACCCAATTTTAAGAAAAATTTGGATGATAATCTAGCAATTAATTTATAATAGCCTAACTTAACTTTTACTAAACATGTGATTGAAGACTCTGCATCTAATGATAATGTGCCGATATCTTTTTAGAAAATTTTTAGTAAAAAATGATACATGATAGTTTGGAACCTGATGACTCCTGTTTCAGATATTTATCATAGTTTTTGACCTGAATACACTTAGTTCACTTTATCTAAAAGATATCTAAATAACTTCTTCTTCTTCTTCTTCTTCCAGTAATAGGTCAAGAGTCTTCTTAGACTGTAAGGTTGACCATATCTTTATCTGATATTATTGTTATTTTAAGCCTGTTTCAGAGTTCCTTATAGTTTTCTGCATATGCTTAGTACTGAGCTGTGTACTTTAGTAACCCAACTGTATGCAGGATTCTGGAAAAGTTAATAAAGTAATATGATTACCATAGTAAATATTATTTTGTTGTGAATAATCTGTAGAAGGTATTGTCTAAAATTCTCGTTAGCAATGGTAATAAATGTTCAAAAGCAGGTGCAGTCTGTACCAGTGACATATAATTCATTACTATTCCAGTCTCTTGGTTTTGTCTTCCTTGCAATGCATTTTTCATATCTTGATTATATTTTCATATTTTATATTTTAACCCTTTACTTCATATAGATGCCTTTGGACACCTCTAATATAGAAGGCTTTTGAATTAGTGGGTGAATTATGTTTATATTAACTGACAGAGTGGAAAACAGTGCAGGATTAGTGTTCAGATTGCTCGTTACAAGCAATCTGAACTCTTCCTGTGCTGTTTTCAAAGGCCTTCTGTGATTGGTATCTATGGAGTAAAGGGTTAAACGGAAACATGGCACTTTTGATAAATCTTTGTTAAGAACTATTTCTGAAATGAAACATCAACGGTACAATATCACAAGACTTTATTTGATTTGTGCGTGATTCAACGTTCTTCACACATGCATAAAAAACAGAAAAAAATTAATTTAAAGACATAATAAATTAATTGCTAGATTATCATCCCTGCCTGCCCCCTAGTTTTCATGCCTTAAAAAAAAAAAAAAAAATTATAAAAACATCAAAAATTAAAAAAAAAAAAAAAATTAAAATCCTCCTGCCCTCCCCGTTTTTAAGAAAAATTTGGATGATTAACCACAATTAATTTATAATGGCTTAATCCTATAATAACTGATTTGTCTTATGTGTAAAAAAAAAAATGATACTAAATATTCGAACAAATAAACACAACAATATATCAGTCAAATATTTGATTTAAAGACGGACCCATACTATATGAGTGATATTTGCTTTTTTAGCTCACCTGAGCCAAAGGCTCACAGGTGAGCTTTTGTGATTGCCTGGTGTCCATCGTCTGTCGTCCATTGGCTGTCGTAAACTTTTAGCTTCTAACAACTTCTCCTCAGAAACCACTGGGCCAATTTTGATATAACTTCACAGAAATGTTCCTTGGGTAACCCTCTACCAAGTTTGTTCAAGCCATTTTGATTTGTCAAAAAACATGGCCGTCATGGGGTGGGGCAAGTTTAATTAGTAAAAACTTAAAAAATCTTCTTGTCAGAAACTATTGGCTCGATTTTAAAATAATTTCACAGAACTCACACGCATCTGTTACATCTTCAAAACAAATCAAAATTCTAACTACTCGCTCATCCTGTTTTTCTGGAATTGTGAGTGTACATGTATTATATAATCTACTTAAGTTTGGTGACTCAAGGTCACTTAAGTGAGCGATATAGGGCCAACTTGGCCCTCTTGTTTTATAGTATTATATGGCATATTATGTATGTTATGGCATATTAAATTTTGATTTGCTAACATTTACCATCAATACAAAATTATCACCTGCGTCCCCCGAAAAAAAGCAACAAAAAAAAAAAGCATCACTATTTTACTTTGTCTTCACAAAAAGCCATGTTCCTTTGTGCAATATGATTTACTATAGGTGGATTGTATCAATAAAACATAAAGTGTAACATTTCTGTAGTGATCATGTGGTATCTTTTCATAAATTTGTTCTACAATTTCGCTGTTTTGTTCTGTACATTATAATACACATTCTGTTTCCTGCAAGCAGCTGTATATTTGTGGAAAATGTAGGTAATAACGCGTGGCTCCTAAAGGTCAAGCTCAGAATGTGATTCAAGTAGAGACTGGCAATGCTCTAGAATCTTTATAGTATACTTGAGTCTCATTGTGACGCAGTAGCCAGGATTCACAGAATGAAACCGCTGTATATGCTGATATAAATTATAAATATCCCAAGGTGCACTGCGCTTTATTATTTGGCAATACTTTTTCCGGTTTATGTACCATAAACAAACACGCCATTATATTATAAGTGTGCGATAAATATTATAGACCATTGATTGTCGGGGTAAATCAATTAAAATTAATGTTGTTTGTGACAATACAGACTTGTACCATATTAAGGTGTAATTGATGCATAAATTCATGGTCACTGTTTGGAAAAACTCAACGAGTTGGCAAACACTTAGCTGAGATTTTCGATCAATTTTTGTACAGCAAGTTTTTAATAAATCTGGTTGAAAATATCAATTTTAAATTTTGGAGCCATAGAAAACAAATGTTATAAAGAGTTTTATGTGATATCTGATGTGTAATAACAGGACCTGAGTGTATGTCTTAATTTCACATGTTTATTTCATAGTATAAATATAGAATATGATTTATAAGGCTCGACAGCTGAAGTATTTTCTTTAACTGCATGCACATGTCAGAAAAACTGACCAGCAATCTTGTAAAAATGAAATATTTAAATGCAGTTATATTGAATACTGTTCTACAATGTACAACATTCCACATAACTTGTAACCTATATGGTTTGACATACTGACAAAAACAGTATAGGTTGAAGTTATGTGGAATTTTCTGATTTCTCGTTCCTGAAGCGATTTCATTGGCTGAGGAATTATAAGGTCTACTGATGGTCAAGTCAATTTTCTATGTAAAATGGAATATTCTATTATTTTGAAAAAAATTGATGGCTGAGAAAGTAAGGACAACATCTTTTATCAGATTGGAATTTCAATTTTGCCAAACATAACAAAAAATTAATCGGAGTGGTAAAATAATACTTCAGTAAAATGTATGTAATGGTACATAATTACAATATCTATTTTGTAGGACTTTTTTTCTGAGGTTTTCATTAACAGACTCGATAAAACCAAGTCTGTTTCCTTTTTTTGGATGCACAGTCTATGCTCGGTTTGAATTTTATAATCAGGGATAACACCCTATACACCATTTCATGCCAGACATTAAAGTGCTTTCTAGAAAAAAAAAAACAAAAGCAAAAATAAAAAAAACGCAGTCAACAGCGAGTCTGACTTAAAATCAATACAGTAGGTGTGAGTTCAAATCCCCCGCCTGGAATAAAAGTCTCCATGATTAGTGATATACAACATGTGTTCTCATCATTTGTCTCTCACTGCTGAATTAAATGGGAATTTAATGCTATCAGTTAATTGCAGAGATGGGACCAGGGCACCTTCCATGTTCCAATGAAAAAGTGGTAACTAGGTTAATTCTGATGGTCTGTTAGCCCTTGATGACATAAAGATTACTCATATATATATATATATATATATATATATCAGGCCTTCTAAAATTCCAAAATGCAAATCGGTCCAGGTTTTTTACTACCGTAAGAATCGCACTTATTTAAAAAAAAATCACTTAAATTGCCTTTACATGTATGCATACCCCACCCACCATGTCAGCAGCATCATGTATTTTCTGCGTTTATTTATTAATAAGGAACGATTTCAAGTTTATTTGTGTATTATTTATAACATACTTTACCACAATGTGTACATTTTAATGACTGACATTATGTTTCCGCGTTTCTGAATAATTTTCATTATATTAAAAATGATCGATCGAACCGGAAGTGATGCAAGTTCCGGAAGCTGCGTGAAATAATCACCGTGAAAACCAATGTTACGGTTCAACCACCAAAATAAATCATTCCGAACCTGTCCCAAATCAAAACAAAATCGGTCCGGGTTTTATCACTTTCATTAATTAATGTCATCAATTTTATAATTAAATTATTTTTTTTAAAAAAAATGAAACAAACAAGTAACGCTGCACGTTTTATCAAATATTTTAATGACGCAAACAATATTCAGTCCGACCGTCCCCGCTTTGGTTAGCGGTATATCAAAGAAATTACAGACGCAAACACAGTCTTTTGATGAACCGACAGAACGCTATGGGTCGCTGATCACACATCGGAGGCGTGCTTCATAGCGATAGACTCTTCCGATAAACTCCCCTAATACCGTCAATGGTTTGGTCGAAATTGACATCATTTCGCACAGCAGGTGACAAAAGAAACGGATTATTGGGTCAAATGATATTGCCGCAAGGCGTATTTCACAGGTCAGTATGGCATGATAAGAGCAATTTATGAGATTTTATACGACCGATAGAAAATATCTGGACCGATTTTTTATTGAATGTTGAAAATATTTGGACCGATTTTTTATTAAACTTTGAAACGAAAACCGGTTTTGAACTTCAGAAATCGGTCCAAAAACCGAAAAACCGGCAATTTTAGAAGGCCTGATATATATATATATAATAAAGGTAGATAATTGAAATCACAACAGTATTTCTGATCCTTTTTAAAATGCCTGTTCACAATGTATGATATATATATTTGGAGATTATTATTTCTACAGACCAGATTATGGGGTGCTCACCTAGCTACAATGCAAACCAAAGACACATCGACCAACTCCAAAGAATAGGTGTCATCCATAACTTATATAATATGGTTTTACATGCGACACATTTGAACTGGAGGAACTATATGGAACTGATATCTTTATATGAGTTGGATCCAGTTAAGGATTTGTAACTACTCATACACTTTATAAAGAACAGACGTAGAAATCTGTTGGATCATGAAGATACAGTGAAATCATAGTAATTCTGATTCATAAAGGGAGATACATGTATCACAACAATATTCCAAATATTTGGGATGTTTTTTTAAGATGTGTGTTAACAATACATGATATATATATGGAGATAATTATTTGTGAACAACCAGAAATAAATCTACAGACCAGACTTTGGTGAGCACACCTAGCTACAATGCAAACCAGACACAAGACCATGGCATCAACCAACTCAATAGAATTGGTGTCACTTGTATTCTATGGTTTTCTATGCAACACAATTCTGGACTAGAGGGACACATATTTGAACTGAAAGCTTTATATGAGAATGATCCAGTTAAGGATTTATGACTTAGTCGCATGCTATATAAAGGACAGACATATACTGTGTTTGTTAAATAGAAATCATTAAAATATAAAGCATGTAAGACATGTTTAAAACTTTCTGTGCTTATTGCATTTCGCTCATGATTATAGTCAGAAATGCTGTTGTTGACCGACTTTTGTTGACGATCACAAAGTTTGGGGAAAACTTCCACGAAACTTGAACATTTTTTTGTCTATACACTAGTATAATATGATCCTTGTTTAAAACCTTAAAAAAACTGTGGATTATACTTAGTCTTGTATACATATTTACAGTACTAAGATATAATTATTTCCACTTTCTTCATACATATAAATTGCATATAAATCTCTAACAATTCAGTATCTAGAATGTGCCCGTCTTGATTGTTGATGAATTATAGCATGTACGCACATGGCCTTTAATATACATTGAGAATCTTTCCTATCTATTCAAGACAGCTTCTAAGTTTTATTACCAAGAACTGCAAACAATCACATTGGAAGACAATTTTAAGTCTGACAACACGTCGCAGCATAATTGAGAAATATTCCTGACCTTTAAGCAAACTAAATTTAATTTCTCTCGTTTATCTGTTATATGATATTTAAAATACTTTTAACTATTGTTGTTTTGTCTTGTATTTAGTTCAAAGACTTTTTGTGATATTGATATTAGTGTCACTACCATGAACCAAGTACCATGTACATTAGGATTTTTTAAAATTTTAGAATTTAGTTTATACTAATTTTTTTTTGCTGAATTGCGATGAAAGCTCACAGCTTATATGAACCACTTGTGAGTCCACTTACTGAGTAGAATCTGAGTACTGAGTGTTGTTTTATAAGAAGCATCGGGTCGAGCTGGGGATCGCATCCACAACCTCTTGCGTGAGCGACTAACACTATCAATTACACTTAAACGCCCCTGTCTTCAATTCAATTTTTTGAAATTTGCAAAAGACATTAAGTTATACTCACTAATATGCCTATGAGGCCATAATAAATTTATTGCTAGATTATCATTCCAGCCCGCCCCCTAATTTTCATGCCGCCCCAACCCTTTATATTTTCAAAAAATAATATAATTTTTTTTTTTAACCCTTTACTTCATATAGACACCTCTAATATAGACGCCTTAGGACACCTCTCATATAGACGCCTTTTGACATCTCTAATATAGAAGGCTTTGGAATTATTGGGTGAATTATAATTATATTAACTGACAGAGTGGAAAACAGTGCAGGAAATGTTATGAGCAATCTGAACTCTTCCTGCACTGTTTTCAAAGGCCTTCTGTGATTGGTGCGGAAAACACGTAACTATGGAGTAAAGGGTTAAAATGTAAAAACAAAAAATATAGATAAATTTCCACTCTCCACTACCCCTTTTTAAGAAAAAAATGGATGATAATCTAGCAATTCATTTATAATGGACTTGGACAGAGTCTGAGTGACAAGTTTACAGTCAAGAAAAAGTGTGATATTGTGTTTCAGAATTGAAATTCAATTTTTATTTCCCCACTCCAATTAAGATATTGTCTAGGATCCTTTGTCAGCCAAGTGGTCTGTATAAGACGCCATTTCAAGAACACTTACCACTCATCGCTAAGGTTGTAAGTTCTAGTCCCACTAGCTCCAAAAATTTTATATGAGAAAGTCTGCCAGTTACTTGCGGAAGGAAGGTGATTCTACTCGCATTCATTCAGAGGTGAAACCAATGAAACTGGATCAGGAAATCTGAAACAGCTGTTTGGATATACATGTATACTGGATCAGGAAATCTGAAACAGCTGTTTGGATATACATGTATACTGGATCAGGAAATCTGAAACAGCTGTTTGGATATACATGTATACTGGATCAGGAAATCTGAAACAGCTGTTTGGATATACATGTATACTGGATCAGGAAATCTGAAACAGCTGTTTGGATATACATGTATACTGGATCAGGAAATCCGAAACAGCTGTTTGGATATACATGTATACTGGATCAGGAAATCTGAAACAGCTGTTTGGATATACACATATACGCATTGCATTCAAAATGTTTTCTAAATTACTGTAAAAGGAAAATTATTTGCGTAAACGGTACGCTTAAAAACAAAATTGTTTGCATTTTCCATGAATTTATTTGATTGAAATATGCAAATATGCAGCTTTTAAGGTCTGCATTAACCAAATTATTTTGTATTTTAGAATGAGTTGATAGGCCAGAGTTTGTTTGACTACATTCATCCTCGTGATATTAGCAAGGTGAAAGAACAGTTCTCCTCCTCGGACCTGGCACCAAGAGAACGGCTTATTGATGCAAAGAGTGAGTATTCCCTCATTCCTGGAGTGTATTAGTAATATAAGAATCGATCATGAGTATTCATGTTGGATCAGGTACATGGTCTGAACATGTGCATTTGATATTGACGTTCCGGATAAAATAATTTTTTATGGGTAGAGTTATTTGATTGAAATGAAACTTGCTATACACCAGGAACATGGTTTGAACAGTGTGCCTTGTCTAAAAATGGCATTCTGATTAAGTCAGTTATGATGGAGTTGTGATCCTTTTGATCTTTTACCTCGAATTTTATTTAGTACTTTAAACCAATAGCCTTGGGGATGCAACTCCTCCCTCAGTTTTAACCCGATTCAAAGGAAACTTGCTGTAGAGAAAATGCATGATCTGAATATGTGTTGGTATGTGGTATTAACATTTTGCTAAAGATGTTTTTGATTGAGTTACGGCCCTTTGTTCTTTTAACTTAGATTTTACGTCATACCTAATAAAACAACAACCTTGTGCAGCTCCTCCCACAGTTTGAAACAGATTCAAATGTATAACAATTCATGGTCTGAATAATCTTTTATGTGCCTGTGGGATTAGCATTTAAATTTAATTATTTTACATAGAGTTATGGCCTTTTGCTCTTTTAGCTTAAGATTTTACGTCATACGTTGGACCAACACTCTTGCAGATGCAATTCCTCCTGCAGTTTTAAGTGGCTTCGAATGAATCTTGCTGCATAGCAGGTGCATAGACTGGACATGGGCCTATGGTCTTCTAAATGCACTGGTCTAATATGAATTAGAACTTGGCCAGTCTGACCAATTCCAATTAATTGAAGGTACAGTTCATTGGGCAGAATAAAAATTTGTTTTAAGTTTACTGCAATAAACCATTGTAATGTTGAGGTGCAGACCAGGTATTGAATGTTTTAAGTTTACTGCATTAAACCATTGTAATGTTGAGGTGCAGACCGAGTGTTAAATGCTTTAAGCTTACTGCATTAAACCATTGTAATGTTGATGTACAGACTGAGTATTGAATGTTTTAAGTTTACTGCAATAAACCATTGTAATGTTGAGGTGCAGACCAAGTATTGAAAGTTTTAAGTTTACTGCATTAAACCATTGTAATGTTGAGGTGCAGATCTGGTATTGAATGTTTTAAGTTTACTGCAATAAACCATTGTAATGTTGAAGTGCAGACCTGATATTGAATGTTTTAAGTTTACTGCCATAAACCATTGTAATGTTGAGGTGCAGACCAAGTATTGAAAGTTTTAAGTTTACTGCAATAAACCATTGTAATATTGAGGTTCAGACCTGGTATTAAATGTTTTAAGTTTACTGCAATAAACCATTGTAATGTTGAGGTGCAGACCTGGTATTAAATGTTTTAAGTTTAATGCAATAAACCATTGTAATGTTGAGGTGCAGACCTTGTATTGAATGTTATACGTTTACTGCAATAAACCATTGTAATGTTGAGGTGCAGACCTGGTATTGAATGTTTTAAGTTTACTGCAATAAACCATTGTAATGTTGAGGTACAGACTGAGTATTGCATGTTATAAGTATGCTGCAATAAACCATCGTAATGTTGAGGTGCAGACTGAGTATTGAATGCTTTATGTTTACTGCAATAAACCATTGTAATGTTGAGGTGCAGACCTGATATTGAATGTTATAAGTTTACTGCAATAATCCATTGTAATGTTGAGGTACAGACTGAGTATTGAATGTTATCAATATGCTGCAATAAACCATTGTAATGTTGAGGTGCAGACTGAGTATTGAATGTTTTAAGTTTACTGTAATAAACCATTGTAATGTTGAGGTGCAGACCTGATATTGAATGTTATATGTTTACTGCAATAAACCATTGTAATGTTGAGGTACAGACTGAGTATTGAATGTTATAAGTATACTGCAATAAACCATTGTAATGTTGAGGTGCAGATTGAGTATTGAATGTTTTAAGTTTATTGTAATAAGCCAGAGTAATGTTGAGGTGCAGACCTGGTATTGAATGTTTTAAGTTTACTGCAATAAACCATTGTAATGTTGAAGTGCAGACCTGGTATTGAATGTTATAAGTTTACTGCAATAAACCATTGTAATGTTGAGGTGCAGACAGAGTATTAAATGTTTTAAGTTTACTGCAATAAACCATTGTAATGTTGAAGTGCAGACTGAGTATTGAATGTTATAAGTTTACTGCAATAAACCATTGTAATGTTGAAGTGCAGACTGAGTATTGAATGTTATAAGTTTACTGCAATAAACCATTGTAATGTTGAAGTTCAGACTTAGTATTGAATGTAATAAGTTTACTGCAATAAACCATTGTAATGTTGAAGTGCAGACCTGGTATTGAATGTTATAAGTTTACTGCAATAAACCATTGTAATGTTGAGGTGCAGACCTGATATTGAATGTTATAAGTTTACTGCAATAAACCATTGTAATGTTGAGGTGCAGACAGAGTATTAAATGTTTTAAGTTTACTGCAATAAACCATTGTAATGTTGAAGTGCAGACTGAGTATTGAATGTTATAAGTTTACTGCAATAAACCATTGTAATGTTGAGGTGCAGACAGAGTATTAAATGTTTTAAGTTTACTGCAATAAACCATTGTAATGTTGAAGTGCAGACTGAGTATTGAATGTTATAAGTTTACTGCAATAAACCATTGTAATGTTGAAGTGCAGACTGAGTATTGGATGTTATAAGTTTACTGCAATAAACCATTGCAATGTTGAGGTGCAGACAGAGTATTGAATGTTTTATGTTTACTGCAATAAACCATTGTAATGTTGAGGTGCAGACAGAGTATTGAATGTTTTATGTTTACTGCAATAAACCATTGATATGTTGGGGTGCATACTGAGTATTGAATGTTATAAGTTTACTGCAATAAACCATTGTAATGTTGAGATGCAGACATGGTATTGAATGTTTTATGTTTACTGCAATAAACCATTGTAATATTGAGGTGCAGACCTGGTATTAAATGTTTTAAGTTTACTGCAATAAACCATTGTAATGTTGAGGTGCAGACCTGGTATTGAATGTTTGCCTGGTTAATGTCCTGTTCTGTTAATTAATAAAACTTCTCGTTAATTATTTCATGTTGACCGTGTCACTAGGCTTTGGACAGTCATATTGACATGCAATTACCTTCATTACAAGTTTTGATTTCTTACAGCTTTGATGCCAGTTAAAACAGAGTTGCCTCAGAGACCAACCCACCTGTGTTCCGGAGCTCGACGCTCATTTTACTGTCGTATGAAGTACAGGAATGACAACTGTGACACTTCAAAAGACTTAAAAATGGTGAAAGATGAAATGGAATTTGTCCATAGAAAAAGAAAATCAGGTATAAAAGTTGAGAAATATTACCATATTTTCATAGACATAAAACTTTCATTTGAGAAATAAAATTATTTTGTTTTTGAGGCGCCAGACTTTCTGGTGTTTCTTTAGTATTGTAGGATGATAACTGCAGCTCATTTCATATGCACCAAAAAACTGCTTCCTCATGGTTTCAAACTACTCGAGAAAAAGTAGTTCTTTATGATTTATGTAACTGTAGGATGATAGTAACATTTCAATAGACAAAAAACTTTCATTTGAAAAATAAAATTGTTTTGTTTTTTTCTTACTTCAGTTGAAACTCGTTATCTTGATATTACTTCAGTTGATATTCTGGTAGTGTCAATATTTTTTGCCATCCCCAAACTTTTCCCCTTCTTTGTGTATATAAATATATTCCTTTTTACATGATATTGCCTGTGTCGATATTTCAGATATCTCAATCCCAGTTTTAGTTCCCGATTGATCATTTCACACTACGGCAAAGTTGTCAGTTTTAATTACAGAATGTTGCAAAAATTGTGTCATCAATTAAGGTGATTGCATGTAAATTAATATATAAATATTATTTGATTCAGTCAATCAGCCTCAACTTATGTCTCACACTGCCAAGAGATTCAAAGAAGGACCTTGATATGTTATTAATCATGACAGTGTAATTCTTCTGCATATGGAAGCAAAAATTTAAATTGCATACGACATATGAAAGTTATCAGGTGGTGAAATTTAATATTGATCTTGAAACAAATTCAATGTCGATATTCAGATATCTTGATGTTTTTTTAAATCCATCTAAAACCACTATCATCAGATAAATTACAGTGTTGATACACATATATTACACATATATAACACATATATAACACATATATAACAATATAATAGTAATCAAGGTATCATAATGCAGAATATTTATCAACATACATAATTATAAAGTAATAGTTTTTCTTCATATTTCAAGAGCCCTGCAAAAACACGTGTCGAATGGATACTGTTTTTAAATCGCTGGGGCGAATGGCCAGGAGAGCTATTGCCATGACCCATGCATCATGGTCCATGTCGTCTGTAGGCACCCAGGTTAAACTTTTGCGTTTAGTTGCGTTTAAGTTTTGGTATTTGCCTCCAATCTCAATCTTTGCATGGTTGGTGAGTTTAATCCCATAGGCAAGTTTTGTTGTCTTCTGACAACTCTTGTTGAAAAGAGACAGCAAGATGGAGTCAACGTTAGAATCACATTGTCATCATAAACACCACCAGTGAGCCCCCTTCAATAACCCAATTTAGTCTTTTATATGAGGCCGGGCCCAATTAGCTCAGTTGGTTACGCGGCTGACTATCAATACCTGAGTTTGAATCCCCGCCCGGCAACAGTCTCCATGATGATTGATATACGACATTGTGTCTCATTATCATTCATCTCTCACCACTGATTCAAGTGGGAAAGTTATCAGTAACTTGCAGAGATGGGGTGTGCTCGAGTATTGGTTAATCCCAGGAATCAGTCTGTTAGCCCTCGATGGCATAAAAATGACACTAAATATTCAATCAATCAGTCAATAGTCTTTTATATGACAAATCCTATTGTTGTTTTTATTATTCTCCTTCTTTTTCTTTTACTTTTTTCTTTCTGTCTTTTACTTCTTGTTTATGTAAATGTAATTAATATATTTCCCTAAGCTCCATCTTGTTTATACTGACCCTAAACCCCTCAAGTACCCCAATTGCACGCAAACGGAGTGCAATCAGAGTGTAAGGGGGCACGAACGGAGTGCAGATTGAGCGCTGATGGAGCGGGCCTTGACCATTAGCGAACACTGGATTTTGAATAATAAACACACTCCTGAACGCATTAAATAGATCGAGTGCACTCTGACACACTGAATGCACTCAGATACGCTCAGTGCACTCAGATGCGCAGTATATGCAATATAAACTATACACAGCAAGATAACTGATAACAAAACTATTGGTGCGCTACTGAGTGCACTCATTCAATTAGATACACTCATTTTTCATTATTTGAGAGTCGATTATCAAAATCGAGATGAAAAAGAAATTTTCTTTTCATATAAACCATGTAATATATATAAATCTTTTATGGTATAACACATGATAAAACTAATTTTGGTCAACAATTTGTCAATTATATCATAAATATCAATATTTAGCTAATCAATATAGTACGTTTAAAGGACCTATTATACAATAGATGGCGCATCAGTGGTTATCTACGGTTTCAAGGCGAATTTAGTTGCATATTTTAACATGATTTGGTTTGCGCAACAAAAATATAAATAATTATATATATTGTGTAAATAACAATTCCAAAAGATGTAATATGAATTCACTATTTGCCTTGCTATTTCGATATAAATTAGTTATAGAACATACAGAACATGTACTTTAATTTGATTTAAGCTTATACAGCTCCAAATACAAAAAAAAATCAATAAATGCGTGAATCAAACAAAACATAGATATGCAGAAAATTATGTGATTATGATTCTATTTGTTAGAGTATTTTGGCAAAATAAAATTACCCATTTTCAATTCAATTTGGAAATTAGTTTTATATTATCCCCAAACATAGTTACACCGAGTCTGTGCTTAGTTGTGATCAAATGTACGTAAAACTGTTATATTTCAATTAAAGTGGAAACAGTATACTCGTGCACATCTCATTAAAATATGCAAATAATAGTAATAGATTAATTGTATTCTAAAATATAAAGTGGGTCAGTAGTGCAGTGGATAGCGTGCTGGCTGCAGATGGCTGCAGATGGCAGAGGTTGCGAGTTTGACCCAGGGTGTACACAATTCAGTACCATATCTAATCAAGGAATGCACTGGAGAATGATATGCATAAGCTCCGAGCTTACTTCCCAATCAAGCTAAATTAAATTAATGTAAAATAAATGTACGTATGCCAAAATGATACGACAGGCCAAAATAACACGATAGACACAGGAAATAAAAACTAGTAAACATAAATTTCTAGGTGACCTTTTGGAAACCTTAGAAAAGTAACAGCTTTTGATCATGCAGAAGGTTTAAATAAACAAAAAAGAACATTTATTCACTGCCTATAAAAAAGTAAATATATTGTTTTCCTACAAAATCGATACGCCTGATCACGTGCACTTAAGCACGTAACAATGTATCCAATATTTAAGCTGTGACAAGGGGCAATAAGTATTATATAATAATAATGATTATTATAATAAAAATAAAAAGGATAATAATAAAGAAGCAATATAATAAAAATAAAAAGGATAATAATAAAGAAGCAAAATTCTACGATAATATTATTAATAATAATGATAACAATAATAATAAAAAAAATAATACTAGTTAAAATGATTATAATAGAAATAAATAGTAATATTATAGTAGTAAAATAAAATGATACAATAATAATAAAATAAAAATTGATAATCAATAGTATTATTGATAATGATAATAATAATATTATAAAAAATTCTGCATTTTTAGTATTGATTTTGACTATATATTTATTCACATGCCACCGGTTAAATTAAGATTTATTCATCTGACACAAATTATAATCAAAATGAAAATTGCACACCAGCAGGGTTCTTCGTGGTCAATGGACCGATAAATCACCAATTAAATATTTACTGACACACATGTGGTTCTCACCTTTGGTATCTGTTTTGATGATTGCCATGCATTTCTGCCTACATAATAGTAATTAAATTGTTTTATTAATTGTGAACGACTGACCACATGCACATATGCACGTAGCCGATATAAAAGCTGTGACAAATCAATAGGTCAATATATATTGTAATAATAGATCCAATGATAATATTAAAACAAAAAAATAATGATGATAACAATACAAATAAAATACTACATTTAACAAGGAATTATTTAGAGACACGTTCTTGATTTTTATCCAGGTTTTTCAAAGTTGAAAACCTGGTTATTAGATTGGCGGCGGGCGGCAGATTGGCAGGCAGATGGGCAGCGTCAGGTTTTTCATTTCCTTTCAATAACTAGAGTATTTTTCATCGGAACTGAATTAAACTTACACAAAGTGTGTACCTCTATAATATCTAGGCCAAGTTTGATAACCAGCCAATACGGACCATTATCTTCAGAGTTATGGCCCTTTAATTAGTCAAAAATGCTAAAATTGCCCGTTTGCGCTCAATAACTAGAGTATTCTTTATCAAAACTAAAGCAAACTTACACAAAGTGTGAATCTGTATAAAATTCGATAACCAGCCAATTTACACTATTATCTTCAGAGTTACGGCCATTTAATTAGTCAAAAATGCTAAAATTTACCATTTCCGCTCAATAATTAGAGTATTCTTTATCTGAACTGAAGCGAACTTGCACAAAGTGTGTATCTTTATAAAATCTGAGCCAAGTTTGATAACAGCCTATTCTGACCATTATCTTCAGAGTTATGGCCCTTTAATTAGTCAAAAATGCTAAAATTGATTGTTTCCGCAACCATACTTATACAATTTTTCTAGCAGTAAAGTAAAAATAATCTTTTTCTTTTGTTATTTTGATGAAGATACTAAAAAAGTTTGGATCGATGTATTGATAAATATTAAAATGAAACTCCATTAACATTCACATTTTTATCTTGAAAATGGTTTGCGGTGCCCTTGCTCAGTTGATAGCCATGAGGCAAAAAATATTATAAAAAATACAAATGATTTATTAGAGAAATGTACGTTTAAAATTTTTACAACACAGCTGAATTTCTCATAATGTTTGATGCATTTTGTAATATATTTGTAGAATCAAACATCGTGTTTAAGAAATTGTTGCTATCAGTTGACCATGTGTGACTTACCTCCTATCGGTGGGCACTGGAAACAATACCACCACTAAAGCATCAATGCATAATTTGAAAATATTGAAGTACTATTTTATGAATATGAATGTTTGTTTCCGAAAATATAATCACATTACATCTTTCTCAATGTGAATTACAGAAGTAATATTTTAGCCAAACAACCAGTGAATAGCACAGAAACAAGAGATAAACTTTATTTCATGCTTTTTTAACAAAATTATTGCATCAATGTTTTACAAATAAAAAAACAAAATTTTATTGCATGCTTTTTTATTTTCTGCTTCAATGTACATAAAATTCTGGAATGAAATAGAGTTACAGAATAGCTAAAATGTTTGAAAAACATGGTTTTTGGGGAATTTCAACATCATTATTAGTTTTAAATTGTAGGACTGTTTCTTTCTTGTGAAATTAACAATTCTGATTTTTAGTTTTATCTGTTTTTATACAAAATCACTATCACATCACGAATCCAGTTACCGTAGTTCTTTAAATAAAAAAAATGTGCAATAAAATATTGGTGCAAAAGATATGCTGACATGAATCATCTTCTGTGGATTGGGAATGTAATTGACTTTTATTAAACCTATGGGACTAATGACAGTTAATTAACGGTCAAAAACTGCAAACTTTTAAAACTGTGTTGATTATCACTTAAATAAGAATACCTCCCATGCAGGGCTTGGAACTTACTGCGAATAGGTTCATAATTTTTAATATGTGCAAATGTAACGTAAAATAAAACCATTAAATCATAAGTATAATGCCCATTCATGCACGTTTATTTATTTGGGTTTTAAATTTATTTATCTTACATCAAAAGACAATATCCAGAATGCCAGCTGTGTAAAATTGCACATCCCTTGAAACGTGTATGTCACACTTTCTACCATTCACAATTTATAACGAGGGTTTTTTGTTCATTAATTTAATGATATTTTCATCATGATATTTACATACTAAAGTAGCGTTTTGAAACCTTGAATATTAAGTCTTAAATGATTTTTTTATTTGTTGTTACATGTAATTAACTGGCAGTTTTTATGCCCCCCAAAAAAATTTTTGTCGGTGGCATAAAGTTATCCCAGCCTCCCTCCTTCCGTCCGGTATTTCGTGTCCGGCCTGTAACTTTGTCATGCATGGATGGATTTTGTTGATACTTGCTACAAATGATCAAAATAACATAACGACGTGTTGCGAGTAAGACCCACACCCGTACCTCAAAGGTCAAGGTCACAATCTGAGTTTGTTTGACAACACTTTGAGTTTTTGTGAGATTTCGTGTCTGGCCTGTAACTTTGACATTCATAGATGGATTTGTTAATACTAGCTACAAATGACCAACATATCATGATGATGTGTTGCGCATTACACCCAAGATTCCACTTCAAAGGTCAAGATCACAATTTAACTTTGATTTCGTGTCCAGTCTGAAACTTTATCACCAATAGATAAATTTCAAATACACTTGGCTCAATTCATCAGCATGACAATACAAAGTGTCACGTGTAAGACACTCATGCGGACCTCAAAGGTCAAGGTCACACTTTGAGTTTGTTTGACAACACTTTCAGTCTGTTTGAGATTTCTTGTCAGATCTATAACTTTATCATCTATTTTCAAAAAAAAACTTGGCTCAGTTGATAAACATGACATAATTAAGTGTGGCATGTAAGACCCCGAACCTTTCCTCAAAGGTCAAGGTCACACTTTCAATTTGTATGATATTGCATGTCTGATCTGTGACTTTGCCTTTAACTTGGCTCAATTTATCAAGCTGACATGACGACGTGTCATAAGTAAAACCTAGACACGGTCACACTTTGATTATGTATGACAACACTTTGAATCTGTTTAAGATTTCAAGTATGTCCTTTAACTTTATCATACATGGATGGATTTCAAAAACACTTGGCTTAATTTATTAATTGATCAACAATTGATCTGTAATCTGGATTTTAAAATAGCTTGACACAAGTGATCAGCATGTCGTGATAATGTTTCACCTGCATTTAACTGTTGAAATACCCAGACCATTACATCAGAACGCGGTCCGATATAACGCGAATTCCGTTATAACGCGGTTTTTGCTTGACTCCCATTATTTTCGGCGAGGGGGGGGGGGGGGGGGGGGGGGAGAGTCATGATATAAAACATAAAAATCTGTGAATGATCAAATGACTACCAAACAATAGATCGTTGCCATGTTTTGATATGATATTCGCCCATCTTCTACTCACCAATTAGCCTTGATTATAGAACAGAACAGAACAGAACAGATATTTTATTTCAGACTTGTACATAAATACATCGTCATAATAACATATTTACAATACATAATATCACGTAAAATATATTGTTAATTAATACATAAATTGTACCACCATTTTTCATTTACATTTAAAGAAAGTTCTTTTTATTATTTTTTTTTTATTATTATCAATATCGAAATAATGCATGCAAATTTTTTTAAGTCATAAATTCATAAAAATAAGAGGATGAACAAATTTATTAAATATTTAAATGATTTTCTTTCATTGATTAAGTGAAATGTTTCCAAAAATAGATAAAAAATATTCAATATATTTACATAAACTATTAAACGTTTAAAATGCTGTTTCTTAATTTCAGAGATTTCTTAATATACTGAGCAAAACTGACTAAAATACTTTTATCATTTGTTTTAAGCAATTCCATAAGCTTGTACATAGACGGTCTTTGAAAAACATGTTTATTTATATACTTCTTTCTAAAATCACTGTAGCAAGGACAGATGCAAATAAAATGGTATATATCTTCTACCTCAGTAGTGTTACAACAAAGATAATATCTCTCATTTCTTGGAATGTGATTTCTTGCATAACGACCTGTTTGAATTCTAAGAGTATGTGCTGATAATCTAATTCTAGTAACAAACAATCTTAAATCATTTTGGAGAATATCTAAATATTGTTCGTATGCAAAACTACTTTTGAAATATTTATACTCTTCTATAACATGACTATTGTTAATTGAGCCATACCATTCTTGGATAAAACAATCAATAACACGCTTTTTGAATATACAAGGAAATGTTTTTTTATCAAAAGAAGCATCTGTAAATAAGTAAGAAAACCCATAATCATTTAATAGTTTCTTAACATTAGAAACCCAATTTTTACATCCTTTTGCACAATCATTTACACCTTGTTGATATAATTTATGTATAATGATATTGTCAGTATCAATAATTTTACACCAATACTTTACAATTCTACTATATCGGGTAATGTAAAGCGGATAACGTCCAAGTTCACCGTAAACCCCTGCTGTACATGTACTTAACCTAACGTTTAAAAGACGTTTACAAAATTTTAAATGAAGACGTTCAATTTCCTTGGACTTAGTGAAACCCCATATTTCAGAAGAATAACACAATATTGATCCAACAAATGAATCAAATAACTGACACAAAATTTTGGGTTTTAAATGTATTTTCTTACAATTTATCAATAAAACGTTTAAAGCCTTTAGAGCTTTACCTACTAAATGTTCGTTATTCAATGAAAAATTACCAGTATAATTAAAAATGGTACCCAAGTAATTAAAATCATCTACAACCTCCACATTCTGCCCATTATATGACCAATTCTCGCCATGTAATAGACGTCCGCGTTTTCGAAAGACCATAATTTTTGTTTTAGAACTATTTACTTCCAAACTCCAAATATTACAATATGTATGTAAACTGTTTAAGTTATTTTGTAACTCTTCTGGTGATTTGCCTAAAATTACAATATCGTCGGCAAAAAGCAATACTATTAATACTATGTCATCAATCAATAATCCAGAATCAGCCTTATTTTGCAAATACAGTTCTAAGTCTTCCATGAATAGAGATACTAAAATAGGCGAGATTACCTCCCCTTGACGTAAACCTATCGAATATTCAAAAAAGTCAGAAAAATTATTACAACTTTTAACACATGACTTCACCTTTTCATACATATTTTTAATGACCCGTAAGAGTTTACCCTGTATGCCAGTTTTGTATAGTTTTAACCATAAAGCGTTTCTGTATATACTGTCAAAACACTTCTTCAGGTCAATAAAAGCTACGTAAAGACGTTTATTATTGTTTAAATAATTTTGTACAATAGAAACTAAAGCAAACATGGCATCCACTGTAGATCTGCCTTTCCTAAATCCAAATTGTGCATCAGAAATGCTGTCGTGTTTGTCACAAAAAAATTCAATTGGTTTGTTCAGAATGGTAGTAAACAGTTTAGAAAGACAACTTAATAATGTTATGCCACGATAATTACTAACATTATTCTTATCACCCTTTTTGTGTAACGGGATAATAATTCCCTCGGTCCACTGCTCAGGGAAACACCCCGAGTTTAAAATAGCATTAAAAATGTCGCACAAATATGGTGCTATAATATCGATACTTTCGATAAAATATTCATTTAATAAACAATCAATACCAATAGATTTGCCAGATTTTAACTTTTTCGTGGCAAGTAAAATTTCAGCAACGGTGATAGGTGTATCAAGCTCCTCATTGAAATGTTCGGTATCGTTAAAATCGTGCTCGTTACAAAACGTCTCGGCTTCATTGTTTGTACAACTGAAAATATCTTCTTCTAAATTAGAAAAATAATTATAAAATTCATTTAAAGGAATTTCGCTACTTTTATTGTTTTTATTATTATTTTTCTAATTTAGAAGATACTTCCAAAATTGCTGTGGTTTACAATGTCTTAGATTTCAGTCAATTTTTTTAGTTCAAAACGTCTTTTCTTATTATGCATACTATTTTTGTAAGTAGTTTTCAATTCGCAATAATGTTTCCTACTAGCTTCTGTATTACACTGATTAAAAACACGCAACGCATCTAAATATCGGGTTTTAGCCGTAACACATTCGGCGTCGAACCATTCAGCATTTTTTACGAAAGATTTATCGGTAAAAGAAATATTGTTCCTCTGCGCATGACGTTTTGAAAACAGTGGGTCAGCAATACCTCGAACAATATTGGTAAATTCATTAATTATCCTATTTATTGAATCTTGTGAAGCATCAATATCGCGCGTTAGCTGATTAAAAACAGGTAACTTTGCTATAAGACCCGATCTAAAAGTATTTTTATGAATACCATTCCACTTAAATTTAATCCCATCGCCGTTTTCAAGTACATGAGAACTTTTATTACAGCACAAAGAAAAGGTAATTGGTGCATGGTCACTCCATTCATACATAGGTTATAACATATTATAACAAACTGTTATAACCATTACCTCATGGTGGTTTAAAGGATAGTTTAAGTGATTGATTCATGCCAGCATCGACAATTAACAGTTTGTTATAAATTTAATCCAGAGTGCTTCAATAAATGCTGACATGCGCCAAACACGGAAGCCATATGCAAACTTTGTTATTATCGAGTGATCACATGATCAAGCAATGAAGCAGTAGACAGGTATTAATATATCGCGGGTATCTTATCGGATCGTAAACACAATCTTATTTTTATTATTTTATTGTTGTTAATACTTCAGATTTATATTTTTGATATTTTTATACTAACAGCGTTGAGTTTAAATTGAAGCGCAATTTTTTATATAGACATCGTTATTTCTCCTTCCGGGTTAAACGGAAATGGCTGCCAATTTTAGTATAATCAAAACACTAAAACGTTTTTCTTTCTTTTCTTTTTTTGTATTTATTTTATACATGTCTAAGTGTATCTGTTGTAACCAAATACGCGTTGTATCATACTACAATGCAAACAACACCATTCACTTAGAGTCGGACAGCACAATAGGTGTGAATAATTGATTTTTTTTAGGTAATTATCGCTATAACGCGGTCCGCTTATAACGTGGTTTCATTTTGTGGACCCCAAGAACTGCGTTATAATGGGACCCGAGTGTATATCATATTTTGTTATTTTCACAGACCATTTGAGGGGCATGTGACACTTAACAGTGACATTTCTTGTTCTTTTGTCTTTTCTTTTTAATCACATAATGCAGGCTCAATTAAGATTCATCCATCTGGCACTAATTACAATCAAAATGAAATCATACATATCTTTTGTGGTCAATAGACCGATAAGTCACCACTTTAGCATATAACTTAATTGACACGGCTCTCACTGACATGTGTCATAACGTAATTAAAACCATGGGTGTCTGTGTTGCTGCGTGTCATATAAGTAGCGGTATATCACAGTGGGTGTAGTTTCAAGCAAGTTTAATATAGTTTGTCATTTTAAATAATATATTAACATAAAGCATACTATCAGTAAAAAATAATTTGAGAAACACACTGAAAAAAAATTAATTTCAGGGTATATTTATATACATAATGATAACAAAAATATTTATTAAAACTTATAAAAATCAGAATATCTTTTTCAAGTTTAGTGAAGCCACATTTAGATCCATATCGAGAAAAACGCTACAAAATTATTATTTTTTAAAAATTATTTATTATATGTCAAACGGCACGGGTTATAATAAATTTTTCATCACCCATGCAGTGCATATTATTGATTATAAAGCTGATGTTAGTTTGAACATTAACAAAACCAGTGACATATCCACATGTTGTTAAGTCACTGCTTACACTGTTCAAATTAATAAATTACTATTAGGCCACTCTATCAACGGTATGGAATTATTAATTGAATTTGATTATTGATAACAATATATTTAGTTTATGTTGATGATGTATCATCTTTTTTGGGAAACATCTTCCTCTTCTTCTTCTTCTTCTTCTTCTCGATATGAAGATAATTAAAAACACTGTTTTTATCAAAACGTCTTCCTCAATGGATAACTCTCTTTTTGGGGGAAAGTCTTCCTCAGTGGATAACTCTCTTTTTAAGGAAACATAACCCTCTCTTGGGAAAACAGCTTCCTTTTCTTTTTCTTTTTCTTATAATTATGAAAATAATTGACAACCTTCTTTTTGGGGAAACACCTTCCTCAATGGATAACTCTCTTTTTGGGGAAACGCCTTCCTCAATGGATAACTCTCTTTTTGGGGAAATGACTTCCTCAATGGATAACTCTCTTTTTGGGGAAACACCTTCCTCAATGAATAACTCTCTTTTTGGGGAAATGACTTCCTCAATGGATAACTCTCTTTTTGGGGAAATATCTTCCTCAGTGGATAACCCTTGTTTTGGGGAAACATCTTCCTCAATGGATAAATTTCTTTTTGGGGAAACATTTTTTTTTTTTTTTTTTTGAGGGGGAGGGGGGGGGGGACATCTCCCTTTTCTTCTTCTTCAAGATATAAAGATAATTGAAAACACTCTTTGTGCAGGGGGGAGGGGGGGAACATCTCCCTTTTCTTCTTCTTCAAGATATAAAGATAATTGAAAACACTCTTTTTGCAGAAACATCTTAATCAATGGATAACCCTCTGTTGGGATAACATCTTCCTTTTCTTCTTTTTCTTCTTCTTTATATGAAAATAATGGACAACCTTCATTTTATGTTAATATCTTCGTCAATGGATAACCCACTTTTTGGGTAAACATATTTCTCAATGGATAACCCCATTTTATCGGGAAACATCTTTCTCAATGGATAAACCTCTTTTTGGGGAAACATCATCGCCAATGAATAATCCTTTTTTTTTTTTTTTTTTTGAGGAAACATCTTCCTAAATGGATAATCCCTTTTTGGGGAAACATCTTCCTCTTTTTCTTGATTTGAAGATAATGGACAACCCTCTTCCTTAATGGATAACCCTCTTTTTGGGAAAACATTTTTCTTAATGGATAACCCTCTTTTTGGGAAAAACATCTTTCTTAATGGATAACCCTCTTTTTGGGAAAAACATCTTTCTTAATGGATAACCCTCTTTTTGAGGAAACGTCTTCCTAAATGGATAATCCCTTTTTGGGGAAACATTTTCCTCTTTTTCTTGATTTGAAGATAATGGACAACCCTCTTCCTCCATGGATAACTATTTGGGAAAAACATCTTCTCTTCTTCTACTCCTTCTTGTGTACATACATGTATGTTCATGTACGGGTAGTGAGTAAATAGTTCAGTTGGCACTACTGATACATACATTGTTGGATACCCCTGGGTGTCAATTTCCGGTATTCTCCATCCATGTGATAAACAGTATCAGAATGGATTACTCAAGGCTGTGATACAGAATACAGTACAAAATTCTAACCTGTACCTACAAAACCCTACAGGATCAATCTTCAGACTATTTTTATAATTGCAAGATTCTGTGACATTAGTTGAGCAGTCAAATCTTTATGCTTGCTGAACCTAACTTATGGAATGTTCTTCTTTGGCAACATCAGGGATACCAGTACACCAACAGCATTTAAAAGATTGTTAAAAACCTATTTCTTTTTACTGAACTATTTAATTTGATCAAGTAATTGTTCTTTTAAATATGTATATCATTGTTGTAACAGATGTTTGTTTGAATAAGATTTATACTTGTTTTTTTACTATAAATTTAACATCGTTTTATCATCATTGAATACCCACCAATAATCCATTAGGATACTCTCCATTCATCATGGAAGGTTCTGGAATTATCACCTGGGGGTATCTGACAATGTTTTTTATATGTAGTCATTTACATTATTTTACCTGTACAAATTTTTTCTTATGATTATTTAATCAAATAAGCAGTATTTTATCCTCGGTCTGTA
Source organism: Panopea generosa (assembly GCA_029582155.1). Taxonomy (NCBI): domain Eukaryota; kingdom Metazoa; phylum Mollusca; class Bivalvia; order Adapedonta; family Hiatellidae; genus Panopea; species Panopea generosa. The sequence goes on from CM055902.1 coordinate 60,779,761, forward strand.
AATGTTTTGTATACAGTAAAACCTGTGTAAGTGGTCACCTATATTAAGCAGCCACTTGTCTTAAGCAGCCATATCTGTTATTTCCCATTTCTATGCTTTCAGAACAAAGTAACCTGTATTAAGCAACCACCTGCTTAAGACAAGTTTGACTGTATATAATTTTATCTTAAATCGTTTATATTAAAATACATTTTGTTCTGTAAAGCACTATTGACCATGTATGCATGAAAAGAGTGCTATATAAAGGTATAATAATAATACTAATAATATTAATGATAATTCCTTCGATTAACTTAATAAAACTTTCTCTTATTTATTTCAGACCAAAAGTGCTATACTGTGATACATTTTACGGGTTATTTAAAGTCGTGGCCAACATCAAAAATAAACATTAATAGCGAGGATGATCTTGATGACAGTTGTAACTTTCTGAGTTGTTTAGTGGCCATCGGGCAATCACGAACTTCATTAAATCCAAACAATTCTTCATCGTCATCAACTTCTGTGTCATCTGGGCTAGATTTAAGAGCAATGGAATATATGTTTAGAATATCACCCGATGGGAAAATGTCTTTCATCGATCAAGCGTAAGTATTATTTTTTTCTGCTTCATTGTCGGTATTGTGCACATTTTATGTGTTGATGATGTTATCGTTTCTTGTAAACACTGTAGTGACTTCGTATCAACCTATCTTGACCAAACTTGATTATGATATTTATATATATGCAACAATATATAGAGAGAAGAAAAAGCAACTGATAGAGATATTATGAATGCTTGCGTATTCATGCAAAATCTCGCAAAATCTTGTTTTTCAATTTCCTAATTTTGATTCATCTAAGAAATACAAATTAAAATTCTTTCTTTGCACAATGAAATTCCTAACAAGATGACACCAAATCCAAGTGAACTGTATTTGAAATTGTTGGGAGTACTTATGATTTTAAAATGTGTATTATACTGCAGCTAAAATATAAAGAAAATAACTTGAAATTTTACTTCAGACTGCAATATTTTAAATTCAAGATCATTTCCTGTGTTTAAACATTATAAAACATCTAAGGTTACATACACCATACCATTTATGTTAAAGGAATGAGTTGCCTGTGAAATTTAAATGATTAATTTGCCAAATTATTTATTCTTGGCATGCTATTTTATTAAGATTTAGTAGAGAGAGTTTCCTATCTGTCTACATGTATATAAGTCCTTGATACGTGTAAACTCAAATGGGTTCTTGAAGCGGTTATATTGAAACATTTTGGACAGAGTTATGGTCCTTGATTGATGAAATAATGTCATTTTTTGTCACCTTACATTGTATGGAATTCTGTGTTCATCAGATGTGGATCAGGAAATTTAAAATTAGTTCATAAACCAGTCATATTAGACATGGTTGTAGCCCTTGATTGAAAAAACAAAGTGTGTTTAGTTTGTACTACATTGTGACAATACATAGGTCATAGGTCATAATGTTATTGACTTGTGATGAAAGCTCATGCAAATTCTTTAACAAGATATATAAAACTAAGACGGACAGTGTTATATAAGTCCTTTGAAATGTTTTCAATTATAATTATCCAAAAATACGAAAGTCCTCAGTGACTGGGTGGTCTAATTACAGGAGCAGTCTCAAGATCACTTACCTCTCGCCGCTAAGTCCCGCTCGTTCCAAAAATTTTATGTGAGAAAGTTCCCAGTTACTTGCAGAAGGACATTGGTTCTACTCAGTCTGAGGTCTTCCTCCACCAGTAAAACTGGATATGCCATATATAACCTGAAATGTGGTGAAAATGGTGTTAAAACCCATTAAAAAAATAATTATCCAAAACTACAGTATATAATATGTATTTCATAACTATATTTTCTGACATTTGTATATTTTCTGAAGATTATAAAAAAAACATCAAACACAGAATACTCCAAGATTAACAAAAACTTCCACAGAATTTTTCCACCTTGTACAAATTTCTACATTTTTTTTTCTCAATACCTCAGAATTTTGTGTCTGAATACTCCGAGGTTAAAGCCTCAAAAAAATGTATACCCTGCTGAACGCCACCCTATCACATGACAAAAATATTGTCGCAGTTTCTTCCCAATATTAAACCAGAAGAAAACACTTTCATCTTTTACCATGGTAACAACTTGTACAAGAGGGGTGGTAGTGTATTGGATAGAGTGTTGGCCACTCAAACCAGAGGTTGCAGGTTCTATAATCAGTTCAACCAAATGCCTCTCAATAAAAACAACATTCATTTCTGGTTCTATTGAGGAAGTGGACACTAGAGCGCTTCATTAAGCTCTGAGCACAATTAAGCTTAGATAAGTTTGTATAGAACTTATATAATTACACAGTAACAAAGTCTTGTTTTGTTTTGTTAGCTCGCCGTGACGAATGTCCAGGAGAGCTATTGCCATGACCCCGGCGGCATCGCCGGCGTTGTCTGTAGACACTCAGGTTAAACTTTTGCGTTTAGGTTTTGGTGTTTGCCTCCTATCTCAATCTTTGCATGGGTCATGAGTTTTATCCCATAGGCAAGTTTTGTTGTCTTCTGACAACTCTTGTTGTATTTTAGGACGACTGCTGTACTGGGTTACCTGCCTCAGGAACTCCTAGGTACGTCAGTGTACGAGTACTACCATCAGGATGATATTACCAGGATGGCAGAAATTCACCGAAAAGGTATATTTACCCTTTCAATTGATTGATTGATTGATTGAATAATTAGTGTCATTTTTATGCCATCGAGGGCAAACAGATGATCAGTAAACATAACCACTTATTCCTGGTATCCTGGAATGATAACCTGTACTCGAGCACACTCCATCTCCACAAGTAACTGATAACTTTCCCACTTGAATCAGTGGTGAGAAATGAATGATAATGAGATGCAATGATGTATATCAATCATCGTGGAGACTGGCTGAGCGGGGATTCAAACTCACGAGCCCTTGCTTGATACACAAGCTACCGACTGAGGTAATTGGTCCCAGCTTATCCTTTCAAAATCCACATTACAAAGTATTGCGGGCAAGATTTAATCCACTGGGAATTTGACAAGTGGACGGGGGGGAAGAGTCAGTCAGAATGAAATCATCTTGCAAATTCCTTTTCCCAGCGGAGAGGAGCAGTAGCTACAAATTTGCAGTGTCCTATGTATTGTTGTTGTTTTTTTGTAAAGTTATGTCACTTTAATGATTGTATTATGACTAAATCTGTTGTCGAGGTTACTTGTCTTTTACTTTTGAAGTAATACTTGCTAGGACTCATGAGTATAAAATATAGACTAGTTGCACATGGATTCATTTATTCCTGCTCATTGAATTTCAGCTGAATCATATGGGCCTTAAAATTCATAGAATGTTAGAATATATTCCATATTACCAGTGGTAGAAAAAATTAAAATGACCTGATATCATGAGAATGAGATTTAATGAATCTTCACAGTTTTGGTCAGTGACAGTGAAGGAACATAGAAATATGTAGCCCAATTATTGTCTTGTATCCTATAAGAGTTATGTGGAGAGTGTGGTCCAGTGGTAGAGCATGGGGTCCATGTTCTGAGGGTTGTTGGTTTGATACTTTGCCTTGACCGCATATGCTTATTTTTATTTACAGTATTGGAATCCAAGGAGAAGATACAAACAGGTGTTTATAGATTTAAGGGCAAAAATGGGTCTTTTCTTCATGTACGATCAACATGTTTTAGCTTTAGAAATCCATGGACCAAAGATGTTGAATATATAGTGTCTACAAATTATGTGGTACCGTGAGTATGATTGATATCATTTCTGCATTCATCTTTTAAACTATTTTTATGCTCCCTGTAGTTTACCTTTCCTGATATCTCCAAAAGCACGTCTGTTCAACACAAATGAAAAAGCAGGGAATATAAGAATCTTACATGGGTTTAAGGTTCGGATAGAAAATCCCAAGGGACTGAATTTTCTATCCGAACCGAAAAAGCCATGCATGATTGTTCTTGCATACCTAACACATTGAATATTTAATTTAACTTATTTATCATTATAGATTTTACAATGATAGCTTATTTACATCATTTATTATATATGTTACTTCATCTAGATGGTTCCAACGTCACATCTTGAGAATTTTATCTCGGCCCTAGGGTAAGATAGAAATATCTAACCTCGGTAAAAATGCAGATATCCCTATCCAGTATACAAGAATTCTATGTCTGTCCCACAATTCACAGCTATCTTACACGTACCAGACTGTGATGTCATTCAGCATTCACAGAATGTTATTGCTATAAAATGGACCCAAGTGGGAGAGCTCGTTCCGTTCTGCAGTTGGTGCCCCTTGAAAGATTTTGGAAAGCATCTATTCCATTTTTTCTGTCCATCAATCCATCTGTCCTTCCTTTTGTCTGTTATTTGCTATCTTGAATGGAGAATTATTTGAAAAATACAACAGTAGAAAAGAATTCTCTGAAACTGTGTATACTTGTATAGCACAGTGAGTCAGTGTGCAGTTCACATGGGGCGTAAAACTCTTGATTGGGTTGTTTTTGTGGGGGGGGGGGGTTTAATAAAATTATATCTTTTTTTTTTGAAATTTTTTAACTTTCTTGTCCAGAGAGCATAACTTGATAACCGCAGAGAGTTCCTTTAAACTTTGTGTACTTGTTAGACACTTAACTTTGTTTTGTGTACTTTTAAGACATTGAACTTTGGTTTAATTCAGAATATGGCGTCTTACAATAATTTAACGTACAATTCCGATTGTATATTATATAATATTATGTTATATTAATCGGTCCATACCCTCTCATTATAAATTGTTTTGTCTCGATATCATTTAACTTAAAAAAATAAATTTATAATGATATATTTCAGGATGGAAGAGGTTACAAGTTCTGGTCAAGGTTACGAAAGTGCTGGAGTTGTCTCTCTGGAAACCGATTGTTCCAACGAATCTGCCAGTGGTATGTAACATTAATTTGATAAAAAAGTAAGCAAGGTGCAAAAAGTCCTCAACTACGTTTAGATGCATGCAGTCTTTTTGCAATAAGCTGATTTACACGATAAGTTACAAAGTAAAACCATCCTTACAACAGTATAGGTTGTTCTCTTGTTTGAGATTTAACATCTTTATGGCCAGCATACAGGAAAACATTTACCAATAATTGCAATGTCTGTTGTTCAGTGGCATTGCAACATGACACGCCCATTTTTTGACAACGACACTTTGTTTTAATCCAACAGCACAGCTTTCAAATTAACAAATCATCACATGCCAGTGATTAGTGTCAACTAAAGAATGCTTGTAGACACAGAAAAAAAAAATCAAATTTGCTGTTGCCATGGCACTTGGTGTATGCATAAACCATCTTTCTGTTTTTTAATATCTCCTTCCCCCACCCCACCCATTAAAAATTATTCTGTTTTTAAACAAACTTGGATGAAAGTCTGGGAATTCATTTATTATAGCTATATAAGTCACTGTATGTTTAGAGACATGACATTGTGTATAATGTTTCTAATCCAGTTTAAATAATTAGTACAAACTAGAGTGTAGTAATTAAGGCTCTTTTTCACTACAAATAATGATTATTGTTTTCAGGAAGTAGACTTTCGGAGAAATTGTTTGTGCCTGGATTTCCAGGCAGTACCAAGTTGGGAGCTGGACGGATTGGTAGACAGATAGCAGATGAAATGTTAGATAGCTCTAGGTAATTGACTTTAAATGTTAACTATTCTGGTAATTCTTTTATAAAGACAGGAAGAGTGGGAAAATAAATTAAGAATATTTGGTTTATAGTAGTGCCTTTCCCTGTAAAATTTATGGCACAATTCTAGTTTTTAATTTCAAATTGATTAGTATGCTGTATATTTTGACAAAGTCATTAAAGTAAAGTGTTTCTTTATTACAGTGTTACACCTATTGAAAGGGCAAGATGCAGTTGGCTATGAGACACCTTTATGTTGTACACTGTACAGTTACTTCTCGAAAGCCATTCTTGCTGGGCGTCGGGCTGTATTTTGACATTTGGTACCCCTCATTTTAACTAGCTGCTCATTGAGCAACCCACAGCATTAGAAAAAACTCTAGTGCTTCCACCAGTATTCAAACTTCCGACCTGTGAATCGATTCACCAGTTGTTTTTGTAGTGTTTTCTGACATGTCCTGATGTGTTTCAGAGGTTCCAGATCTCCACAAGTGGTAGATAGTACAAATCAAGATGTTTATGACCCGCAGGTAATGTGATACATGTTCTTGCTTGTGAATTATGAGATTTATAAAAGAAATGTATTAGTAGATTTATGTAAGGAATTTATAATGATATTTATGTAACAAATGTTTAATGAGATTTATGTAAAGAATGAATTATGAGATTTGTGTAAAGAATGTATTATGATATTTATGTAGGGAATGTATTATTAGATTTATGTAAGGAATGAATTATGAGATTTATGTAAAGAATGTATTATGATATTTATGTAAGGAATGAATTATTATATTTATGTAAGGAATAAATTATGAGATTTATGTAATGATTGTATTATGAGATTTATGTAAGGAATGTATTTTGAGATATATGTAAGGAACAGGCCTTCTAAAACTCCAAAATGCAAATCGGTCCAGGTTTTTTACTACTGTAAGAATCACACTTATTTAAAAAAAATCACTTAAATTGCCTTACAGTATGCCTTTACATGTATGCATACCCCACCCACCATGTCAGCAGCATCATGTATTTTCTGCGTTTATTTATTAATAAGGAATGATTTCAAGTTTATTTGTGTATTATTTATAACATACTTTACCACAATGTGTACATTTTAATGACTGACATAATGTTTCCGCGTTACTGAATAATTTTCATTATATTAAAAATGATCGATCAAACTGGAAGTGATGCAAGTTCCGGAAGCTGTGTGAAATAATCACCGTGGAAACCAATGTAACGGTTCAACCACCAAAATAAATCATTCAGAACCTCTCCCACATCAAAACAAAATAGGTCCGGGTTTTATCACTTTTATTAATTAATGTCATCAATTTTATAATTAAATTATTTTTTTTAAAAAAATGAAACAAACAAGTAACGCTGCACGCTTTATCAAATATTTTAATGACGCAAACAATATTCGGTCTGACCGTCCCAGCTTTTGTTAGTGGTATATCAAAGAATTACGGATGCAAACAGTCTTTTGATGAACCGACAGAACGCTATGGGTCGCTGATCACACAACGGAGGCGTGCTTCATAGCGATAGACTCTTCCGATAAACTCCCCTAATACCGTCAATGGTTTGGTAGAAATTGTGTAAGGAATGAATTATGAGATTTATGTATTTTGAGATTTATGTAAGGAATGTATTATGAGATTTATGTTTTTTGAGATTTATGTAAGGAATATATTATGAGATTTATGTAAGGAATGTATAATGAGACTTATGTAAGGAATGTATTATGAGATTTATGTAAGGAATGTATTTTGAAATTTATGTAAGGAATGTATTATGAGATTTATTGCATTTGTTTCATGTTTATGACATTATAAAAATCTTACATGGGTTTGAGGAAATTCCGTCCCAAGGGATAACTTCTTGAGCCAGGACGAGGCTGTGTCGATTTCCTGTAAAAAACAGTTATCCCAAGGGACATCATTTTCTATACAAACTGAAAAATCCATGAATGATTCTTTTTCTTGCATTTCAAACACATTGAATAATTATGTTAACTTTATTCATCATTATATTTTATACAATTGTCGCTTTAAGACATTAAATTATATGATTTACGTCAAATATTTGATATGTTACCTCATAAATGATTCTAACATCACAGTGCAAGAATTTTTATCTTGGTCCTACGGTGAGTAAGAAATACACATCTAGCCCTTGTAAAAATGCAGATATCCTTATCCAATATGCAAGTAAAGAACTTACATGACATGTTACATGTGCAAAGAAGAAAAAAAAAAGAGTTACCTGAAATTACCAAAGAAACTTCTCAGCTTAGAGTAGGCATATCAAATTCAGGTGACATGATTATATAATTATCTTAATTTGATATTTCTACTGTTTAATATGCTGTGCCTTCATGTTTCTTGTACACAATTTTATTACCTTCATGCTCTAAGGTGACTACATATACCTGGCAACATCAGCACTGTTTGCCGCACATAAACTCAAATTACCGCTATGGCATGTTTTAATAAGAAGCCATTTAATTTATTTACACTTCAACCAGGTCTAGGCTATGTTAATAATGTGGTCCAGATATTTGGCTTCTGCAGACCCTGTAATAACAGAACTGGATCCAGTTAGCTCAGTCGGTAGCACATCTGACTTTCAATCCATGGATTGTGAGTTTAAATCCCCGACTGGCTATTTATATACGGCATTACGTCTCATGATCATTTGTCTCTCTCACAGCTGATTCAAGAAGGAAAGTTATCAGTTACTTGTAGAGATGTGGTGCTCGAGTACTGGTTAACATTCCAGGATCCCAGTAAAGAGTGGTTAGGTTAGCTGATCATCTGTTAGCCCTCAATGGCATAAGGATGATGCTTAATATTCAATGCAATTTGCATACACTACAACCAGATTTGTGCAGTGTTGATAATGTGGTCCTGCTATTTGGCTTCTGCCACCACTCGGGTCGACAGTTTTGTTACTTCTGTTACAGATGAAAGATGCATCACCAATAACTTTCTGTTCAGTAAATGATGGTATTAAAGTTTATTGACTCACAAAGAGGAAGGTCTCGTTAGAAGATAATGGTTGATTCCATCTTTAATGTTTATTTTATTCATGAGAAATGTTTCAATACACAGGTTGGCATTTTCTGTTTTATTAAATCGATGCTTTAGCATAAGCTGATACCGGCCAATGAATAACTTTATCGTGAAATACGATTTAGTATTTGGTCAACAAAATTAAATAACTTTACACTTCAAAGACAAGAAAGGATACAAGTTATTGAACAGAGTATGCATAATATCTGATGTTTGATAATATCTGATGTTTGATAATATATGATGTTTGATAATATCTGATGTTTGATCATATCTGATGTTTGATAATATCTGATGTTTGATAATATCAGATGTTTGATAATATCTGATGTTTGATAATATTTGATGTTTGATATAACTATTTACAGTTTACTAGCCAGGCCCGATTAGCTCAGTCAGTTATGCGTCTGACTATCAATCCAGGGGTCATGAGTTCAAATCCCCCACCTGGCAACAGTCTCCGTGATGATTGATATATGACATTGTGTCTCATTATTCTTTGTCTCTCACCACTGATTCAAGTGGGAAAGTTATCAGTTACTTGCAGAGATGGGGTGTGCTCGAGTACTGGTTAACCCAAGAAACAGTGGTCAGGTTAACTGATCGTCTGTTAGCCCTCGATGGCATAAAAATGACGCTAAATATTCAATCAATTACAGTTTTACTGCTAAGATAAAAAAAAATGTCAACGATATAGGTGAGGCCTATTTCAGAATGCTTTCAGGTAGGAGAAAAAAATAGTTCAGTTTAGGAAAACAGGGTATACCGTATTTACCCTATGTATAGGGACAGCAACAAATAATTGAAATATTTATATATTTTTTTACAGGTATCATCCAAGAGGTTCGGATGTTTGACGGGGGTTACATCCATAACAGCTGCAGGTAAATTTTCATTGTTACGATATATGTATTAAAGCAATCAGGAATAATGTTTGCTCATGCCATTGTAAATGTTCTTGGTTTGCAGTTACTTGTCTTGTGGGTCCTCAGTGGCCGATAGGTCTAAGACGCCATCTCGAGATCTCTTGCCACTCACCACTAAGGTTGTAGGTTCCAGTCCCTCTCGCTACAAAAAAATTTATGTGAGAAAGTTTGCCATTTACTGACGGAAGGACGGTGGTTCTACTCAGATTCATTATGAGGTCTTTCTTCAATAAAACTGGATATACTATATATATATATATCCCCCCTTACATCCCTGGGCTCTGATTGGCTGATAGTTTCTGACCTCTAAAGTCTTTATTTATGGACCGATTTTGATGAAAATTTATACTTGGCTTTATATCAACAAGACCCAGGTCAAGTTTGACAATGGATAGAATTGCTGCATATGAATTAGGTGATCTGGACTCTGATTGGCTGACGGTTTCTGACCTCTAAAATCTTTTTTGATGAAACTTGAGATTTGGTTTTGTTGATATCTACAATGTAATTACAAAGCTGGGGCATCTGTGTCCCATGGACGCATTTCTAGTTAATTTTTAAAATAGATTTCTTTTTTTCTTTTTTTTAATGCATAAAAAAAATTTGCTTATTGCAATCCTTGGTTTGGATCATCAGTCATTATTTTTAAACATTACCTGATACTACTGTCGGGAATTGACCAGATTTTCTAAATCATGTTATCAGCAGTGATTATTAAGATTTTAATGAAATTAAACTTTTTTCCTTTGTTGTTTTTATTTTTGTTTTTTTAATGGGGTGTTAAGCCATTTTCAACATATGACAGGTTATAATTATATAGCATGTCTAGTTTTAGTAGTGGAAGATGCCCTCTGAATGAATCTGAGTTGAGTCATCTTCCTTCAGCCAGTAAATTGCAATCTTTCTCACATAAAGTTTTAAGAATAAGCTGGTCTCGAACCCATGACTTCAGCAATGAAATGTATTTGATCGTTTGAAGACAGCTTTTGTTTTATACCAGCTAAATTTTTATTATTAGCCTGCCTGAACTCAGAAGTGCACAAATAGTTTTGTAATCATTTATCTTACTATGTGTAGCGTATAGTGCGTGTATTGTGCAACTGAGTGCGCTCTGTGTGTCTAAGTGCACTCAGTCTATTTCTTGCATTCAGGACCACGTTTATTATTCAAAACCCAGCGTTTGCTCACGGTCTAAGTACTCTCGGTCCGCGCTCCGTTTACTCTTTGAGTGCACTCCGTTTGCTTGCAATAATTGGGATACTAAAGTGGTTTAGGGTCTGTATTTAACCAAATTCTTGAACTGGCCATATTGGATAATTAATGTTGGGTATTATGGTCCTTGAATCGACAAAAATTGCATTATGTGAATTTATGTCCACTCTTTGGCATTATCTCCTCTGCCACAGGTGAGTGGTTTATGGCTATTCTGGCCCTCTTGTTTCGTTTTAGTGACATTAACAACCTTGGAATGGAATAGAAGTCTTTATTTAAAGAGGGTAGTCCAATTAGTTTGAAACTAATCTTCATTGGGCCCTCTAATGATACATTTACATGTTATTTACAAAATACAATAGCAAAACAAAATAGAAACATTTTAAGCATTGTAAGCAAATTGATTGTACATGAGATATGATTTTTATGATATATATAAAATATAGATACATGTATGATATATAATTTTTTTAAGGTTTTATAAGCAATCCTTTGAAAGTCTTTTTGATAAAAAAATTAATCAAGAAAGTGAATATCACTACATCTGTTACAACAACAAAATAAGCAACAACAACAACAACAACAACAAAAACAAGTATAATTGTATACGGTTAATAATATATGTGTTAAATTAGAGGTGGTGGCTTATTTGTATCACTTGCAATAATAATTGTTTTATTATTACCAAACATTATCTTCAGGACATATAAGTAGCTCATTCTGTTTGTAACCATTTAACACAATTTGTTGCAAAGGTTTTGACTGTAGTACAGTTTCTGATATTAACTGGTATACTATTCCAGATTAAAGTTCCAGAGAAGGACAAACTACCTTTGAATAATTCCCTGTTGGGTTTTGGTGTGGCCATGTTTAATTCATTTGTTGAACGTAGACTTCTGCAAACCTTATCATGGGTATTAAACATATCTATTATATATTGAACGGGCAATTTTTTTTGAAACTCTGTACATAAATTTTGCTTTTTGGAGAAATATTCTTTGATCAGTGGAAAGTGCATTCATTAACTTCATAGTGTCTGCAAATGTTGAATAATGATCGCCTAAGATAATAAAGCGTGCTCTCTTTTGCAATATGTTCTTTTATTGAGTAAAATTGGTTGTCTATTCTTGTAATGAACTTCTCAGTAACCTTCCCACTTTACACCAATTATCCTGGCAATATCAAGGACATCATGGTATCTATACATCAGAGGAATTGTCAGGAAATGTTTTCTTTTTTTCAAGGTCAGGAAATTATCTGCTTGGAAAATAATAGAGAAATTATTGTGATTGTCCAGAAATTACTTATTTTTCAGAATTGTTGTTATAACATTACAAAGCTAAGGCCGTTTCATCAATAATAAAAGGTTAAGGTGTACTGTTACTTTGAAATTTGTGACCGTATACGGTCAGCTACCACCATTAGTTTATACTAATTTATTTTAGCTTGATTGTGATGAAAACTCGGAGCTTTTATGAACTGCTCTCAAGTCCGCTTCCTGGGTAGAACCAGTACTGAGCTACCACCATTGAGGCATTCTCTCTTGATTGGCTGAAAAAGTATAGGAATGTTCAGGGCATATATTTTTATAGTAAGCTTAGGCCATTTTAGATTAATTGCTAGATCATCCAAATTTTTCTTAAAAATGGGGAGAGGATTTTATTTTTTAAATTTTTTTTTTTTTATTTCATAAAAATCAAAAGGGTCATGAAAATTAATTAAATTAAATAAATTTGTTATGACCTTATTTCTGATTGGATGAAAATGTCAAACTGGCAAATGATCACAATAAAATATAAGTTTATTATGTTTGTGTCAATATAAAATTAAAATTATGTTTCTGTGACTAAATTCATTTTATGAAGGAAACTATGGAAAGTAAAATTGGTGAAATTTATTTTTTTTATACTGCAAGTGGGGTACACAACTTCAGCGGACATGTGAACTCTCCCGCATTGTGCGGGAGTCTCCCGGAATCAAAGAGAAAACCTGCACCTCCCAGACGGGAGTCAAAATCTCCCACAATCACAATATCCTGTGTATTTTATTTTAACCATTCCCTGCAGTTTATTGTAAAAACAAACTAATTGACACCCCGAATGTCAATCATTGTCCTAAAATGACCAAAATACATAAGCTCCTCCTTTATCGGTTGTAAGCCAATCAGATTGCAGATGATATCAGAAACTTTCAATGTGATTACACATAAGAGGTGTTACAATCAAGACTAATTGGCATATATCTCGTAGTCTTATCGGTTTTAATATAGTTTATTGCCCAAACAACGATTAAGAAAATCAATATAAAAAAACTGTATACCAAAGACGATCTTTAACAACTCTGAAACTTTTAGAAAAGTGCGACTTGAACTTCGATCAAGACTTAAAATAAACAATCTGAAAAACTGTGGAATCAATTCATCACGAATCATTTGCCATCTTATATAAGGTATTGAGGCGCGCATGCGCGAATTTCTAACCTCGGTTTAAACATCGGGCTATTTTTTTTCAGTATTATCCATGTTTTTTTTTATTGGACGGTCAAACCTGGGGATCAAAATTGTTATTTTCTATACAGCAAATATGTACATAAGCACTTGATAATAAAGTTTAAAAAAAGTTCCTACCCGTCAACTCTGTTTTTTTGGACAAAACCACACTTACATGGTTGATTTTTTACAAACAAAATAAAATAGAATGTTACTTTCACCACATTCATATAGAAAACTTATTTGTGATATTAGAGTAGTTGTCGTGATGAATAAAATTAGGATTCAGACTTATCAGGAAGTAAGAATGCTAGGTTTAAAAAAAAAATAGGTTAAAACTCCCCCCTACCCCCTACCCCCCCCCCCCCCCCCCCCCCCCCCCCCCCTTTTTTTTGTTCCACAAATGTTAGAAACAGTGAAAATTAGGTCAAACGTTATAATGTAAGTCTATGGAAAATGCAATGGTGGTAGCTGACCATTATGTGGTTTTTGGTGGTTGCAAGTTTTCTTTAACAGCGACACTGAAATGGAGTCATTAAAATGAATTTGCAATCGTTACTTTTTTTTCAAAATTACAGTATACTTAACCCTATTCTAACACACTAATACATTTTATCATTAAAATTGGTTCGCAGAACGTATTTACTCGAGCATCTAGTGTTTAAATTGAACTAACTGTTTCGCCGAGCAACGCATACCAATTAAGTAGTTCCTGGTAAAAACCAAACTAAATCGCCAAACTGTTCCAAATATTCAATACATCTTTATATTTTCAACATTTTACAAATAAATTTTGATTAAAATGGACAAACATATTTTTTAAAAGTAATGTTTACATTGTTTTTGGTGATGTTGTAAACAATCGATGTAGTAACACATAGAACAAGAAAATGTGGTGCTTTTCTGACAGTAATTTTTGCAGTCTGAATGCAAATCTAAGAGCACCAACGAATCAAATCACAGGAAAATTCTGAAGGGTGTTAGAATAACATTAGGGGGTGAGGAATGAATAAATAAAGAAACAAGCAAAAAAAAACTTCAATATGAACCGAATACGCTATTGTAAAACTACGTCATTCTGTTTATAATTAGACTCATGCAATACAGGTAACACATTAATATTGAATCTATTGTTTTGTATAATGTATGTAACAGATGAATATGCTGTCATCCCTAATATGGTAGGTTTCATCTTAAAATAGAATGACGTTACAGTTTCAAAACAGCGTATTGTTTTTGTTTACATGTTTGACAATTTGATATTTACTCTCCTCAAAGGTTTTTGTGCAATAGTAATACTGATTAGAAAGTGGCATAACCACAATACATAATTTCCTCTCAAATAGAAAAGTCTCCCTATGACATTTTATATTTTGATCTGTAATGTTTTATTTATTACAGGAAACAACACCAACTTAGGGGCATCTGTTTCCACATCCAGTTTTATAAACAATGGACCTAATGGTTTAACAGGTTTGGAAGGTATGTATAGTTCGTTCAGTCATAGAATGCAGGCCTTCTAAAATTCCAAAATGCAAATCGGTCCAGGTTTTTTACTACCGTAAGAATCGCACTTATTTTTTAAAAAAATCACTATATGATATATGCATACCCCACTCACCATGTCAGCTACACCTTGTATTTTCTCTGTTTATTCATTAATAGGGAACTATTTCAAGTTTATCTGTGTATTATCACATTGTGTACATTTTAATGACTGACATTATGTTTCCGCTTTATTGAATAATTTTCATTATATAAAAAACGCTCGATCGAACCGGAAGTGACGCAAGTTCCGGAAGCTGCATGAAATAATCACCGTGGATACCAATGTAACAGTTCATTCAACTTTTTTATTTTTTATATGCGTTGTACTGTAGCTAGCCACTACGTACAATTACCAAAACCAGCTCGTATATATAGTTATTTTTAAAACAAATGAAACAAACAAGTAACACTGCACGTTTTATCAAATATTTTAAATGACGCAAACAATATTCGGTCAGACCGTCCCAGCTTTGGCAAACGGTATATCAAAGAAATTACGGACGCAAACACAATCTTTTGATGAACCGACAGAACGCTATGGGTCGCTGGTCAAACATTGAAGGCGTGCTACATAGTGATAGACTCTTCCAATAAACTCCTCCTAATATCATTAATGGTTTAGTCAAAATTGACATCATTTCACCCAGTAGGTGACAAAACAATGGATTATTGGGTCAAATGATATTGCCGCAGGGCTTATTTCACAGTTCAGTATGGCATGGTAAGAGCAATTTATGAGAATTTATTCGACCAATAGAAAATATCTGGACCAATTTTTTATTAAACTTTGAAAATATCTGGACCGATTTTTTATTAAACTTTGAAACGAAAATCAGTTTTGAACTTCAGAAATCGGTCCAAAAACTGAAAAAACGGCAATTTTAGAAGGCCTGATAGAATGTATATCACCAATTATAATATTTTGAGAATGAAATAATAAAATGATTACGTTGAATTATAATGAAAAAATAGAAAAAACTGAAAATCAGCTTTTGGAATACTAGTTGAAGATTTTTAACTCCAATGGGAAAAATAACTGTAATTAAAAGTTTATTAATTCCGTCACTTAACCACCTTTTTATTACTATTCCAAGTCCAAAGGACAATTATATCAAGCAGTAAAATGACATTTTATACAAATTTCTTTGGCACAGACCAGCAATAATTAAAAGTTTAGTTATTACATAACATTTTCTTGAAGGAGGTTTGAAAATGATCAATTTAAAGGCTTTTATATGTAGCCTAAAAATTACTTGGACCAGGAGACATACTCATTCAGATGGGTTGTGGCAACACTTGTGTAACTCATATTTTGATTTAAATAAATTTTTAACTTGTGGTAAACATTACCCAGAGAAATTATTAAAATCTGTAAAAAACAACTTTTGGAAAGATGTTCTAGACTCATATGTAACTTTTTTAAATAGTTACAAAGTAGTAAGTTATGAAAAATTTCTTAAAATGCCACTTTTCTATAATCATCATATATTGATTGGAAAACAGAGTGTTTTCTTAAAAGTTGGTATGATAAAGGCATAATGTATATAAATGACTTAATTGATATTAATGGTAAATTCTACACAAAAGAAGCTTTTTCCAAATTACAAATATCGAGTGAACTATCTACATTTGCTTGGTATGGCAACAGCAATCAAACAATTTAAAAAAGTCAATCAACTGAAAAGTGAACACAAAAAGGAACCAGATCCTTTCATTCCATCACATGTGTTTCCAATTCTGAAAAACAAAACTGAGACTAAACCCGTATATGACATTTTAAATAGAAATATTGAGAAACCAACAAGCCAGAGTAAATGGAATGAAATGTATGACAAAGATGAAAATGATTGGAATATATACTATAACATTCCTTTCCAAGTAACAAGAGACACTAAACTCAAATGGTTACAATATCGGCTTCTACATCACACTCTCCCCACTAATAGGTACCTCACTTTGATAAAGATTATATCAAATGAAAAATGTACTTTTTGTAAGAAACAGACAGAAACATTGCAACATATCTTTTGGCATTGCTCTCATACACAAGAACTTTTATCAAATGTAATGATGCATCTAAATAATATAAATATTCAAGCACAATGGAATGAAACTCAGCTTCTATTTGGTAAAAGAACATTAACAGAGAACTTGATAATACTTAGATAAAACAATATATTTATGCAAGTAGATGCTTGAATGATACGCCTTCATGTAAAGGACTCCTGACGAGTATGAATTCCATGTTTGACGTAAATGGATGTATATCTGTTAAGAATGGACTATCTGACAAGTTCGAGTAGGACTGGAGTATCATACTTTAACTTATATCTGTCAAATAACATATTTCTATGTAATCTGTTTTTGTTATTGTTTTCTTTTTAAATTTAAAAACAAACAAACTTGGATGTGGACTGTATTTGTTGTTCATATTTGCTTCAACCTCTTTTGGCAGCTCACACCCACCCTGGGCCGAACCTATCCCCAATATTTTTTTATTATTATCTTCACCTTTCTTTTCTTTTTTTTTTTATTAACTCACCTGAGCCAAAGGCTCACAGGTGAGCTTTTGTGATCGCTTGGTATCCCTTGTCTGTCGTCCGTCGGTATTTTAGCTTTTAACAACTTCTCCTCTGAAACCACTGTGCCAATTTTGATATAATTTCACAGAAATTTTCCTTGGGTGACCCTCTACCAAGTTTGTTCAAGCCATCTTGATTCATCAGATAAAATGGCGGCCATGGGGTGGGGTTAGTTTACTATATAAGCTATAGTAATAACTTAAAAAATCTTCTTGTCAGAAACTACTGGCTCCATTTTAAAATAATGTTGTAGAAATGTTCCTTGGGTGACTCTGTACCAAGTTTGTTCAAGCCATCTTGATTTGTCAAAAAACATGGCAGCCAGAGGGTGGGGTTAGTTTTATGTCAAATTACTGCTGTTGTTTTATAGCATAACTGTATAGAGCAATTATTATAAGAAGAGGTAATAAACTCTTTAAATAAACTTTTTTTGCTATTATTATACAATATTATACCAGATATAAGTTTTAAAAGATAATTCATCATAAAAAGATGAATGATACAATTATAATCAATGATAGAAATACTATTCATAAATCACAAACCATTTTAAAATAGGTGAATATAAAAGTCAAAACTCATAGGAATATTTATTGTGCTGGAACTGTGGATTGTTTCATGCACAATAGTTTAGTCTGATGCTTTAGTTTGAAACTGTTCTCAAACATAACAGGTTAGTTTTGGGCTGGAACTGGATTTTTATCTTAGTTCGAAGACTTAACTTGGAACAGTCTCCAAATGTATAGGCAGCTATAGTAAAATCTTCAAAAGCCTTCTTGTCAGAATCTACTCACCTGATTTTGATGTAATTTCACTGACATTTACCATGGGTGAACCTCTACCAAGTTTGAACTCTTCTATGCATCTGTTACATCTTCAAAACAAATCAAAATTCTAACTACTTGCCCATCTTGTCTTTCTGGAATTTTGAGTGTACATGTATATAATCTACTTAAGTTGAGTGACTCAAGGTCACTCAGGTGAGCAATATAGGCTCATCTTAGCCCTCTTGTTATCAATTCTTCCCATTTGTAATAGAGATCAAGTAATATATAATTATAAGGTATTATACATTTACAAAACTGACTAATTGAAGAATGAAAGATGAATGAATGTGGTGAATTATTTTATATGCTATTCATTAAATTTTGAAATTGTAAGATGTGTAGGGGGATGGTCTTCTCTGACCCCTGCACATCTAGGACGAGGAGAATAAATGGGTCATCAAAATTGATGTCTGAAAAAAAATAAGAAAAATAAAAATTTATGAATGTGTGCTGTATGTGTCAATATATTGATTTGCTGTGTTGTCAATATGCCTGTCTGATGTGAATGCTAACATGCTGATGTGAATGTCAATATTGTATGTGTTATGTGGGATATAATTAACTAGTGGGGAAAAGAATCAGCTACCTAGATTTCTATACAGGGAAATAATTGACTATTACTACTACACCGATTTCCTGCTTTTAAATAATTGTAATCCAGCCATCATGACAATATTTACCTTAATGTATTAATCAATATAGATATCTTTCCTATTATGCCGAACCTTATTTCATATTATATTCAACTGATCTTACTATTCCTACTTACAGCACAAATACAGGAGCCTAGTACTCTTCTAGATGAGCAGGCAATGGAGGGTCCAGCCAACCCATCTGGCATGGATGACAGTGATGAGGCTGCGATGTCGATGATTATGAGCCTCTTGGAAGCTGACGCTGGCCTTGGAGGGCCTATAGACTTTAATGATTTACCCTGGCCTTTGTGATGTAGGCTGACACTGGCCTTTGATGGTCCACAGACTTAAATGGTTTAGCCTGGCCTTTGTGATGTAGGCTGACACACTGGCCTTTGATGGTCCACAGACTTTAATGGTTTAGCCTGGCCTTTGTGATGTAGGCTGACACTGGCCTTTGATGGTCCACAGACTTTAATGATTTACCCTGGCCTTTGTGATGTAGGCTGACACTGGCCTTTGATGGTCCACAGACTTTAATGATTTACCCTGGCCTTTGTGATGTAGGCTGACACACTGGCCTTTGATGGTCCACAGACTTAAATGGTTTAGCCTGGCCTTTGTGATGTAGGCTGACACACTGGCCTTTGATGGTCCACAGACTTAAATGGTTTAGCCTGGTCTTTGTGATGTAGGCTGACACTGGCCTTTGATGGTCCACAGACTTAAATGGTTTAGCCTGGCCTTTGTGATGTAGGCTGACACACTGGCCTTTGATGGTCCACAGACTTAAATGGTTTAGCCTGGTCTTTGTGATGTAGGCTGACACTGGCCTTTGATGGTCCACAGACTTTAATGGTTTAGCCTGGTCTTTGTGATGTAGGCTGACACTGGCCTTTGATGGTCCACAGACTTTAATGGTTTAGCCTGGTCTTTGTGATGTAGGCTGACACTGGCCTTTGATGGTCCACATACTTTAATGGTTTAGCCTGGTCTTTGTGATGTAGGCTATTGCTGTTTTTGGAGGGTCTACAAACTTGAAAGAGTTACCCTGGACTGAGGCTAGCATTGGAGGCTGCATACTTTAAGGTTGTTGTGTAAGCTGACCTGGTCTTGTAAAGCCATAACACTGACAATTTTACCTCAGCTGGTCTTTGTGATGTGGACCAATAGCAGGACTTTGAGGAAGAATTGCCCTGGCCTTTGTGATGTATATTGGAATTCTCTCTAGAACATACCAAGACTTACTCTGACCTATGTGATGTATATTGGAATTCTCTCTAGGAGACACCAAGAATTACTCTGACCTATGTGATGTAGATTGGAATTCTCTCTAGGAGACACCAAGAATTACTCTGACCTATGTGATGTATATTGGAATTCTCTCTAGGAGACACCAAGAATTACTCTGACCATGAGATGTATATTGGAATTCTCTCTAGAAGACACCAAGAATTACTCTGACCTATGTGATGTAGATTGGAATTCTCTCTAGGAGACACCAAGAATTACTATGACCATGAGATGTATATTGGAATTCTCTCTAGGAGACACCAAGAATTACTCTGACCATGAGATGTATATTGGAATTCTCTCTAGGAGACACCAAGAATTACTATGACCATGAGATGTAGGCTTGCGCTGGCCTTAAAAAGCCCATAGTTTTTACTGATTTACTCTTTTCTTTATCACTTTGGCTTAATCAAAGAAAAGAGCTAAAGTGAAACTGTATAAAGTCAAACCTGTCTTAAGCAGCCAGTCAAGGGAAGGGGCAAAAGTGACCTTTTAAAACAGGTTGTTGCTTAATACAGGTTAATTTGCTATAAAATCATAGAAATGGAAAATAACAAATGTGGCTGTTTAAGACAAGTGGCTGCATAATAGAGGTGACTGCTTACACAGGTTTGAATGTATATTGAAAAGGTATTTTATGGCCCATTTTCCTTGAGTGTCGTTGCTGTCAACAATGATCCTTATTCAAAGGAAGTAAGAAAGTGTAAATATATCAGGTCTATTTTTTACAATTTTTTGCATATCATCAATGAAAACAAATATATGTTTATTTAACATAAAAGGGCTAAGTGATGTCAAAAAACACAAACATATTTTTAGCTGGCTTAAAAATAGTCAATATGACAATTTGCTTTTTACAGGAACTTCATTGCAGAAAAATAGAATATGATATATGGGAAAAACAGTTGGGAAATGAATTATTTTTAAGTGGTGATTATTCGAATAGTAAAGGTGTTGGTATTTTATTAAATCATTCTTATGATATCATTGAACACAAAGAAATAATTGAAGGTCATTTGCAAACTTTAACAATAAATGTCAATGAAACTGAAATTATGCTTATAAATGTTTATGGATCAAATACAGATGACGTTACCTTTTTTAACTTCCTAGAGCAAATTACAGCAGCCAATAGTGAAAAAACAATAATTGTAGGGGATGATTTCAAATCTATTCTCGATGTTAATATTGACAAGAAAAATGGGAGACAAGACACAACCAAAAAAAGTAACGCAAAACTAAATACAATCAAAGATAATTATAACTTTGTGACATTTGGCGCATAAAACATACCGACAAAAAACAATTCACATGGCATTCAAACCACAAACCTCCTGTATTCTGTATACTTGACTTCTTCCTTATCTCTGCAAATTTGATAAACAATGTTACTAAATGCAACATCTCATCAGGTATTCGGTCTGATCATTCCTTGGTACACATAGAGATTAATTTTTCACGTCAACCTTATGGGCTGGGATATTTTAGATTGAATAATTCAATTATTTTAGACAAGGAATATCAACATAAAATTAGAAAAAGTATTAAAGATATTGCAGACAGAAATGCAAACACAAACCCTAATACTTTATGGAAACTTATATTAAAGGTGCTATATGTAATGTTTCTATCCATTATTGCTGTTTAAAAAAGAAAAAAAGAAAAATAAGATGAAACTAAAATTACCGGAGAAATAGACATATTAGAAATAAAACTAGTAAAAAGCTTGAAGACATCACCCTTAAACTGGCTCAAGGATATTATATACGATCAAAAGCTAAATACATTGTTGGAATAGATAAAAATACTAAATACTTCTCAAATCTAGAAAAGAAAAATAGTGAAAAAAACTTATATCTAGGTTATTAATCAATGATCGTGAAATTACCAAATCAGATCAAATTTTAAAAGAAACAAAACAATTTTATGAAAATATATACTAAGCAAACTTTAGAGGAATCTACTTTCAACTTTTTTCCTCAAAATAATATTGTTTTAAATGATATTCAAAAGCTGTCATACGAAGGTATTTTAACAGAAACAGAATGTGTAAACTCTTTATTTAGAATGCAAAATAATAAAAGTCCTAGGTCTGATGGCTTAACAACAGATTTTTACAAGATTTTTTGGTCAGACATAAAAAGTTTTTATGTAAAATCTATCAACTATTCTTATGAAAAACGTAACCTCACTCAAATGCAAAAGCAAGGCGTTAAAATTTAATTCTGAAAAAAAGATAAAGATTTAGCATCATTAAACAACTGGAGGCCTATCTCACTTTTGCATACAGATTATAAAATAGCTACAAAAGTAATTGCGAATAGAATAGAAAATGTACTACCAATTTTAATTGATAAGGCACAAACTGGTTTTATTAGAAACCGTTACATCGGTGAAAATATAAGACTTATATATGATGTACTAGATTATGTAAATGAAAACGACCACTGTAGTCTGTTATTCTTTGCAAACTTTGAAAAAGTATTTGACAGTGCAGATCACAATTTCAATTATAAAACTTATTATTTTAACTTTGGAGAATCAATTAAAAAATTGATTAATGTTTTTTACGACATGCAAGGCTGTTTTTAATAATGGTTACATGTCTGATTTTTAGCTCTACTGGCCAAAGGCCAGAAGTGCTTATGCAATGGTGCGTTGTCTGTCGTCCGTCGTCTGTCGTCTGTTAGCAGCACTTTCTCTGAAACTGCTAGGCCAATTAAACTGAGACTTCACATGGGTGTTTCTATTGCATAGGAGACTATACAGAAGATTTTTTTTTTTCGATCTGAAATTCAAGATGGCCGCCATTACTAAAAATAGTCCAAAACTTAAATATTCTTCTTCTCATGAACAGCCCAACAGATTTTCAAAAATTATGACCAACTATAGTTCTGTTAGATTTGTTGAAATGGTGTCCCTAGGATTAAAAATAACCCTGCCCCGAGAGTTCAACTAGGGGACACATGTCAATATAATATTTTTATTTTATTTTTTTAAAATGAAAATAATTTTGCCTATGTCTTCACTAAAGCATTGTTAGGTAAAGGAGGTTAAGATTTGTAAAAATGACTGGGTTCCTATGTCTTAAAGGGTCAGGAGGGGCCCTAAAAGGGTACAAATTGGGAATTAGTAAAATTGTTTTCTTAAGAACCGGTATGTCAGATTTGTACATATTTGATATAAATTATCCCTAAGTGTAGGAGTTTGATTGCAGATAAGAATTTAGGGGCTAAAATTTATAGGGGCCCTGTAAGGGGACTTAGAATTTTACAAAGGGACACTGTGGAAAAACAGAAAATTCTCTTTTTTTTTTCATTTATTCTGAAACCACTAGGTCAATTAAATTGAAACTTCACATGGATGTTTCTATTGCATAGGAGACTATACAAAAGATTTATTTTTTCTATCTAAAATTCAAGATGGCCACCATTACTAAAAATAGTCCTCTTGGGCCTCTTGTTTTAAGATAGGATGTGGTGTACGTCAAGGATGCCTATCTCTCCATATTTATTTATTATATCGATAGAAATTTTATCATTAGCTGTTAGTAACAATAAAGATATAAAAGGTATAAAACTTAATAAAAAAGAAAATAAAAAAAAATGTTTGCTGAAGACGCAACATTTGCTACTGATGGGTCAGAAAAAATTTCAATACTCTTATTAAAACTATAACGAACTTAGTAAAATAACCGACCTTAAATTGAACGTAAATAAATCCACAGTATTAAGAGCAGGATCCCTAAAAAATACAGACAAAATTTATTGCAAAATGAAAATATTTACATGGACATCTAATCAAGCAGCCACTTTAGGAATCGTCTTCACAAATAATAAAACCAAAAAAGTAGAAATCTATCTTAATACTAAAATAAACCAAATGTATTCATGTCTTACAAAATGGAAAACAAAATTTATTATTATTAGGAAAAATAACAGTTATAAAAACATTTGCCCTGCCAAAAATAACATACCCATTGACAGTACTAGAAAACCCACCGGATCACACAATAACTGAAATCACTAAACAACTTTATTTATTCTTATGGGACAATAAACCAGATAAAATAGCAAGACATACAATTAAAAAAAACTATAAAGATGGAGGATTAAAAATGATAGATTTGAATGCATACATATACTCAATAAAAGCAAATTGGATCAAAAGAATTTTTAACAAAGAAAATACCGGAATCGGGAAAGATAATTATATGAATGAAATTAACAAATTTGGTGGGAAATTATTATTAAAATCAAACATAACATATAAAGATATAACCAATAAATTAAAAAATATTGTCTTTAAGGGATGTTTTACAATGTTGGGGAAAGGTAAACTTTAATTCGGAAGTAACAAACATCACAGAATGATGAAATCATATGGAATAACTCATTTATAAAAAATAACAATGAAACAATATTTTATAAAGAATGGCTAGATAAAGGAATGAAATATATACAACTTTATGATTACAGAAATAGGAACTTTTATAATTTTAATACGATAAAACAACTTTACAATCTAAACAATTTAGATTTCTTAAAATACCACTCAATAATTGCTTCCATACCGAACTCTTGGAAAGAAAAACTTAAACATAAAACATACAACAACAACGACAGAACTTTTTTCATTGGCAGGATTTTGATGGTACTGAAACTAAATACAATTATATATGAGGCATATATTTTGAAAACAATGTTACAAGTAAAGCTCAACAAAAATGGAATGACTCATAAGAAAATCTGAACTGGAAAAAAATCTTTTTATCACCGATAACATGTACTATTTATTCGAGATTGAATTCAGAAAGTGCTGATGCGATATCAAGTGTTGTTCATTGGGCGTTTGTGTCTGTAAGAGAAATTGCTGAGTTTATGGGAGTATTGATCAATTCGGGATGGTGAATGCTAATTGATGATAAGTGATTGATAGTTGATGGAAGATTTTGTTAGATTTGTGTGAGTAACATTGTAACAGTTTGTGTAAATACAAGTATAGAGCTAAATAAATTATGGCACGCGCAATAATAAATTATATATCAATATTTATAAACTTGGATTCTTCAGTATTGTTACTAACATTTTTTTTGTGTTTTTTTGTCTAATTTTTTTGCCATCTCTGCTAGTAACCGATAATTATCTTTCATGAATAAAAGGTGAGAGTTGAGAGGTTGTTGGTCAACCATCAAGGAGACTTGTCAGTTAGTACAAGTCAACTGGGATAATTGTCAAAACATCACAGTTTTTATAAAGTGGAAATAATGTGGAATCTGTAAACATATTGCAAAATATCTGCACGCAAAGATACCTTTCGATTTTGTAGTCAAAACTAAAAGGACAAACTAATAAAATGGTTGACTAATAGGAAACTTACTTCTGACAAATTGTTGATAATGTAGCAAGGACATAAATAATCTTTTCAAACTAGTTGTAAACAACTTTTTTCTGAACCGGTGTTAAAATTACAGTTAAAAGTAAACATACATTCAAGTAATTGCCTTTTGTTCAGTGACAGTAAACAAGCATACATTTTGAACACTATTTGCTTGTATGGTCATTTTGTAAGGAAGTTATATTTAGCAAGCTTTTGTATTTTATTATTTTGTATTCCTCAGATGAATGAAAACTGAGAGAAATAAAAATGAGATTTTGTGTGATCCCAGTGCTTTCCAAGTCAGTTGCTCAATTCTTTTATATAAGTCTGTGGTATTTACCGCTAGTCAGACGTTTTCTCTTTGTCTGGATCCTAAATTGTGGCCAAGTGGTCTAAGGCGGCATCTCAAGATCACTTACCTCTCACCGCTAAGATTCGAGTTCTACTCGCTCCAAAAACTTGGTGTGAGAAGCTAGGTTTGCCAGTTACTTACAGAAGGATGCTGGTTCTACTCACAGTCTGAGGTCTTCCTCCATTAATAAAACTGGAAATGCTATAATTATATAACCTGACTTGTTGAAAATGTCGTTAAATCCCATGATCTTTGTCACATTAGCTTAAATGCTGCAAAGTTTGGTGAGAAATTACACATTGCAATAAATTCTTTGACATTATGTTGTCATGGAAACTGATGTTCTACAGATAGGCGTACATATATTTTGTTATAAATACATTGAGAGCGAATTGACTTGTACCAGTTATATAGACTTTAGAATGGACCCAGTTCTCCCGGTGCTTGCGTCAGTCACATAGCAATGAGATATTAGAACGTCATTTGGTCAGTTGCTTCAGGGAAAGTTGAATGATGTCACAGTTTGATAAGCATTAAATAGTTATGAATTGTGGGACAGACATAGAATTCCCTGCTTTTTAATTGGTGTTGAACAGACCGGTGTTGAATTAGTCGCAAGATATCAGAACTGGGATTATGAGGCTTTGTTTCCTTTGCCATTATACTGGTATACCCTCAACTTGAGTATCATCACCAGTAGAGTGCTAGGAGAAAATTTAGTGGAAAATGATTGGTTGATTGAATCTTTAGCGTCATTTTTATGCCATCGAGGGCTAACAGACGATCAGTTAACCTAACCACTGTTTCCTTGGATTAACCAGTATTCGAGCACACCCCATCTCCATAAGTAACTGATAACTTTTCACTTGATTCAGTGGTGAGAGACGAATGACAATGAGATGCAATGTCGTATATCTGTCATTACGGAGACAGTTGCCTGTTGGGGATTCAAACTCCCGACCCCTGGATGGAAAATGAAAAAGATTAGTTAAAGCAGGAGGGCTAGTAGAGATAGAAGGAAGTAAAGAGAGGAAAAGAATAAAAAAGGACAGAAGAGTTTAAGAATTAAATGAGGCGCAAGTGCTGGGTCTTGAAGGAATCCAGCGACTCTACAAGACAGGTGTGAGTGGGGAGCTGATTCCACTGCACAACAGTTCTTGAGAAGAATGAAAATCGTGTGTAATCCCTGTCCACACTTAGCTGATGATATTGATGTTGGCATCTACCTGTGATTCTGGTGAGGTAATCATCCTCATTTATAGCTAGCAGGTTGTTCCAAATTTTGCCAAGCATACACAATCTGGAGTCGGCTCTTCTTCGCTCGAGAATTCTCCACTCCAGACTATGCAGCATGTCGGTAACACTTGATTTGTTTTGATACCTGTTAAACAGTTATAAGCCTTAGTTTACATGTAGACGATTTTAGATGGTAATTATCAGTCTGATATAATTAAAATCTTGGAGGATGGATCAAATTCTCTCTTGGCACAGTCCAGTGGGCTGCATAATTTGATGTATTTGAAGATTGTCTGGAAAATGTTTTGAATTTTTGCAGAGTCACAATAAATCCTTTGAACCTGTTAGTTTATAAATAATAATACAGTGTACATTTTGGCTTGATTGGGAAAAAAGCTCAAAGCTTCCATGAAACACTTCCATTCTGCTTCCTCGGTGAAACCAGTGCTGAGTTGTTTTTGAGAGGCATCTGGTCAAGCCAAGGACCAAACCTTTAACCTTTGGAATGAGCAGCTAACACTTTATCCACTACACTACCTACCTGCTATTTAAAATAAAATTGGAGATTGTTGTTCATAAATTTGTTAACATTCTATTGAA
Source organism: Panopea generosa (assembly GCA_029582155.1). Lineage (NCBI taxonomy): Eukaryota > Metazoa > Mollusca > Bivalvia > Adapedonta > Hiatellidae > Panopea > Panopea generosa. The sequence continues at coordinate 60,807,613 of CM055902.1, forward strand.
TACTGAGTAAATTTTTTTCTGGTTATGGGACTTATTTGGTTTTACCAGCATTGTATAGCGGCACAGAATTGAGACTATAGGTACAATTTCAGCTTTACGTGTTGGTTCATCTCATTTTATACATTACTTTAATAAAAATTGTAATTTAGAAATTGTTTTTGAACTTAAAAGTTTTAATGAGAAAACAGTTGCTGCTTTGCCTGTCCGTCTGTCTGCAGACGACACTCTCTAATCACACACCACCCACTCCTCACTAAAAGAGGACCTCCATGGCCATCGTCCCAATGCTTAATTTTCACAGCTGAGGTCATGGGTTCCAGGCCATGTTGTTACAAACCCTGTATATAAAAAGTTAAAAATGCCAGTTATCCTTTTGATAGTGTGTTGATTGAAGTATATATAGCTATTTGCTGTATAAATGCATTTTTATTTGATTTGTAGAAAAGGGAAGTATTGGGGATTATTTGAACACTTATAACCGCTTTGAAATATTGTTTTTCAATTTTGCTTAAACAACCGAAGATCTGTCAGTTAAATCATTGAACATACTATTCAAACATAAACTACAGTAGCACTTTAACAGCATTTTAACCCAACTTTGTCTTCTTGATGATTTACTAACACAACAGAATGGCCTTCATAGCCAAGTGGTCTAAGGCATAGTTTAAAGATCACATATCTCTCACTGCTAAGGTTGTGGGGTCAAGTTCCGCACACTCCAAAAATTATATGTGAGAAAGTTTGCCAGTTACTTGCGGAAGGACGATAGTTCTACTCAGGTTCACTCTGAGGTCTTCCTTCTTCCCGTAAAACTGAATATTATGCCATAATTTTGTATGTTGCCATTAATGTGTAAAAAATGGCCTTAAATCCCATTCCCCACCAATATATACAGTTCATATTTATTTGATCAGAGTATCAATTTGTGAATGACTTACAAAGTAGATTAGTTATAATTCATTTACTCAATAGAGTTGAATTAGCAATTGACAATCAATTAATAATGCTCATATATTATGCTCATACAAAGTTTCAATAACAGACATATATTTTCATATAATAGAATTTTGTAGATATTGATTGTAGAATAAATTGTCATATAGTACACCTTTGTGTTTTTGAAGAGAAACATGCACATTGCATGCATTAGACATATTTTTAATTTCATCCAAACCAATTTCATGTTGCCTATGCAATATATGGTGAAATATGGTTCATGTTGTCATGGCAATAGCTGGAGGAATATGGTTCCTGTTGTCAAGACAACAGCTAGAGGAATATTGTTCATGTTGTCATGGCAACAGCTGGAGGAATATGGTTCCTGTTGTCAAGGCAACAGCTAAAGGAATATGGTTCCTGTTGTCAAGGCAGCAGCTGGAGGAATATGGTTCATGTTATCAAGGAAACAGCTGCAGGAATATGGTTCCTGTTGTCAGTTAGGCAACAACTATAGAGATATCGTTCCTGTTGTCAAGGCAACAACAACTTGAGAAATATGGTTCCTGTTGTCAATTAAGTCTGAAGAGGTCAAAGTCATTTATTATCATTAGTTTAAGTATCTACAAATCGCAACAAATTTACCTCATATAAAAAGATAAGTGTAATAAATTTATTATAAATGTTTTGGCTAATATCTATACCTAAAATGTGCCAAATTATGTATGTTTAAGGAATTTAGTTGTAGGGGATACACATATTTTCATTATTTTTTTTTATTACACAGTATAAAAATTATGAGAACTTGTTGGTCTACTGGTAATTAAGTTTGAGTGTTGCCATTTTGAATGAATATTTACATGTAAAAAGAATAATATTTTACAGCCTTTGTAATGAAATGAAAATTAATTTTAATCATGTTTGTAAATCTGCATGTTATTATATTAACAAGTATATTATTACAAAATGTCTATGTTTAAACATTATGGATTTGTTTTCGTAAAATCATATTGAAAAAAATGTGTTGTGACTGTTGTTTGTTTAGTGAAGTTTATAAAATATTTTGATTCGTAGAAAGGTTTATGTTGTAATTGATGTAGATATGTTGGAAAGCAAAATAGAAATATGTAGTGAAACCTTAATGACACAAATATTTCTGTCTAAAACTATATGTAGTAAAACCTTAATCATACAAAGAAGATATAAATCTAAAACTATATGTAGAAAAACATTAGTCACACAAATATTTCTCTCTAAAACTATATGTAGCAGAACCATAATCATACAAATATTTATGTCTAGAACTAAATGTAACAAAATCTTAATCACACAAATATTTATGTTTAGCACTAAATGTAACAAAATCTTAATCACACAAATATTTATGTCTCAAATTACATGTAGCAGAACTTTGATAATACAACTTGGAACTTTACTGCAAGCCGGAGACTCTTCAAAGTTCAGAGTTCAAATCTTGGAACCAAACATTTCAGAATACCGGAATGTATGTTAGCTTTAAAACAATTTAATATGGAGTTATCTACATATTTATGTTAATGTATATTTCATTGAAATAATGAATAATATTATATCACTAATCAGAAAAAATGCTACAATTGTTTTGAAAAAAAAGTGTTATTTTCAGTGTAATCTCGAGTTTTATGCATAAAAAATTGCTGAATAAGTTTTTTGCTCTCTGTATATTTTTGCTGCCACTGTTATGTTTTATATTTTATTGTGTAATTGCTGTTATTAAAAATAATAGGCTTCTGTTTCACCAACATGTTTGAATATATACTTAAATACTTAAAGAAAAGCAGCCACGTGACCATGATTTTAGACTGATTCTAGTAAAACGGATTTTGATCATATAAAAAATAAGTACCAGTCAAAATTGAGATTAGTTTTTAAGTAAAACTTAAAGTGGTGTAATGCCCATCACTGTATTTTTTTATAAAAATTAAGCGAAAAAAAGCATATTGGTCTAAAGGTTATGGTAAATAATGGCTAACGACCCATTATTCCCATCTCTACCTGCCATGAGTTCGAAATAATAAGCTTCAAAAGTATCATTTTTATTATTTCACTAACCTAGTCAAAAAAGAAAAACGAACGTTCTGTTCATTTTCGATGTGAACCAAAGTGGTTTGTCCCGATTTCCGTAAATCACATGGGCAAATAATTATGCATGCAACAAACACTGAGTATTCACTCGTTTCACAGGTTTTTTCATTTACATACACTCTTTCACGAAGCAGACGGTCCCTTGTATATACTAAAAATACTACCAATACAATTTCTGTTCCTTTTATGCGTAGATTTGTTGATGAAAGCATTGTTTAGACAATGCTTTAGGAATAAATTATGCAAATAAGGTCATGCAAGCATTTACGGAATAGCCAATATCATGGCGAGGTCTTTTGAAACCGAAACTAAAATGCTTTTTTTATTACTCGTATTTCTCTATTTCTAATATTTTTTCTTTAAAATTGTATGCATCAATAACAGTTTAAACTGCACAGCAACAGACCAGAGCAAAATAAGCTCTTATTACAACATTCACCTGTAAACACAAGAATGCCGTAAGATGGGCATTATGCCACTTTTAAGAAATGTTGGTGAAACATAAGCCTGCATGTTTATAGATCATTGGTAATGATATATTTATGTTATACAAATTGCTTCTCAGGAAAGTCTTTGCATAGTTGTTACAGTGCTTTATGTAGTGTAGCTCTGTTTTAATTATTATATGCCTTACAAAGCAGAATAAAATATATGATAATTTAAAAATAGATCTTTCATGGGTTTGATTTGACGTTCAGATAGAATTAATAATTAATAAAATATTCCATATTATGCATACACGGGTAAATATTGCATTTTATCTCGAGTTTAAAAGATGAAATTGTTTTTATGTCACCTGAGACTTTGTCTCAACCTTAGTTGTATGCAGCTTTGGTACCAAAGGTTGAATCAAAATTGTGAATTGCATGGTCCCCACGTCTCTGGAGCCTTGAGGGTGGGGCCAGAACAGTCAAATTCAAGGTAAACTTTGAAAATCTTCTACTTAATATAGGAAGCACTGGGAAACAAATGCTGAGCATGATTATCAACATATATGAGTCCTTTACAGAAATTTTGAATTGCAAATCCCTGAGTCTTACAGTTTGGCACTAGGGGTGGGGCCTACTTTACTAAATCTATATAAGAGAAATTGACAAAAAACGTTATTTCTTATGACTGAATAGACTTCTGTGAATGTTTTTTTGATTATCATGTGACTCTTAAGGCCTATGGGCCTCTTGTTTTTTTAAAAATCTCTTTAATGTATGTTACATGTTATTGGTAACGACAGACTGGAAACACATTTGCCTTTTACGGCAGCCATATGTATTTAAGGATTAAAACCCACATTTTAAGTTTTCATCAGTTGATGAAACTTTAATATAAGGCCAGTTTAATGTTTGTGAAGCCTGAAGGGCTTCTAGGCAACATTAAACTAATCAAATTTTTTCATCATGTGATAAAAACTCAAAATTCGGGTTTTTATCCTTATATTATTTACGTTATATTCAACTATTTTAAATTTTTTACATTATTTTTGCCATTTTGATATTTAAAAAGCAAATTATACCCATTAAACCGCAAAGCCAATGTCATGAATGTAATGGCGACATTGTAAACTTGTATGTGGACTGAATATTTAGTGCACGCATTTGTTTGGCAACTTACGGCAAACTTCATGTGAACCTAACAGCAATGTGACGTCTTACCAGCAAAACAAACTTTAGTCATGCAACCGATGAAATGCAACTGGTCCATTTTAGCTCTGCCGAGCTGCAATGTTTTTCATTGGGAAATAAAATGCTGTTAATCTATGAAGTTTATTTAGGCTGAATGCAGTGAAAATGTAAATATTTCAATTAAATATTATATATAATTATATATTTAAACATATTTTGAAACAAATGCCATGGAGGCAGACATGATTATTCTTGATTGTATTAAGAAAATATAAAACAAGAAAAATGTTAAAATTTAGAAAGATATATAATTATAATGTTTTGATATGTATTGAAGTTTTTCAATTTTCGATAAATTTATCATAAAGAAAAATGTTAAATTAGATATATATGTTTTGATGTACTTGTATTACAGTTTTTGATTTTCGATAAATTTATCATAAAGAAAAATGTTGAAATTAGTAATATATAATATAATGTTTTGATATACATGTACATGTATTTATACATATAATTTTCCATAAATTTATCATTTTAAGGAATGAGCTTTTCTTTCATATTTCAATGTATTTTTTTTTATATAAATATAGGAGTTAAAACTATAAACCCATTTAAATAATAATATGTTAATGTTAATATGGCTCAAGTTTAAATTTTTGTAGTATACACTCGGGGACTTTGAAAATGCACCACTTGCATACAGGTGCTGAAAATGTCATCTGATTTCAAAGAAAGTTTATATAAAATTATGTTAAGAGTCTATGATCCATTTTCCAGGATACATGAATATTCACTTTTTAAGGTATATTCAAAAATTGGAAATAAATGCGCTGACGCGGTTGATTATTTGAGCCCAGCTCCGTTGTTGTATGGTGTTTAGTATTGCTTTCAACAATTTTTCAGTCATGTCGCGATAGTGTCTACTTCAGGACAGTACTCTGAGCACTGTCACACTGGAGTATCATGCCGCAGACACATGGTATGATACCCCACCCAGTCACACCTATACTGAAACCGGGCTGACCAGACCTAGACCTGTCCTCTAAATGCTGAGCGTCCAGCAAGGAAGCTTCTAGTACCATTTTTAAAGTCTTTGGTATGATCCGATCGGGGATTCGAACCGACAACCTTCTGCATGCCAGGCAGCCGCTCTATCACTAGGCCATGCTGCGGTAGAAATGCAGTATAATGCGAGACAGTTTGCCAGGTAGTTACAGATGGACGGAATCTCTACTCGGATTAGGTCTTGGGTCTTCCCCCAACAATAAAACTGGCTATGCAGTATAAAGCCTGTCATTTGTTAAAATGGCTTTAAATGCCATTCAGTGCGAGCCCGGCTTGATCCAAAAACTTTATAACTTTATGAGAAAGTTTGCCAGTTTCTTTCAGTAGGACCGTGGTTTATACTTAGATTCATTATGCAGTTTTCAAACTGAATATGCCATACATAACATGTAGCTAATAGAACATGGCTTTAAACTCCATTCATTTACTTAATATTCATATTTGAAATTTCTTTAACCCCTCTATATACACTAATAAAAAGTTAACGGTGATATAAATTTCACATGTTTACATAAATTTTCTGGGGCCGATTTCGTTAAACATCGAGCTTAATTTTCCTCAACTCAAAAATATCAGTTTCCCTAAATGATAACTTAAACACATTTCACATAAATTGATCCCACAGAATTGAAATCTGGACACATAGCTATTTATTGGTAAAATAGACCATACAAGGTGATCTATGGAATTGAATGAATGAGTGGTGTTTTACGGCACGTCAACACGTAGTTATGGAAATGAAGTTGCATTCAAATATTTGAGTTTAGGAAAATCTCTAGTTAAGATGTTTATAGGGAAACAGGGACCAGAAATTTAAGAATTATAATGTACTTCATTGTTTGTAATTATTACTAATATAGCGGTATGTTTATTGCTATAACCAAGAACTAGGATAGGAAACTTGCATCCCTTGACTAAATGTTGATAAAATAGCAAACAAAGGATGAATTATTTGGTAAAAAATCATTCATAAGTTACAGGCAGCTGTTTTCTTGTATATAAAATGTTGTATGTAATCTTAGATGATTTAAAATGTTTCGATCAGGTAAAATGATCTTGAATTAAAAATATTGAGGTTTGAAGTAAAATCTCCTGTAAATTGTTATAACATTTTAGCTGCAGTATAAAAAATTTGAAATTTCTCGTAATTTTGAAATCAGATTACTTCAACAATTTTAAACACAAATTGCTGGGAATGTTACTGTTTTGATGAGAATTTCATTCTGCAATGTCATAATTTTGATTTGTGTTCCGGAGATAAATGGAAGTTAAGATAATTAAAAACGAGATATGTTGTATTGCGAGATTTTGCATGAATATGTGAATCAATCAGTTGCCTTTCCTTCTTTATATAATTCCTTGCTATAATTACATATGTATTTACTCTTCAGAAAGTAGTCAACTGACAGTTATTACTGATCCACATATTAATGAAATATATTCCTACACAGTAATTCAAGAGAAAGGTGCTCCATGAGAAAGTAGTGCTGTCTTTATTCATTACTGGTATCTCAAAAATAGCCACTTTGGCCATAAATAGATTCTCTTGAAGGTTACAGTGTTATTATTCTCCCATTTACCTCTCCATGCTGTCAGTCATGCCTGGTAAAAAAAGAATAAATGAGAAATTCAGCGATTTGCAGTGCAGTTATTTTGTATTTTGTAGAAATAGTTGTTCAACTTAGCTATATATATATCTTTATGATCCAATGGGTTTCTATGTCTGTCCTCTATATAGCATGTGAGTAGTTATGAATTCTTAACTAGATCCTACTCAAATAAAGCTATCAGTTCATGTATGTAAATTATTCATCCAGTCCAGATGTGTTGCATGTAAAACTATAAGTTATGATTGACACCAAATTTATTGGTTTGGTAGATGCCTTAATATTGTGTCTTATATATGGATTGCATTGTAGCTAGGCATGCTCACTGTAGTCTGGTCTGTACATTTATGTCTGGTTGTTCACAAATAATTATCTCCATATATACATCAAGATTCCTTGGTGCTGAAAATGCGTTAAAACTGTTTCACCAAGTTTCATTATGAAAAATATTGTATTGTTTCACTAAAATTATCCAGTTTTTATATGGATTAGTTTAAATATGCTATGATAATAGGATGACCAATAGTTATATTAAGTAAATGTATTGTTTTAAATAGTTATACAGTGTACATGTATATAATTAATTATAAGTAATGTATATAATTAACTATCTATTTAATGTTGTCTTTTGTATATGTTTAGCATGCTTGTCTCAGTATGAAGAATTTAAGGTTGTTTTATTTTTTGCAACCATACCAGTCGTTTTATATTTCAGATCAAAATTGATGCTGAGAGAGGAAGGTGTGTGTATGTGGGTGGATGGGGGGGAGCGGTATACGAATGAATATGGTATCCTAAAAAATTGCTTAACTTGCTTTTCAGAAAACAAAAAGATACGCTATCAGTTTATGAAAATAGTGTTGCAATGTGGATTTAATGGAATTGTGAGCATTTTTATTGGATTCAACAGACTTGGACAGGATTTAAAGTTCTATTAGGAGTTTTACTGTATGTTATTTTATAACACAAACTATTTTTTTATAGGGGAAACTTCCATGTAAACTCTGCACTGTCTGACAACATGTGAAGTTTGATATTTACCATCTCTACTAGCCAAAATGGAAATTTCAATTTTGTTAAAACTTCATGATTGCCTTATTAATGTCAGAAATTCGGAATGAAACACAATTTTAAGATCTTCTGGCGAAAGGCCAGAAGTGCTTATGCGATGGTGCGTTGTCTGTCGTCCGTCGTCCGTCGTCTGACTTCTGTCGTCTGTTAGCAGCACTTTCTCTGAAACCACTGGGCCAATTCAACTGAAACTTCACGTGGGTGTTTCTATTGCATAGGAGACTATACAGAAGATTTTTTTTTTTTTATCTGAAATTCAAGATGGCCACCGTTACTAAAAATAGTCCAAAACTTAAAAAATCTTCTTCTCATGAACGGCCCAACAGATTTTCAAAATGTTTGTGTAGTAATGATGACCAACTATAGTTTTGTTAGATTTGTTCAAATGGTGTCCCTTAGGGTTAAATATGGAAATGATTTTGCCTATATGTTCACAGAAGCATTGTTTAGTGAAGGAGGTTCAGATTTGGAAAAATGATGCGGTTCCACTGTCTTAAGGGGTAAGGAGGGGCCCCAAAAGGGTAAAAATTGGGAATTACTAAATTCGTTTTCTTAAGAACTGGTATGTCAGATTTATCATATTTTGCATAAATTATCCCTATGTGTAGGAGTTTGATTGCAGATAAGAATTTAGGGGCTAAAATTTATAGGGGCCTATAAGGGGACTTAGAATTTTACATAGGGATACAATGGGAAAACAGAAAATTCTCTGGGTTTTTTTTCATTTACTCTGAAACCACTAGGTTAATTAAACTGAAACTTCACATGGATGTTTCTATTGCATAGGAGATTATACAAAAGATTTATTTTTTCTATCTAAAATTCAAGATGGCCACCGTTACTAAAAATAGTCCAAAACTTAAAATGTCTTCTTCTCATGAACGGTCCAACAGATTTTCAAAATGTTTATGTAGTAATGATGACCAACTATAGTTTTGTTAGATTTGTTCAAATGGTGTCCCTAGAGTTAAAAATGACCCCGCCCTGATGTTTCTATTGCATAGTAGAATTTCAAAAAGTGCTATGGCCACTATGAGTCAGTAGAGCGTCCTCAGGCCCTCTTGGGCCTCTTGTTTCATGTGACATAGTTTTGTATTGAATTAGTAAATAGTGATATTTAAAACACAATACATGTGTCCTACTAGAGTTCTGCTGAAACAAGCATGCTGAACGATATAAATGCTATGTGTATAATATATGTGATAAAACAGTATAATGTGTATATGTGACAATAGATATATATATGATACAATTTATGTCGTTAAGTTTGACCGTTAATGATTGTAAATCCAGAAGTTGTTTTAACTGAGAATAAAATATTTATGCCTATGATTTGTCTGTTTTTTTTGTTAAATTTTCCAGACAGTTGTTTTTTTTTGTTGTTTTTTTTAATAGGGTTTAACATCATTTTCAACACATTTTAGGTTATATACGACAGATCCAGTTTTGCAAGTAACTGGCAAACTTCCTCACATAAACTTTTTGGAGTGAGCGGAACTCGAACCTACAACGTTAGCGGTGAGGGGTAAGTGAGCTTGAGAGGGTGCCTTTGGACCACTCAGCCACGTCCAAACAGTTGTGTTCAACAGGTCCATTTCATGCACTAACCTTTGTAAGACTTAAGATTTTTGGACAAACAAATTGTGACAATTGGAATAATCCATTTGTGCGGTATTTTTACAAATAGAAATACTATTTACACTGCTTGCAAAAGTTCATAACTTTTTTTCAGCATTTTATATTTTACATTAAGAAGTTCATTAAGAACTTATGAAGATAAGGCCATAATAAATTGCTAGATTATCATTCCCCCACACCCATCCCCCAATCCCAACCCTTTTTATTTTCATAAAAAAAAAGAAGATTATTTAAAATAAATTATATACAGTAGAACTTCGATCGCTCGAACTCGACGGGACTGGACAAAATAGTTTGAGTCAGCGGTAGTTCGAGTCAAGCCTGGTACAACAATGTATATTTTTTTTATTTTTAAACATCAGAAATTTTAAAAATGAAAATAAAAAATAAAATACTCCCACCCTCCCTGTTTTTAACAAAAATTTGGATGATAATCTAGCAATTAATTTATAATGGCCTAAAAAAGAATTGTTTTGAACAATTTTTTGATGGATGCAATGCATCTCGTTGTTATCATCAATCAATATATATTATGAATGATTTTGATATTTAAAATCCGCCAAAATGTAATAAAAACAATATTTCAATCTCGGTGAGGAAAGTTAAATGAAATCCCCGTTGTAAAGATGGCACATCCATACTGCTTGAACACCATTCATTTTAACACTTTGAAAGACGAAACACATTCCACATTAACATGCAAACCAGCATGATGGAGCAAAATGAAAATACGCGACTAATTTAGTATTTGATATGTCACAAAATATTTTGCAATTTTAAGCTGGAAATCTATTTTAGTTTAAACTGAGTGTGTAGGCCGATCGAGTTGGGAAATCACTTTTCCATATATTGATTGTTTTGGCATGCTTATGGTGCTATGAGGGTTCGTTATTGGCGTAGTATCTTGAAATAAAATGTTTTTAGCCAATTTTTATACTTTCTTAAAAATCCTAGTGTAAGCGTACTTCCTTTTAGTATTTCAGTGACTGGTCAATTAATGTTGATGAAAACAACTACATGTATAATGAGACATGCAAAACATATGAAAACTATAAAATGAGGAAATATGTGAAGGCAACAGATGGGTGAAATGATGATGTAATGATGGTGGTAATGAGGGTGTGATTGTGATGATTATGTGATGATGATAGTGGTTAATGATGATGTGATGGTGATGATTGTGTGATGATGATGGTGGTGATGATTGTGTGATGATGATGTTGATGGTTGTGCGATGATGATGATGGTGGTGGTGATGAGTGTGTGGTGATGATGATGATGACGATGATGATGATGATGGTGGTGATGCTTGTATGATGAAGATAATGATGTTGGTAATTATGATGTGATGGTGATGTTTGTGTGATCAGGTGATGATGGTGGTGATGATTGTGTGATGATGATGTTGATGATTGTGTGATAATGATTGTGGTGGTGATGAGTGTGTGATGATGATGGTGCTGATGCTTGTATGATGATGATGACGGTGGGGATGATGATGATGGTGGTGATGATTGTGTGATGATGATGTTGATGATTGTCTGATGATGATGATAACGATTGTTGTGATGATTGTGTGATGATGATGTTGATGATTGTGTGACGATGATGATGGTGGTGATGATTATGTAATGAATATGATAATGATGGTGGTAACGATTGTGTGATGCTGATGATTATTGTGTGATAATGATTGTGGTGTGGATTGTCTGATGATGAATTGGTGGTGATGATTGTGTGATGATGATGATTGTGTTATGATGATAGGATAGTGATGATTGTGTGATGATGATGGTGGTGACGAATGTGTGATGATGATGAATGATAGTGGTAATGATGATGTGATGGTGACGATTGTGTGATGATTATGGTGGTGATGACGTTTGTCAGATTATGATGTTGATGGTTGTGCGATGATGATGATGATGATGGTGGTGGTGGTGATGAGTGTGTGATGATGATGGTTGTGATACTTGTATGATGATGATGGTGGTAATGATGATGATAATGATGGTGGTAATGATGATGTGATGGTGATGATTGTGTGATCAGATGATGATGGCGGTGATGGTTGTGCGATGATGATGATGATTATTATGTGGTGGTGATGTTGATGATTGTGTGATGATGATTGTGGTGGTGATGAGTGTGTGATGATGATGATGATGATGGTGCTGATGCTTGTATGATGATGATGACGGTGGTGATGATTGTGTGATGATGATGTTGATGGTTGTGTGATGATGATGATTGTGTGATGATGATAATGTTGATGATTGTGTGACGATGAGGATGGTGATGATGATTATGTGATGATAATGATGATGATGATAATGATGGAGATGATGATTGTGTGATGATGATGATTATTGTTATGTGATAATGATGGTGGTGATGCTTGTTTGATGATGAATTGATGGTGATTATTGTGTGATGATGATGATGATGATGATGATGATGATTGTGTTATGATGATGGGATAGTGATGATTGTGTGATGATGATGTGATGGTGATGATTGTGTGATGGTGATGATGCTGATTACTGTGTTATGATAATGGGATGGTTATGATTGTGTGATGATGATATGGTGGTGATGATTGTGTGATGATAATTGATGATGTTGATGATTGTGTGATGGTAATGATGATGGTGGTGATTATTGTATGATGATGATGGCGATGATGATTGTGCGATGATGATTATGGTGGTTATAATTGTGTGATCATGATTATGATGATTGTGTGATGATGGTGGTGATGGTTGTGTGATGATGATGTAGTGGTAATGATTGTCTGGTGATGATGATGATGATGATGGTGATGTTGATGATTGTGTGAGGATGATGGTGGTGATGATGTGATTGTGATGGTTGTGTGATGATAATATGGTGGTAATGATTGTGTGAGGATGATGATGGTGATGATGTGATGGTGATGGTTGTGTGATGATAATATGGTGGTAATGATTGTGTGAGGATGATGATGGTGATGGTTGTATGATGTTGATGATTGTGTGATGATGATGGTGGTGATAATAGTGTAAGGATAATGGTGGTGATGATGAGCAAGAAAAGGAGAACAATTACAATGACAGGCAAAATGATGACATTCCTGCAGTACAGAATTGTTGATATTGTTTTTATGTCCGTTTACAACACATTTCAATTTCAGATTTGGCTTGGTGACGGCAGTGACCTTTCTATTAAGTCACTGGTGGCGGTCCATGATCTGGTGAATGAAACAGTTATAATTCATCAAAAGTTATATAAGAACTTGAAAATACTGGATTTTTTTCCTTATTCAAAATACAGGAGTTTGACATCTGCGTAATTATTTAAGAAAAGGAGAAATGAACCAGTGAACTATCAACATTTTTAGACACTGATTGAACCAAATAAGATCGGTGATGTTGATTAATGAACCTTTAGCGAAAGTTATTTTTTGGACCAAATAGCCTTCCAGGCCATCCATATGACATTTAAGTGTTTTAAATTGTAGGCTGTGCTATAAGAAATGCAACCTGATGAGAAAGTGTATGAGGATGTATACTTCCAGACCCCAAAGTATATGCCGAACCTGAATATTGGGTGGTGGGGTGGAGGCGCTTCATAGGCTAAGTTCATTAAAATTTTAAAAATATATGGCAGATAATATCAGGTGAACGACTACGGCCCACGTGGACCTCTTATTGGCTTGCCTCTACGGAGTATCCTGTTAGGTATTCTGTTCAAAATGAAACAAGTCAATACAACGCAATATGGTGCAGGGTACCAGCAAAATCGGATACATTCTGTATTCGAGATCTACGCTTTATTTTACAATGCGGTAAAGTCTTGACCACCTTCTACAATTTTCTTTCTTAAAGGTCTGCTTGTCTCAGTTTATCCAATCATTAAACTTTTTTTATAGATAGGCCATTATACATTACAACGTAATGTCGGAGATTAATGGATCAAGAATACGAAAGATACGCAGACTAGTCTATTTTAATACACAGGTTATCAACTCTGTACGAGCATAAGCATTTTCCATGTGAATAGATATAGGAAACCCTGGTATAACCTGTTGTTTTTTTCTCTTTTTATTTGATTTGTAGGTGCCGACGCTTATTTTGTTGTTTATTTCAAAACACAATTTAATGTGCAATGACCGGTGGAAATCTATCCCCTTTCTGTTTGGACTTGTCTTGTTATTTTCCCGCCAAACTGCCAATTTATCTAATACGTATTAATTAATGAGAGTCCAGGGCTCGAATTTAAGCACTCGCAACTCGCAAAATGCGAGCTGTATTTTGAAAATGCGAGTTGAAATTACTAAAGCTGTCATTTTTTTGCGAGTGGATTTCAAGTTGAGAAAATTACTTATTGTATTCATTTTTATTGATTTTTGAAAATAAACAACTATAATCTAGGTAAAAATAACGAGTTATTATCAATTTTAACCAATTTCTTTTGCTTCTCGCGTCAAATTACCCCCTAGCAGCGCGAGTGTCAATGATATGTATTAAATATTTAAATGAGAAGACTCCGTCCAATTGTTTTTTTATCTCGAGTTCATTCTGTAAAAAGGAAGTCAAGTTAAAACCCGTCAACAACATAATGAGTAACATGCGTCTAGTTTGATCGATCGTGCACTGACTCTATAAAATAAAAGTAAAGTTGAAACCCGTCAGATTTATTGTTTACATATTTTGTCAGCTGAGGGCTGATCAAATAAAATCTTTTTCTTCATTGAACCGACGAATGAAAGCGAGTCCCAAACAGAGAAAAGAGAAACAATCCTTCCGTTAATACTGTAATGAAATGGGAGAGAGAGCTCAACATCACACTGGGTTATAAAGTTGACAATGACAAAATGGTGCGTCTATTGTAGAAACCGCGCGATCGGCAGATCATCCATAATAATTTAACTTTTACTATGATATCACAACATTTACAAATGTTAAACAGTCTTCCTTGGCTAGATCTAGGTGTACTTTTAAATGGAACGGCCACTGGCTATATTGATTATATAAATAGAAATGTGTTTATTATAAATCTCAGTTTCTGTACACTTGTTATTGTTGAATCAATGATTCATATTTTATAGAAGGTTAATGACATTCCTATGTACATGTGTTAATTGAACTAGTCATATTCTGTTACATTCTAGATGACCGTGGTCATTGTTACCCATAAAAACTTGTAAAAGACAAATAGTTCTTATTTTTGTTTAGTTAAAAGTGTTTATTTATGATATATGATTGTATGCATTTATTTATGGTAGTAAAATAAATAACAAAGACAATTTTATTTTTAAAAATATTTTGTTTTGCAAAGTACTGCTTTGAAATTGAAATACCTCAACATATATAATAACCTTTATACCATTGTTTATAAAATAAATACAAGCTTATAATGCATATTAAATAACACATGGGCTTTGAAACAATTAAATTTGGGTTTGTTAGACATTCATGACTACAAGTTTCTGCGAAAATTGGTTTGGCTAGTTGGTATGTGTCTATGTCTCTGGTTTCAAATTTGGCCAGTTGAAATTTTAGGCACTGGCGGGGGGGGGGGGGGGAGTTATGCCCCTTTTTGGACTTAGATTATTGACAAATGTCAAACAATTGGTTTCCGCTCGATATCTCTTGAAGGATTGGATTGATTTGATTCATATTTGGTAGAATGATGTATGGGGATAAACTACAGATCAAGTTTGATTTCTGTCAAAATCCCTGCATAGTAATTAGGTGTTCTGGGCTCTGATTGGCAGCAACAAGACCCACGTCAAGTTCGACGATGGGCGGAATCGGCACATATTAAATAGGTGATCTGGACTTTGATTGGCTTACGATTTTTGACCTCTTGTGATAGTCAAACTTGCTGAAATTTGCGATAGCTGCCATCTACAATGTAGTTACAGAGCGGCAGGGACATCTGTGTCCCATGGACGTATTTCTAGTTAATTTGGTAATGGATTCGTTGGTTTTAGGGTATTGTTTAGGGTATTATTTAACATTTTTGGGGTAAAACGTTTAACACATACCCTGATATTTAGTATATAAGTTATCGTTGAAATGATATTAGAACAAGTCATTATAATAATGATTTACCCCCGATGAAAGTGGGTCACACCGTTAATAAACATATGAGAGCGAAGGCGTACCAGTCGGAGCGGGATGACACGCTACTACAATTATTAGATTAAATAAGGTGAAGGGGGGTCAGCATATACGTTGTCCCAACATGTATTTTGATAAAAAAAAACATGACGGTGTAGCTGCAATATACATAAAACACTTTACATGGCACACTTTTCATGGTGGCAGCAAATCCAGTACTAGTTTTATGGCACCGGCCTAGCCTACACGTAAGCAATGCAGGCCCCCAAATAAATTTCTAGGCCTGCAGGTTTACGTTGATCAAGCTAGACCCCTGCCATACACATACCACCTGCTCACATTTTCAAGACCATACAACCTCCCCCGTAAAACTCACTGGAATGCATTATTCGAGTGTTTAAGGTATCAAACATTTTCGGAGCGAGTCGCCTTATCCAGGGAGTAGAGTAGAATTACCGCCACCAGCGGGAGAGGGACACTCTTCCACACCCCCACCCCTACCCCCCATAATTGAAGTGCCCTTACGCCAATTACAGTATCGTTTACCTACAAAATACTTATAACTAAAAAAGGCAAGCCGTTCCTTTTAAAAGGAAATTTTATGAAACTTTGAAAATCAAACACATGAAAACCAAAGTACAGTACATGTGAGAATTACACATAGTTATATTCGAAACCATTTAAATTACTAGCTCGGGGAAAATCTAACACTTGAACTACACATCCGCTCAAATAAAACGGAATAATTAAACGATTGTGAAAATTGAACGTGTGACATTTAAATGATCGTGAAAATCGCGCATGTGAAAATTACATATCAATTATTATAGATCTTTAGAATTGAACACCGATGAGTTACAGAGTCGTTATAATGTTTTATTGGAAGATCATCATTTAATGTTGCATTCAATTTTAGAACTTAAGTGGCTAAAAAGTGGTAAAAAGTTCGCCTGCTATCTCGCTCGTTTTGAACACTTGCATAATATTTTAACATGCTTATATGATTTTTTTGTCTGTAAGAATTTTATAGTGACTGTAAGATCCAAGTCATAATGCGTCTGTGTTAAAATGACCAGTGTTTTTAAACAAAAATATAGAGTAAGGGAGACAACTAGAGTAACCACACGAGCGATACGCGCTTTGTAAAAAGAAACGGTAATTGCGTCCAGCAGTGTACACACATGTAGTTGGCTGTGATATATTTAATAACATTTCCAAGAGAATCTTTTTGTGAATAGGGTTCGCTTCACTTCATTTTGATTCCGTGTAATAATATGAAGCAGACGATTTTTTACCTTTAACTGTTTGGAATGTCTTTCGCCATGTAACACTGCTTTCCTTGTAAGTAATCCTTTATGTTTGTATACATATTTTTGTTTTCCCTTAGGTGATTCAATTTTCGGCAAACTTCACACATTGCGTAAGGATATCCAAATGCATCTTCATCCAACGCCTCGTATCGATCTTTTCTTTTCAATAGCTCAACATATTTATTCTTGTTCGCACTTAGTCTGGCGATATAGTCTGCCAGACCGGATATGCTGGAAAAGTGCGCCGCATTGATGTACGTGTCTGCCGGAAGTAACTTGTCGTAGTCGGCACCTCCTCTCACTATCTGGATCAGATCTAAATTATACTTCTTGAAAAACTTACATGATATGTAGTCTTTGCAGAATGCATTTTCAAAAGATATGAAAAATTTATACTTGTTTAGAAGATTATCAACATTCTCATCATCTTCTGGAGGGATCGCCATGCCGCACTTACCGTAGACGTCAATTTCAATTCCAAACTTTCGAAGTTCAGCAACATACTCGTCTCGCATACTTTCTGCGTGGCAATGGCTGACGATCCAGGCGACTTGCCCGGTCTTCCGGTCATAAATGTCGTCATAATCTCTTTTTGAAGAAACACCGCGAGATTTTAAAGTACCGTATGGTGCTATGATGTCCGAGTCGAATCTATACGTCATAGTCCAGTTTATGGTGTTGAACCAGGCGGGATATTCGTAATGATGGTAATGGAAATTCATTGGAGGTTCTAAACTGTAGGATATCCAAACTTGATCTTTGTTTCTATTTTGGGATGTAACGGGCGGATATACTCCCATGCCAGGCGTAATTGGACAAAACAGCACAGCCGAACTACTGTCGATTTCGTTCCTGTTAAACGACACATGGCAGTTGCCATAGTCACACGTCCGTAAGAAATCATGGCTGTGGCGCTTTTGTATCCAAGGTGGAGGATTGAACCAAAGAATTTTGTGGCGTTTATTGGTTGTTATAGACTGGTACATGAAGTCAAAATTGACGGGTAATATCTAATAATGACGTTATCTTGTCGGCCGGACAATTTACGAGATCTGTCGCGTCTGTCGTGATATGAAGATACAGTAAGTATCACGACCACCGTGATGAGAAGCTGTATTCCTACGATTAATATTATAACACCTCGCCCACGTAGCCTCATGATTGCTTAAATTAAAGTGAAGTTTTACAGATCCAAACCAAATTATTTCATTCAGACGATCAGAAATTCCCAGACGCTGGTTCCAAATGTAGTTACAGATCTGTTGTTTTACTGTAGGTCTTTTGCACGGACGTTTTGATGTCGCTTGAAATGCGAAGATACCAGCACCTGGAAGTTATACTCTATTATTTTATGCTTTTAGATGAATTACAGAGATTTCTCAGAGGATTATTAATGGTAATCTACTGTTTCAAACAGTAAAATTTTGAAGAAAAACAAATTCCTTGCATATTAATTTTAAAAAAAAGATATAATTTAAAAAAGTATTTTTATTTCTTTTATTAATCCAATGATACATGTATCTAATGGCGAATTGAGGTAGAGATAAACAAAAAAATATGTAAATGCATTTAATAAAAGGAACATTTGATGTATTTCATCTCGTGATCACTAAAAAAGATATTCTCACTCGTGACAAGTCATTCATTAGATTATGACTTTTGGAGATCTCTTGAAATATACTTCGATGTTACACCAAACCAAACATATATCCGATGTAGTACGTGCAGTACTGTCATTCGTGTTTATGGTGGGCACACCAAACCTATGTGCAGTACTGTCATTCGTGTGAATGGTGGGCACACCAAACCTATGTGCAGTACTGTCATTCGTGTGAATGGTGGGCACACGAACGCTAAGTGCAGTAATGTCGTACATGCATATGGTTGGCACACCAAACCTATGTGCAGTACTGTCATTCGTGTGAATGGTGGGCACACAAAGGCTAAGTGCAGTAATGTCATACATGCATATGGTGGGCACACCAAACCTACGTGCAGTACTGTCGTTCGTGTGTATGGTGGACACACAAAGGCTAAGTGCAATAAAGTCGTACATGCATATGGTGGGCACACCAAGCCTACGTGCAGTACTGTCGTTCGTGTGTATGGTGAGCACACAAAGGCTAAGTACGGTAATGTCGCACATGCATATGGTGGGAACACCAAGCATACGTGCAGTACTGTTGTTCGTGTGTATGGTGAGCACACAAAGGCTAAGTACGGTAATGTCGCACATGCATATGGTGGGAACACCAAGCATACGTGCAGTACTGTCGTTCGTGTGTATGGTGAGCACACAAAGGCTAAGTGCAGTAATGTCGTACATGCATATGGTGGGAACACCAAGCCTACGTGCAGTACTGTCGTTCGTGTTTATGGTCGGCACACCAGGGCTACGTGCAGTATTGTCGTTCATGCATATGGTGGGCACACCAAGCCTACGTGCAGTACTGTCTTTCGTGTTTATGGTCGGCACACCAGGGCTACGTGCAGTATTGTCGTTCATGCATATGGTGGGCACACCAAGCCTACGTGCAGTGCTGTCTTTCGTGTTTATGGTCGGCACACTAGGGCTACGTGCAGTATTGTCGTTCATGCGTATGGTGGACACATAAGGCCTGTGTTCAGTACTGTCGATCGTGTGTATGATTGGCAGATAAAGGCTACGTGCAGAAGTGTCTTTCATGCCTAAGATTGGCACACCAAGGTTACGTTCAGTACTGTCGTCCATGTGTATGGTTGGCACACCAAGGCTACGTGCAGTACTGTCGTTCGTGCGTGAGGTGGACACACCAAGGCTACGTGCAGTACTCTCGTTCGTGTGTATGTTGGGCACACAAAGGCTACGTTCAGTACTGTCGTTAATGCGTATGGTGGGCACACCAGGGCTCTCTTCAGTACTGTCGTTCGTGTGTATGGTAGGCACACCAAGACTACGTGCAGTACTGTCGTCAAGCATAAGGTGGGCACACCAAGCCTACGTGCAGTGCTGTCTTTCGTGTTTATGGTCGGCACACTAGGGCTACGTGCAGTATTGTCGTTCATGCGTATGGTGGACACATAAGGCCTGTGTTCAGTACTGTCGATCGTGTGTATGATTGGCAGATAAAGGCTACGTGCAGAAGTGTCTTTCATGCCTAAGATTGGCACACCAAGGTTACGTTCAGTACTGTCGTCCATGTGTATGGTTGGCACACCAAGGCTACATGCAGTACTGTCGTTCGTGCGTGAGGTGGACACACCAAGGCTACGTGCAGTACTCTCGTTCGTGTGTATGTTGGGCACACAAAGGCTACGTTCAGTACTGTCGTTAATGCGTATGGTGGGCACACCAGGGCTCTCTTCAGTACTGTCGTTCGTGTGTATGGTAGGCACACCAAGACTACGTGCAGTACTGTCGTCAAGCATAAGGTGGGCACACCAAAGCTACGTGCAGTACTGTCGTTCATGTGTATGGTGCGCACACCGAGGCTACGTGTAGTACTGTCGTTCATGCGTAAGATGGGCACACCAAGGCTTCGTTCAGTACTGGCGTTCATGTGTATGGTGAGCTAACCGAATGTTACGTGCAGTACTGCTCGTTCGTGTGCATGGTGGGCACACCAGGGCTGTGTTCAGTACTGTCGATCGTGTGTATGGTGGAAACACCAATGCTACGTGCAGTACTGTCGTTCAAGGTGGGCACACCAATGATACGTGCAGTACTGTCGTTCATGCGTATGGTGGGCACACCAGGGCTGTGTTCAGTAATGTCGTTCGTGTGTATGATGGCAAAACCAAGGCTAATGCAGTACTGTCGCTCATGCGTAAGGTGGGCACACCAAGGCTACTTACAGTTCTATCGTTCATGTGTATAGTGAGCACACCGAGGCTACGTGCAGTCCTGCTGTTCATGCGTAAGGTGGGCACACCAAGGCTTCGTTCAGTACTATCGTTCGCGTGAATGGTGGACACATCAAGGCTACGTGCAGTACTGCGTTCGTGTGTATGGTGGGGACATTCAAACTACGTAGAGTAATGTTGTTTGTGTGTATGGTGAGCATACCGAGGCTACGTGTAGTTCTATCGTGCATGCGTATGGTTGGCACACCAAGGCTACGTGCAGTACTGACTTTCGTGTGTATGGTGGGCACACCAAGGCTTCGTGCAGTACTGTTGTTCATGCGTATGGTGGGCATACCAAGGCTACTTGCAGTACTGTCGTTCGTGTGTATGGTGGTTACACAAAGGAGACGTACAGTACTTTCGTTCGTGTGTATGGTTGGTACACCAAGGCTCCGAGCAGTACTGTCGTTCGTGTGTATGGTGGTTACACAAAGGAGACGTGCAGTACTGTCGTTCGTGTGTATGGTGGTTACACAAAGGAGACGTGCAGTACTGTCGTTCATGTGTATGGTTAGTACACCAAGGCTCCGAGCAGTACTGTCGTTCGTGTGTATGGTTAGTACACCAAGGCTACTTGCAGTACTGTCGTTCGTGTGTATGGTGGTTACACAAAGGAGACGTGCAGTACTGTCGTTCGTGTGTATGGTGGTTACACAAAGGAGACGTGCAGTACTGTCGTTCGTGTGTATGGTTGGTACACCAAGGCTCCGAGCAGTACTGTCGTTCGTGTGTATGGTGAATACACCGAGGCTACGTGCAGTACTGTCGTGCTTGTGTATGGTTGGGCACACTAAGGCTACATGCAGTACTATGGCTCTTGCGTATGATGGGCACTCAAAGGCTACTTACAGTACTATCTTTCGTATGTATGATGGGCACACCAAGGCTACATGCAATATTATCGTTCATGCGTATGTTGGGCATACCAATGCTATGTGCAATACTGTCGTTCGTGTATATGGTGGGCATACCAAGGCTACGTCTTGTACTGTCGTTCGTGTTTATGGTTGGCCCACCATGGCTACATGCAGAAATATCGTTCTTGTGTATGGTGGGCACACCAAGGCTACATGTAGTGCTGTCGTTCATGTGTAAAGTGGGCATACCAAGGCTACATGCAGTACTGTCTTTGGTGTGTATGGTTTGCACATCAAGGATACGTGCAGTACTGTTGTTAATGCGTATGTTGGGACACACCAGGGCTATGTTCAGTACTGTTGTTCATGCGTATGGTGGGCATACCAGGGCTATGTTCAGGTACTGTTGTTCATGCGTATGTTGGGCACACCAGGGCTATGTTCAGTACTGTTGATCATCATATGACGGGCATACCAGGGCTATGTTCAGTACTGTCGTTAATGCGCATAGTCTGCACACCAGTGCTATGTTCAGTACTGTCGTTCATGCGTTTGGTCGGCACACCAGAACTATTTTAGTACTGTCGTTCATGCGTATGGTGGGCACACCAAGGCTACGTGCAGTACTGCCCTTCATGCGTATGTTGGGCACCCCAGGGCTATGTTCTGTACTGTCGTTCATGGGTATGGTGGGAACAGCAGGCCACGTCCAGTACTGACGTTAATGCGTATGGTGGGTACACCATGGCCACGTTCGGTACTGTCGTCCATGCGTAAGGAGGGTACACCAGGGCTACGTTAAATACTATCGTCCATGCGTAAAGTAGGTACACCAGGACTACGTTCAGTACTGTCGTTCATGTGTATGGTGAGCACACCAGGACTAAGTTCAGTACTGTGGTAAATGAGTATAGTGGGTACACCATGGCAACGTCCAGTACTGTCGTTCATGAGTATGGTGGGCACACCAGGACTATGTTCAGTACTGTCGTTCATATGTAATGTGGGCACACCAAGGCTATGTTCAGTACTGTCGTTCATATGTAATGTGGGCACACCAAGGCTATGTTCAGTACTGTCGTTCATATGGAATGTGGGCACACCAAGGCTATGTTCAGTACTGTCGTGCATGCGTATGGTGGGCGCACTAAAGCAACGTTTAGTAATGTCGTTCGTGCGTATGATGGGCACACCAGAGCTACGCTGTCGTTCATGTGTATGTTGGGCACACCAAGGCTACGTTCAGTACTGTCGTCCGTTGGTATGGTGGACACACCAAGGCTACGTCCAGTTCTGTCGTTCGTGTGTATGGTGGGCACACCCGGCTTATGTCCAGTACTGTCGTTCGTGTGTATTGTGGGCACACCATGGCTACGTCCAGTACTGTCGTTCGTGTGTATGATGAGCACACCATGGCTACGTCCAGTACTGTCGTTCGTGTGTATTGTGGGCACACCAAGGCTGCGTCCAGAACTGTCGTTCGTGTGTATGATGAGCACACCATGGCTACGTCCAGTACTGTTGTTCGTGTGTATGGTGGACACACCAAGGCTACGTTCAGTACTGTCGTTCGTGTGTATGGTGGGCACACCTATGCTACGTCCAGTACTGTCGTTGGTGTGTATGGTGGGTACACCAAGGCTACGTCCAGTACTGTCGTTCGTGTGTATGGTGGACACATCAAAGCTACGTTCAGTACTGTCGTTCGTGTGTATGGTGGACACATCAAAGCTACGTCAAGTACTGTCGTTGGTGTGTACGGTGGACACACCAAGGCTACGTCCAGTACTGTCGTTCATGTGTATGGTGTACACACCAAGGCTACGTCCAGTACTGTCGTTCATTTGTAAGGTGGACACACCAAGGCTACGTCCAGTACTGTCGTTCATGTGTATGGTGGGCACACCCATGCTACATTCAGTACTGTCGTTTGTTTGTATGAGCAGCACACGAGGGCTACGTTCAGTACTGTCGTTCGTGTGAATGTTTGGAATCCAGGGCTACGTCAAGTACTGTCGTTCATGTGTATGGTGGACACACCAAGGCTACGTCCCGTACTGTTGTTCATGTGTATGGTGGACACACCAGGCTACGTCCAATATTGTCGTTCATATGTATGGTGAACACACCAAGGCTAAGTCCAGTACTGTCGTTCATGTGTATGGTGGACACACCGAGGCTACGATCAGTACTTCGTTCATGTGTATGGTTGGGAATCCAGGGCAACGTCCGGTACTGTCGTTGGTGTGTATGGTGGGTACACCAAAGCTACGTCCAGTACTCTCGTTCGTGTGATGGTGGACACACCAAGGCTACGTTCAGAACTGTTGTTCGTGTGTATGGTGGACACACCAAGGCTACGTCCAGTACTGTCGTTCATGTGTATGGTGGACACACCAAGGCTACGTCCCATACTGTCGGTCATGTGTATGGTGTGCACACCAAGGCTACGTCCAGTTCTGTCGTTCATGTGTATGGTGGACATACCAAGGCTACGTCAAGTACTGTCGTTCATGTTTATGGTGGGCACACCCATGCTACATTCAGTACTGTCGTTTGTTTATATGAGCGTCTCACCAGGGCTACGTTTAGTACTGTCGTTCGTGTGTATTGTCGGAAATCCAGGGCTACGTCAAGTACTGTCGCTCATGTGTATGGTGGACACACCAAGGCTACGTCCAGTACTGTTGTTCATGTGTATGGTGGTCACACCAAGGCTACGACCAGTACTGTCGTTCATGTTTTGGTGGACACACCAAGGCTACGTCCAGTATTGTCGTTCATGTGTATGGTGGACACACCAAGGCTACGTCCAGTACTGTCGTTCATGTGTATGGTGGACACACCGAGGCTACGTTCAGTACTGTCGTTCGTGTGTATGAAGGGGAATCCAGGACTACGTCTAGTACTGTCTTTCATGTGTATGGTGGACACACCTATGCTACATTCAGTACTGTCGTTTGTTTGTATCAGCGGCACACCAGGGCTACGTTCAGTACTGTCGTTCGTGTGTATTGTCGGGAATCCAGGGCTACGTTATGCTCTGTCGTTCGTGTGTATGGTGGACACACCAAGGCTACGTCCAGTACTGTTGTTCATGTGTATGGTGGACACACCATGGCTACGTCCAGTACTGTCGTTCATGTGTATGGTGGACACACCAAGGCTACGTCCATTATTGTCGTTCATGTGTATGGTGGACACACCAAGGCTACGTCCAGTACTGTCGTTCATGTGTATGGTGGACACACCGAGGCTACGTTCAGTTCTTCGTTCGTGTGTATGGTGGGGAATACAAGACTTCATCCAGTACTGTCGTTCGTGTGTATGGTTGACACACCAAGGCTACGTCCAATACTGTCGTTCATGTGTATTGTGGTTACACCGAGGCTACGTCCAGGACTGTCGTTCATGTGTATGGTGGGCACACCTATGCTGCATTCAGTACTGTCATTCATGTGTATAGTGGACACACCAAGGCTACGTCCAGTACTGTTGTTTGTTTGTATGAGCGACACACGAGGGCTACGTTCAGTACTGTCATTCGTGTGTATGGTGGGGGAAACAGGGCTACGTCCAGTACTTTCGTTCATGTGTATAGTGGACACACCTATTCTACATTCAGTACTGTCGTTTGTTTGTATTGTGGGGAATCCAGGGCTACGTCAAGTAGTGTCGTTCATGTGTATGGATGACGTACCAAGGCTACGTCCAGTACTGTCGTTCATGTGTATGGTGGACACACAAAGGCTAAGTCCAGTACTGTTGTTATTGTATGGTGTACACACCAAGGCTACGCCCAGTACTGTCGTTCATGTGTATGGTGGGCACACCGAGGCTACGTTCAGTACTGTCGTTTGTTTGTATGAGCGGTACACCAGGGCTACGTTCAGTACTGTTGTTCGTGTGTGTGGTGGGGAATCCAGGGCTATGTCCAGTACTGTCGTTCATGTGTATGGTGGACACACCAAGGTTACGTCCAGTACTGTCGTTCATGTGTATGGTGGACACACCAAGGTTACGTCCAGTACTGTCGTTGTTGTGTATGGTGGACACACCAAGGCTACGCCCAGTACTGTCGTTCATGTGTATTGTGGGCACACCAAGGCTACGTCCAGTACTGTCGTTCATGTGTATGGTGGACACACCAAGGCTACATCCAGTACTGTCGTTCATGTGTATGGTGGACACACCAATACTACGTCCAGTACTGTCGTTCATGTGTATGGTGGACACACCACGGTTACGTCCAGTACTGTCGTTCATGTGTATGGTGGGCACACCGAGGCTACACTCAGTACTGTCGTTCGTTTGTATGAGCGGCACACCAGGGCTACGTTTAGTACTGTCGTTTGTTTGTATGATCGGCACACCAGCGCTACTTCCATTATATGTCCAGTATATGTCCCGTCATTCGTGCATATGTCGTCACACCAGAGCTATATTCAGTACCATCATTCGTACGTGTAGTTAGCAAATCCGGGCTAAGTTTAGTACAGTTACGCAAACAAAATCGTTTTCCTGTCTGTTTCGATAAATTTATTGTCTAATGCGTGCTAAGTTGTGGTCATGAAAATGAATTAGTAAATACAAGCAAACTTTTAATGAAGTTGGGACTGACGTTTATTTGATTAAAAAAAAATAAAAAAAACATAGACCGTGACTGTAACGATATGATCGAACATTAAACAAGAAGACAAAACAAACGCTCTTTTTATCAAATAAGAAGTAATTAGTAGAACAAATGACAACAATGCATGAGAAATAGTATACGGTAGATTGATTGATTGATTGATTGATTGATTGATTGATTGATTGATTGATTGATTGATTGATTGATTGATTGATTGATTGATTGATTGATTGATTGATTGATTGAATATTTAACGTCATGTTTGTGCCATCGAGGGCTAACAGACGATCAGTTAACCTAACCACTGTTTCCTGGGATTAACCAGTACTCGAGCACACCCCATCTCCGCAAGTAACTGATAACTTTCCCACTTGAATCAGTGGTGAGAGAAGAATGATAATGAGACAAATGTCGTATATCAATCATCACGGAGACTGTTGCCGGGCGGGGGATTCGAACTCACGACCCCCTTATTGATAGTCAGACGCGTAACCGACTCAGCTAATCGGGCCCGGCAGATATACGGTAAAAATTGTATAAGAAGACCCGGATTTACATAGAACAGGCCTTCTACATTGAAGATGACTGTCTTTCCATTCTATTAAATATTAATAAACTTTATAATAATATATTTTACAAAGTTTGTAAGTTACATGATTTTTATAATATATCAAGAAAGTTTGTTTAAACAAAGAAATTGCCATACCTTTTTAGAAATGTGCCATTGGTTTGATTTTCTTTACGACTGTGTTCAATAGAATATTCCTTTGTTTTACTTGAATGGCCAAATACAAATACCGCACAACCACTAGTTAAATGTCTATTACATACCTAAACAATAGCACTGTTCGTAAGCAGATCCATGATTTTCAGTCATTGAAAAAAGTATGTGTTAATAGAAAATTGTTATTAGTTATCCAAAATATATTGATATTCTATTGGGATATTTTTACTAGTATTGTGTAGTATTGGATCAATCTTGAAGAAAAAAAACAATAGCACAGGGAGATAAATCGTACATATTATTTTTACTTTACTATTTGAATTACTCCCCTTGTGCAAAATAGTGGTCCACCAGCAGCATTGGTAAATTGTTATTAAAGTAGCACTGGCACTAGTATTAGTGTTTTAACCTTGGAAATAGTTTCAAGACAAGTATGGAGTATTGAAATCTTACAGTCATTAACGTCAGGGTACGTTGTCCTTGGCAACCATTAGGATAGTATAAACTTGACATGACACTGAATACACTCATGTTCACGCAGTTTCAATCTCCAGCTCCGCAAACTAAAAGAGTTATCAGTCTTTTGGATGAGACTTTAACAAAAATCGAGGTCCCATGTATCGGTGCTTTACATCAGGTCTATTCCCCCCACCCCGAACCAATGAAAAAACAAGGAATTCTATGTCTGTCCCTCAATTCATAGCAAATGAAACACCTACTAAACTGACCAATCAACGTGCTCAAATGTGACTTTCCCAACATTGCTATTTAACGGATCCAATCGGAGGAGCTGGGTCCGTTCTACAGACTGATATGGGAAACCGGTGGCGACGATAAATAAAATTAGCATATCACTCATGTTCACGGATCAAACAGCATTTTACAACTGTACATGTATACGACGATGGTAACAACAAAATGGAAAATTGCCCTCAATTGATTGAAATGTCATTCTGCAAATTATTGGTCAGACTGACCCACATGCATACTATGTGTAAACAATTAGAATAGATATGTGTATACACGTGTGTATATAGTCGCCACCTCTGTTTAAGGCACTTCACAAAGTTGGGATTTTCTTTGAACTCCACATAGTTCTCGCGAAAGACTAATATTAACGATGATGATGATAATAATAATAATAATAATAATAATAATGAGAATAATAATTATAACAATAACTAGTTATTCTGGGAGTGCTACTTAACCCATTCTAATATAAAATGTTGAAATGTTTCACTGAATGAGCGTTATAAAATAACCGTTTAGTTTTAAACTTATTTATTTTATATCGAGTTATTACATGTACAACTTATACAAATCGCATTCGAATTCGTCCTGTCAGTCTAACTGATTTTTTTCGGGGGACCCTACCCCTGGACCACCCGCCAACTGTGCCTACACATCGTTTTCAGCCAAGCTACTCCCCTGTGATTTATGACATGAAAGCAAAATGCATTTTAAATTTCATCAGTATTAGAAGAGAATAATCGTAAAATCGTGGAAACACCAATTGTATATTTGAAAGTATTTAGCGTAAAGATGTATTTTATGTTTGAACAATAGCGACATTGTAATTAACTTCAAAGTAAACGTGGATCTATAATTGTTTAGTGTTATATGTATTAAAAAAATAAATAAAGAATAAATCACAAAGTATAAGAATTACGAATTCTTGATAAAAACATTTTATACTGTAATGTTTTATTTATCACTGTGAAGTAACCAAGTTAGTCATTCATTTATTTATTTGTGTTTACTGTTTGTTTAATGGTATTGTCAGCGACTTATCTGATTTTTCAAATATGTCTTGTGTTGTAGTGAGAAACGTTAGATAACACGATAGCTTGTCCATGCAGTTTTGTCAAATGTTTTAATAACCTTGGACCGGTTGTATATTCAATAGTGTCTATGTATCGATTTCACCAACGTTTGATCTGTTAGTCTTTGTAAATCTAATTGCATCACCTTTAGTAATGATGGTATTGGATATCCAATTTAAGTAGAAACAGATTCAATAGTTGGGTTATTTAGTTCTTTTGCCCGACATTCAAGTTCAATGGTATACTTTTGTGCATTGGATTACTGATCGTTTGTTAATATCGTGTACTCTTTGCACCCTCGTGCTGGCACGATGTACGATTGTAGGGTTTTACGTTAATATGCAATCTATCAAATTATGGGATTGGTTGGTTTTTGACCCAAGTTTATGTGTCTAAAGAGAAATAGAAAATCACTAGCTGATCTAGGCAAGGATTACATGGAGCATGAGTATGTACATCTAATTTGTAAATAATTGCTAGACTACATGCATCCACGCAGACATACTCATTTTATTTCTTCTTCTGTTTTCTTTCATAAATTCAGCCAAATATAAATTATTTATAGTATAGTAACCATAATTAATCATGTTAAGCTATAAATAACAAACACAATATTATGTGACGATATGCGCAGACATAGAGTATTTATTATTTTCATTTCAGTGAACAATACATTTCCAATTCAAATAAAAATATATTTCCAGCGATGTTTCACTTAAACAATTTACACTGTATTATTGTAGTGGTGCTGTCCTTAACATCAACAATTTACACTGTATTATTGTAGTGGTGCTGTCCTTAACATCAACAATTTACACTGTATTATTGTAGTGGTGCTGTCCTTAACATCAACAATTTACACTGTATTATTGTAGTGGTGCTGTCCTTAACATCAACAATTTACACTGCATTATTGTAGTGGTGCTGTCCTTAACATCAACAATTTAAACACTGAGCTTACAAGATCTCGCTGTCCTGAATACATCGCTGTCTTTAATTCTAGTTTAGGCTCAAAATACAATCACAAAACCATTACTGTAAAATAAAAAAACAACAATTAACATCTTAATCATATACATGTATATAATATATAAGTAAATTAATAATCAATTGCTTGTTAACTCGTAGATCCATCTGGTACCTCTCATAATAAGAATGTAAAAGCTAAAATATAAAAACAGTCATAAAGAAAGGTGGGTGGGTGGGCAACTGAACAACTTTCAAAAACAAATGACACTCGATAAGA
The DNA here is from genome assembly GCA_029582155.1 of Panopea generosa. Classification (NCBI taxonomy): domain Eukaryota; kingdom Metazoa; phylum Mollusca; class Bivalvia; order Adapedonta; family Hiatellidae; genus Panopea; species Panopea generosa. The sequence continues at coordinate 60,838,258 of CM055902.1, forward strand.
TCTCAAAGTCTGCCAATCTTCGTAATTACATAATCGTCTATTTGTAGACAATTTGGACACTTCGCACGAGCAAAAAGTGACCAAAACACCCAAATAAGTTACATACTTGTAAATTCTGTTCATATTTCTCGGTTCCGAATCACGATAATTAGTTATTCCAAACTACAATAAATATATTTCTCGGTAGAAATTGCACATAGAGGTAAGACATTTTAAAATAAGTTATACTGAATTTAGAAGGTAAAGTATATATAATAAAAGACAAGTTCAGTGTCTAAAAGTGAAGACAATAGATATGAAAATGACAACAATTAAATCTTAACATTGAAACTAACTACACGTATGATATAAAAGTTGTGCGTTTACATAACTTTTATTTTATATGTCTATGGACATATGCAAAACACGTTTAAAGGTTTTGAGAACACATTGAAGGAGGTTACGGAGTCAAACAGAAAACTTGAAGAAAAAGAAAGACACAGCGCAACATTCCATAGAATCAGTGTCTTTAATTGGTATAAATCTGGAGGAAACACCTTTAAACAAGCGAGGGTATATGTGAAAGGCTTGAGGCGCTGTCACGCCGGTTTTTGGTCGTCAAGAACTTCATTGTATAAAATTTGAAGTTACGAAAACCAGTCAGGAAATTCATTTGATGTTTCACTTAATTCATTTTATGAGCTGCCGTTAATCAGTGATAAATAATATTCATTTTATAAAGTGGAAAAATACAAGCAAATAAACCGTTCCCAGGTGTCACAATTTGTTCGTACGAAAATCTTGGGTTAGTGAAATGGACCCCTGGAACAAAACTTGGCAAGAAAGGGAAGTGAAAGCAAAAGGTTGTATCTATATAAAGAACGATTTAGAATTAAATGAGGAAAACGAGCCAATCGTTGTGAAACCGGCTGAGTGTAATTACATGTTTGTTGGACAATTTTAGCATTAAATCAATAACGGGAAGGAAGATGCCACCAAAAAAGATACATTATCGATAACGGTTACAGATGAAGTCGAGAATATTCAAGACAGTGCTATATACTTAAAACATGTAATTATTTTGGATAAAATAATGTTCTTATTGACCTGTGTAAAACATATTGCATTCATATACTTTATGAAATACTTTTAAAATATTAAGAGGGGAATTATACTTTAATTTCAAACGATGGTATAGATTTATTTCTTGATTTCATTGCTTCGTTAAGCGCATTTTCCATTCATTTCACAAATTGCTGACATTTCTGAATCTGGTCATTTAACAATATTTATAATTATATTGTTTGTTTATATTCTGTCATTTTAAATCTTTGCTAGCTGGGAATCACTACGTTGTTAATGAAGGTGAACATGCCGAAAATGTAAATCAGAAACGAGAACAAAAGAGGAACATTCATGTATAATCTGAAGCAGTATATTTCAGTAATGAAAGTTACAATTCTAAAAGAAGTTCTGGTTGGTATTAATTTGGCTATTGGTAAAATAGTTAATATGTCACATACTGCAGTCAATATCATGAAAATCAAAACGTGGAGCACGTTACTAATTACAACAAACCATTTACACTAAATGTCGTTGCAGCCTGAATGGTGGGATGCACAATGTGGAATTAAAAAAAATATATATGTAAGACAATTAAGGATTTTAAACTAATCAGTACACATGCTAATCTACAAATATATATATTACTAGCAAAAACAAACAACAAAGTTAAACAATATTGTAAGCAAAGACAACTTGAAATTCACTAAAAATTGAGAAGAGCTAATAGAAAAAATACAAATTTATTTACAAGAGTTAAAATATCATAGATCTAAACAGATCGATAGTTTCTCTGATTTATATTTATATTTTTACATTTTTACATGTTGTGCAGACGTCAGCTACTGTTGATGTTTCATATTTATACTAATCTATTTAAGCTTAAATGCGACGAAAGCTCAGAACTTCTATAAACTGCTCTCGGGTTCCGCTTCCTGGATAGAACCAGTACTGAATGTTGTTTTTGAGGGGCATCGGATCGAGGTGATTTCATTTTCGAGCTGGGATCATTAGAACCAAGCTAAAGTTTATTGGGAACAAATGACCCCGACATCTTCTCCGTGACCGCAGTTATGATCACCCACACTTCCTCTGTTTGGACAGTTAAAGATGGTCGTCTCACTGCCGGTGCATTTAACATCATCTAGAAAGATATCCCCTGTGCCTTGGCCAAAGTAAGCTGACTTTTTATAAAATCCGGACGAGAATCCAAGCGCTTGACAAACGACCTTAGCATTAAGTCGAGTGAAGTCGTCGTCACACACAGTACCCCATTTGCTGTTGTAATTCACTTCAAGCCTGCCACCTATCCCGCCGTCAATCGTTCTGGAAACATTTACCAGTCGCATACTGGCACCATTAATCGTTCCTGGAACTGTGATAAATTTATCAAGTACCGCTCTCATGCAGCATTTGCCTGTTGTGCAGTTTCCCCGTGATATACTTAGCGCGTTGCAAACCATTCTTATATCAAAGTCGCTGTCTTCGTCTTGTACCATGGACGCAACAGCCTGACCTATAGTCTTATTTTCTGTGTCATCTAAAGTCAGTTGTGATTTTAAGAATGCTGTTTCAGCCATTATTTCTCCTTTCGACGTATTTATTGAATTCATAACAATGAGCAGCGTCACGGCATTTTCTAGTGATATTTCCTTTTTTAAATCAACAAGTTTTTCATTTATGGTTTCATTAAGAGTATTTAATAACTGAACAACAGAGTCGAGTTTTCCTGACTGCTCAGTTTGCACTTCGCGGCGATAAATCTTCTCATCGACGAACGCCCGTTTAACTCTTTCTATTTCACTCTTCAGTTCATTTATGTCGCCTGTCTTTTTCACGTTGTCGTTGAGGTCGGTGTTTGAATTTGAATCCATTGCTTCAGCAGATGTGGATTTGCCAATATTGCTTCTAACATGCGATAGGGTCTCATTCACTAGCAATGTTAAGTATTCTATTGTGTCCGTGTTTTGTTCTAGACTTCCTCGGAGTAAACGGATATCCTGAAATCAAAGTTTTAAAACTATATTTTATGAATGTTCATTGAATTATCAATTTATTGATTGATAGATAACCTGACGGTTTGATTGATACATTTTTTTTAAATTAGTCAAATTAAGTCTAAGACTTCCTACTATACTTAATCTTTAAAAACGATTACTATTTTTGTAATGGGACTTGTATATATACGTACTTTTAAACTTGGTGGACAGTTGGGTCTTTTTTAAATGTGAGACCGTACTGTTGGGTCCACAGTCGATTGTTGGGTCCAAAATAATTTAGTAATGCAGGGGGTAGACCTAATAATTAGGTGTAAAATGAACATATCATTGTGATCACAAACTGTTGGGTTGGACCCTGTAATTTATTTTTTTACCCAATACTTGGGCGAAATAATATGAATATATATATATATATGGGTTCCAATAATTAACCAAGTTTGAGTATATATCTATATGTATGCAAATTTGTCCACCCTGTCAGATGTGTTGCATGTAATTCCATAGTATATAAGTCCTGGTCGACACTAACTTTATTGGTTTGGCAGAGGCCTTGATATTGTATCAATGGTTTGCATTGTAGCTAGGCGCACTTGCCGTAGTCTGGTCTGTACATTTATGTCTTGGTTATTCACAAATAATTATCTCCATATATAATATCATGCATTGTGAATGAGCATCTGAAAAGATCCCCAAAATCGTAAATTGTGAAAAAAGTATGTTTAACCCCCCCCCCCCCCCCCCCCCCCAAAGTAATAATTTTTGATTTTACGAGAAAACTTAGTTGGACTAAGTCCAATCTTCCCTGAGGTCCTCAACACCAAAAAGTATACAAGAACAGAGTAAAACATTAATTAAATATAACAAATGAACATAAAATATACTAATTTTTAAAGAATATATAGATTAGTATTATATATATATTTTATATCTGTCCTTTATATAGTATGTGAGTAGTCATGAATCCTTAACTGGATCCTACTCATATAAAACTATCAGTTCATGTATGTAAATTTGTCCACCCTGTTCAGATGTGTTGCATGTAATGCCATAGTATATAAGTCATGGTCGACACCAAATTTATTGGTTAGGCAGAGGCTATCTATGGTTTGCATTGTATCTAGGCGCACTCGTCGTATTCTGGTCTCGACATTTATGTCTTGGTTATTCACAAATAATTATCTCTATATATATAACATTAATTGTGAATGAACATCTGAAAAGATCCCAAAAATCGTAAATTCCGTTGTTGTGAATTTAATTATCTCCCTTTGTGAAATAAAATATACATAAATCCACTGTATCTTTAATATCCAACAGGTTTATAAATTTTTCCTTTATATAGCATGTGAGTAGTCATGAACCCTTAACTGGATCCGTCTCAAATAAAGTTATCAGATCATGTACGTAAATTTGTCCACCCTGTCCAGATGTGTTGCAGTGTAATTCCATAGTATATAAGTCATGGTCGACACCATATTTATTGGTTTGGCAGAGGCTTTGATATTGTATCTATAGTTTACATTGTAGCTAGGCGCACTCGCCGTAGTCTGGTCTGTACATTTATGTCTTGGTTATTCACAAATAATTATCTCTTTCTCTCTCTCTCTCTCTCTCTCTCTCTCTATATATATATATATTTATATAAGTATCCCCCAAATATACATATATATATATGTACTAGTATACAAGTCAAATAAAAACATGTAGTATTGAAAAAAGAAGCATTTGATGCTGTATATATTCAGTGTAAGCTTATTTATAATACGAATTGTGCCTGGGATAGGTTCTTACAACTTTAAGACAAATCACGCTCGAAGTATTTCTGGGTAAAACCAGGACTTAGTACGAAGGACACTACATATAGCCTTGGCGTAGGTTCAAACCCACGACCCACCGGTCCTGGGTTCGATGTTTTACCACTGAACCAATCTATACGCAGATATACACGATGACTCTGCAGAGGTCATCACGACAAGACGGAGAATATCATGACAGAATGTTAAAACAACCATTCTAACCGGTGAAAGATTCCTCCGTGGTCGAGTGATCTAAGGCGTCGTCTAAAGATCGCTTACCTTTCGCCGCTAAGGTCAGTAGGCTCGAGTCTCGCTCGCTCCAAAACTTTAATATGAAAATGTTCGTCAGTTACTTGTAGAAGGACGGTGGTTATACGCAGATTCATTCTGAGGTCTCCCTTCACTAATAATACCGGAGAAGTTAAATAAAACCGGAGACTCCATATATAACCTGAAATAAACTGAAAAAGGCGTAAAATTCCATTAAAAACAAAAATAATGACCGTTGTCCTTACCTGGTCCAAGACATCCCTATATTTATACAAGGAGTTCTCCAGTCCCCGGATCCTGTCCACTACAGCAGACAGCTTGCTACCAAAACATGTGGTAAACAAAAATAACATTTCCAACATCAAAACAAAGCGTTTGACAACCACCATCTTGATTTTGTTTGTATTACTTTTCCGACAGACCCTTCACGAGAACAAATCTTTAAGAAATGGAGGAAAGTTGTCTAGTACAAATATAAATTGATAAAGAAATGATGGTCAAGTGTTTTTTGTTAAGTTAACCAATAGGCATCTCCAATCGTGCTTGTGGAATCTATTTATATTGTTAAACGAGGAACTTCCTCAAAAGGGAATATGTTTGTTTTTTATTACTGTAAATGTCATGTGGAGGATGAGGTTTCTTTGTGACTGTTCAAAGAGCATGGGAAAAATAAATGCAGACCACTTACACACGGCTTGTTTCCGTTTTTTACATATACATATACAGTCAGATCTGTGTCAGGGATCACCTCTATTAAGCAGCCACTTGTCTTAAGCAGCAGTATTGCTATCTCCCTTTACCAGACTTTCAGAGCAAATTAACCTGTATTAAGCAACCGCCTGTCGTAAAAGGCCAATTTTGCTCATTCCCGTGACTGGCTGCTTAAGACAGGTTTGATTGTATAATCCAACCTATAACGGTTAATCATGACTATATATTGTTCTCCCATATACACCGTGTCCAGTCGTTTCTGGAGGAGGCGACGGAGGTAGTGTTGATGGGTGATGGAATAATGTTGAATGGTGGTGGATTTGGGACCAGGGGTAAGAAAACTCTATTTTTTTTTAATATTTGTTTATATTTATTTTGAAAAAAAGTCGATAAAGATGATATCGGCGTAATATTTCTGATCATTCGGAAGCTACCGAACTTTTTTTTATAGACTGCAGCAGTTCTCTTTACCATTCGGGATCATATAGACAAGTCTGTGGGGAAAAAACGTGTGTTTTAAAAGTGAAAATACTGTCTTGTTACCGAATATAATTTGATATATTATCTTACGATATCATCTCGCTCGACTCGGATTTTCCCAAATATATCAACAAATGTTCAAAAATATAGTTTTCTTACACTGGTGGCGAATCCAACAATCAGTCAACGTTCTTCCACAACCGTTCATCGTTATCTCCACCGCCTCCTCCAGAAACGATTGGACACGGTTATAAAGGTTGAACGTATAAAAAGCGGTAATGGAGTTTTTCTGCTAAAGAAGCCCAGCCCGATTAGCTCAGTCGGTTACGCGTCTAACTATCAATCCAGGGCTCGTGAGTTCGAATCCCCGCCCGGCTACAGACTCCGTGATGTTTAATATACGACTTTGTATCTCATTAGCATTCGTCTTTCACCGCTGATTCAATTGGGGAAATTATCAGTTACTTGAGGAGATGGGGTGTGCTCGAGTAATGGTTAACCTTCCAGGATCCCAGAAAACTGGTTAGGTTAACTGATCGTCTGTTAGCCCTTGATGGCATAAAAACGACACTAAATTTTCAATTAATCAATCAATCTGCTGCAGAAAAAAAACACAATGATTTTGTCCTGAATATTATGCTTTTTCTCCTTTTGTATTTGGCAAACCATACTCCTTGGTCGAGAACTTTTTATACCGAATATATGCATATCCCCATCAGAGGAGTAACTATCTAAGGCCGCATGTGATATCTTTAAAAATAATTGTGAAAAAAGTATGTTTAAAAAAACACAATAATAATGATTTGATTCGAGAAAACTCAGTTGGACTAAGTCCAATCTTCCCTGAGGTCCTCAACGCCAAAATTAAACAAGAACAGTAAAACATTAATTAAATATAACAAATGAACATCAAATATACTAATTTTCAAAGAATATATAGATTAGTATTATATATATAGTTCATATCTGTCCTTTATATAGCATGTGAGTAGTCATGAATCCTTAACTGGATCCTACTCATATAAAGCTATCAGTTCATGTATGTAAATTTGTCCACCCTGTCCAGATGTGTTGCATGTAATGCCATAGTATATAAGTCGTGGTCGACACAAAATTTATTGGTTAAGCAGAGGCCTTGATATTGTATCTATGGCTTGCATTGTAGCTAGGCGCACTCACCGTAGTCTGGTCTGTACATTTATGTCTTGGTTATTCACAAATAATTATCTCCATATATATATCATGCATTGTGAATGAGCATCCTAAAAGATCCCAAAAATCGTAAATTCCGTTGTTGTGAATTTAATTTCCTGGTATTAACCAGTATTCGAGCACTCCCCATCTCTACAAGTAACTGATAACTTTTCCACGTGAATCAGCGTTGAATGAAACGAATGATAATGAGACATAATGTCGTATATCAATCATCGCGGAGACTGTTGCCGGGCAGGGATTCGAACTCACGACTCCTGGATTGTCAAGGAATACACACAATCAATATAACACTCACAATAACTACAGAACATGCATACAGGAGAAGTGACCTGGGGCAGCTTTCACTAAACATCTCAAACTGAGATTTTCCACAACTTAAACATTTTAATGTCTCTAAATGATTCCATGAACACATAATCTATTAAATGACCACACAGGAACGAAATCTTAATCAAATTTTTACTCAATGGTAAATGATGACATGCAAAATTATCAATGTAAATGAAGTTATAGCATTTAAAAAAACTTAGTTGGGGACAACCTCAAGTTGAGATGTTTAGTGAAACTGGGGTCAGGGGTCAGTTTCACTCAACATATCAAGCTAAGATTTTCTTCAACTCAAAATACAAGTTACCCTTAATGATAACTTGAAAAATGACCACACTGAATGGAAGTTAGAACACATCTTTACTCATTAGTATAGGATTATACACAAGGAAATAAATCTAAATGAAGTTGTAGCATTTAAAACAAATTAGTTGATGACAATCTCAAGTTGAGATGTTAAGTGAAACTGGGGTATTAATATGAATAAGCTCTTTGGAACGATTGGCGGGTAGCAATATCTCCATGGGGAAGCTTAACCCTGGTTTACTAGGGTAGAAGGAAACTATAACAGACTGGTGAAGTTCCATCTATTCCGTATAACATTTCATCTTTCATTCTGATTTTTTCTATAGTTTTTTTTTTATAATTGTTGGTTTGAATAGTTAGCGTCAGTTTTATGCCATAAGGGGCAAACCGAGGACCAGATATCATAACCACTCTTTCCTGGGCATCTGGAAGGTTAACCGAACACTCGAGCATACCTTTCCCCGAAAGTACTGGTAACTTCCCCTCTTGAATCAGCGGTGAGAGACGAATAACAATGAGGCGCAATGTCGTATAACAATCATCACGGAGACTGTGATCGGAGGGGTTTAGGTGGGTCTGGGTGGGTGGAGGTATTCGAAGTCACCGTCGCATCCTGAATTGATAGTCAGATGCGCAACCGACTGAGCTAATCGGAACCGGCAAGTTTTGTACAAAATAACTTATCCATATATGTTTAGTTTTCGGTTCTACTAAGCAAGAATTATTTCACGAATCGATGTAAAGTGAAAGTTTAAATAATACTATATCTATCTGCATAGTCATTTAAGATTAGTCTATGTCACAGCGTTGGTGTTTCTTTTTTGACCCGCAGCAATTATCTAATGAAAGATCGCCCGCCTCGCATGCGAATGGTCATAGGTCCAATCCCAGTCCGGGTCATACAAAACACTTGAAAAGGGATACTAGAAACTTTCTTGTTTGGAGCTCAGCGACTAGGTGTGATCGGCCCGTTGTCAGCATAATGATATTGGATTTGGTAACATACCATGTGTCTGGGGCAGGATACTCCTATTTAGCACTCAGCGACTTGGTGTGATCGGCCCGTTGTCAGTATAATGATATTGGGTTTTATAACATACTATGTGTCTGGGACAGGATACTCCTATTTGGAGCTCAGCGACTAGGTGTGATCGGCCCGTTGTCAGCATAATGATATTGGATTTGGTAACATACCATGTGTCTGGGGCAGGATACTCCTATTTAGCACTCAGCGACTAGGTGTGATCGGCCCGTTGTCAGTTTAATGATATTGGGTTTTATAACATACTTTGTGTCTGGGACAGGATACTCTTATTAGGTGCTCAGCGTATAGGTGTGATCGGCCCGTTGTCAGCATAATGATATTGGATTTGGTAACATACCATGTGTCTGGGGCAGGATACTCCTATTTAGCACTCAGCGACTAGGTGTGATCGGCCCGTTGTCAGTATAATGATATTGGGTTTTATAACATACTATGTGTCTGGGACAGGATACTCCTATTTGGAGCTCAGCGACTAGGTGTGATCGGCCCGTTGTCAGCATAATGATATTGGATTTGGTAACATACCATGTGTCTGGGGCAGGATACTCCTATTTAGCACTCAGCGACTAGGTGTGATCGGCCCGTTGTCAGTTTAATGATATTGGGTTTTATAACATACTTTGTGTCTGGGACAGGATACTCTTATTAGGTGCTCAGCGACTAGGTGTGATCGGCCCGTTGTCAGCGACTAGGTGTGATCGGCCCGTTGTCAGCATAATTATATTGGGTCTGGTAACATACCATGTGTCTGGGACAGGATACTCCTATTTGGTGCTCAGCGACTAGGTGTGATCGGCCCGTTGTCAGCATAATGATATTGGGTTTTATAACATACTTTGTGTCTGGGACAGGATACTCCTATTTGGAGCTCAGCGACTAGGTGTGATCGGCCCGTTGTCAGCATAATGATATTGGATTTGGTAACATACCATGTGTCTGGGGCAGGATACTCCTATTTAGCACTCAGCGACTTGGTGTGATCGGCCCGTTGTCAGTATAATGATATTGGGTTTTATAACATACTATGTGTCTGGGACAGGATACTCCTATTTGGAGCTCAGCGACTAGGTGTGATCGGCCCGTTGTCAGCATAATGATATTGGATTTGGTAACATACCATGTGTCTGGGGCAGGATACTCCTATTTGGTGCTCAGCGACTAGGTGTGATCGGCCCGTTGTCAGCATAATTATATTGGGTCTGGTAACATACCATGTGTCTGGGACAGGATACTCCTATTTGGCGCTCAGCGACTAGGTGTGATCGGCCCGTTGTCAGCATAATGATATTGGGTTTGGTAACATACCATACGTCGCGACATGACTGAACAATTGTTAAAAGCGACGCTAAACGCCAAACAACGACTGTGTCTTCTTATTATGTCATAATGTGTGCTAGTGCATAAAAGAGACTAATAAATAAATGTATTATACATTTTAATAGCATAGCGAATGTTCGCGTTCACAATGCACAGCAATAAAATACAGCTATAATATCCCTGTGTAAGAATGAAAAAAGAGATAAATGGCACACTCACAGTATTAATTAATGGGAAGTCACATTTCTTAAATTGAATACTTTAATATCGATAGGTATTTTCAGATTTCGATATAGAAGGATATGCCTTTACATGCGTAGTCTCTGTGAATAAACGCCGGGATTCTTTACATGTGAGAAATAACGGTATGTTTATATTATTTATAAAAAATATTTATTTTAGCTAAAGCATTTTAAAAAATCTCACTATTGTATGAATTATCATGATTTGTTTTAAAGACCACTTCAAAGGGAGTGTATCATGAAAAACGCTATAAATGTCTTAAAAATTAAAATTAAATTGAAAATGGATAAAAAGCATCTCATCAACATTACTAAATAAAATCTGAATGTTTTGGTAAGACAAATCCACGAAAACGTGACAAAATAAATAGTTAGATTGTAGTGGTAAACTTGAAACGAAGTCCCTATTCTAAGAATAGATAGCCCTTAAGCTACTGCTCGGACTCTTTTTAAGATGAAATAACTTTTAAGGATTGTAAAACATGATTAACGGATGAAACTTGAAATCAAACTGAAATCACTATAATACGTGACAAAATATGTTGCAATTTTACGCGGAAAATCTATTTTAGTTTAACCTAGGTTTGTAGCCCAACATAAGAAATCCCTTTTCAAAGTATTATTTTGGCATGTTGAATTATACATCCTTTTTGGCATTTCGGAGTCAGTGACTATATAAAGGCATGATAAAATGGGAAAAAAATGTTTAAAGCCATTTTTAAAATGTTCAAAAATCCTGATATATTTCCTTTAATGAACACTGTGTGACACGTTTATATTTTTCCTACAGTCAATGCTTTACAAAGAATACTATATTGATCATACCTATTACAGCGAGTTTAAAACTTTGTCAACCATGTAAATAATGGCATCATTTATAAACAGTAATAAAGTTACTTAAGTGTGCTGAGTAATAAACAGTTGCCGTTAACGAAATGTAAATAAATACCGATGCTAACGAAAGTTGGAGCTTTGCGCATGTCTGGGATATTGTTATTATACGGGCATTCGCGGTAATAGGTATATCGCGGTATTTATTAATCAGGTATACGAGGGGTATATTTGGGTGTTTATTACCGTGGTCAGTCGCATGAAGAAAAAGCTACATCGCACAATAGATCGGTTAAGATTCTGTAATTTATAAAGCAAAATATTTTCTTTTTTAATGGGGTTTCCATTTCCAACACGGTTCAGGTTATATAAGGCATATCCGTTTTTATTGGTGAAGGAAAACCTTCGGATGAATCTGAGTAGAACTACCGTTCTTCCGCAGGTAATTGGCAAACCCTCTCACTTAAAGTTTTTTGGAGCGAGCGGAACGCGAGCCTACGACCTTAGCAGTGAAAGGTACGTGATCTTGAAACGGCGGCTAAGACCACTCAGCCACGGAGGACCAGAACATCGCTCGGCCATTTCCTTAAACGTTCGAAACTTCGAACGTTTCAGCGGAAATGGCCGAGCTATGTTCCGATTTCGAACGTTTACGGAAATGGCCGAGCGATGTTCCGATCGCCTCTGGCCCAATATAAATGCTATTTATAAACTTGTAAGCGTGATCAACACCGGTATCATTCATATGTATTCTCTGACAAACAATTATTATGAATATTTTATTTGTTGGTGTAGAAGGATATCAGTATGAAACTGAACAGAACCACCGCGAGTAATTGGCAATTTTTCTAACACATAAAGGTTTTGGACCAAGTCGACTCGAAACTATGACCTCAATGATCGTTAGATGACACTTTAGACTCGTCCATTATTATTAATTCTTATAAAATGTCTATATTTTTTTAAAAAAATTATTTTCCGGATAGAAGTTCTAAGATACACTAGACAACCTTAATATGTTTTTGTACATGTGCCAGTGTAGACTAACCCTCAGTTATTAATGGTTTCGACATAATTTGTAAAACTA